>JASEVX010000015.1:7819530-7829530 GCA_031761405.1 Serripes groenlandicus
TATTATTTATTTATTCAAAACAATAATAATCATCTGTAAAAAAAAAAAGCTGAAATAATAAGGAACAGACAGCTTTTTCTGTTCCCTCATACCCACCGTACCATGATTTAACCCTTTCCCACATACGACAATTCTACAGCAGACGACTTTGAACATATTTTGTCAACAAATAGAAAATCTTTATAATTGAATGGATAACCTATGACTAAACTTTGAGTGGAAAACATTGTGGCAAAAGGAGAAATTGCTCGTTTTGTGCAATTTCTTCTTTTGTCACTATATTTTTAAAAAGCTGTCTGCTGCAGAGGCGTCAGAAAGCGTCTATATGAGGGAAAGCGTTAAGCCTTTCCCATATGCAACCATTCTGCAGCAGACAACATTGTAAACATCTGTACAAAAATATGAAAAATCCCCATTAATAAAAGAATAATTATAGCATAGAGTTTGAAAACAATTGTGGCAAAAGGATAAAAAAAACGCTCAAAATGATTAGTTTCTCTTTTTCAGTGTCCAATCTAGTATTCGAAAACAAGGAGGGAAGTTTATCCGAAAATTGATATTATGAACAAATTGAGGCATATTTCCTGCTTTGCCTATGTAATAAAAATCATCTATGACTTTAAAAAGCGACTGAACTCCAGAAACCCAACTGTCGGAAAAAAATCTGGATTTCAGTCGCTTTAAAGGCGAACGATGTGTTGTCTGATCTGATTAAACACTGGTCGGAAATGTCGTACGGTCGGTTTTCGCACAATTTCGCTCATATTCAGACAGAATACAAACAACAACAAATATTTATAAAGCTGGGTTACTCAGTTATTGACGCCATAATCCGAGTAATTCCGATTGCACAAATGGGCACCAGTCAGAGCGCCGCCATGTTTTAAATCATGTGACTTAAAAAAACGAAATATAAGACTCAATGCGCTTGCTCGTCATATAGCTGAACAGAGTAGCGATTTGGTCGGGTCTTAACTCTTTCACTGCCGAATTCCATCAAGTCGATTCTTCCAAGTTTAATATTGAATCACTCCATTTTTCGTCCAACAGGAAATGTAAACTGTAATGTCTAAATGGCAATTGTTTGCAAAAAGCCTTAAAGTTAATGACACTCCGTTTGTCTACATCATTTCAAGTTCTATTGACATAAAACAAGTTGAACTACACTTTTAATAGTTTGTCACAATATGCATTTTGGTATATATAGCATATGTACGGACGGCGAAGACTCCAATGAGACGGTGCGGATGCAAGTGCTGGACTAAGGTTTCACTAGCAGATGCATTAATACACAATGTCACTACGCGCGACTCAGCTGGGTCCAATTCCACCACACATTCTAATAGGGAACCAGACCACCATACTTAGTGATAAGTATTACTTAAATACTTAAAATCATATTTCATTATTTTTGTTTCCTAATATTTTTTGAAACATGAATTGTGGAATGTATTTTAAGTAAGTGACGAAGTTCTCATAAATAGTTACCTTGCTGACTAACACTATTTGTTAAGAAATGAAATATTTTGGATTTTTTATTAGATAAACAAAAATGATGATATACGCTTTTAACTATTTAAGTATTTCTTATCAATAAGTAAGGTTGGTGGAATTGGACCCTGGTTGTCATTCGTGAGACCGAATGCTGATCGACTATATTTTTAAAAGTTTTTCAGAAGTCATATGGGAGGACAAGTTGTCATTAGAAAAGTCCAAATCCAAATGCCTCGTTAGTTTCTGTTATAACTATTATCAATAGTCAACTGGCAGGTTATTGAAACAGACGAGCGTTGGCGTTCGCTCTGCGGCGCTCTTTTTAATTATTCAAGTATCTGCAATTGGCCCTGTAGTAGTTCTACTCCAACGACATGTTTGATCATTTAACTAACAATCCGTTTTGTTCAAATGTTTGGTAAAGACTCCAGAGTTCGTGTGGGTTCACGTGACAGAAATAATGAGCCTTGATTGAAGTGTTGTTGTTGACCACACTTTCCTCTATCGTTAAGTAGACACCATCCTGGTTTGTTGACCTTAAATATGATAGAAAAATATATTGATTATAATAACATTGATTTATTTGGGTGGTGTTTTCCGCTGCTTTCAACGATATTTCAGTAATATAGTAGCTGCCTTATATAGTGTACTGCGTTAGGTAACCAGATCTACTGATAAGTTTTATCTTTACATCGGTCGTCATGATATCCTCATAATTAAGAGCACCAAACACATATCACAGATACCATTGAGGTAGATCACATTTACATCTGTATACTATGTATAGGTAATTTATCGGTATTTAGTGCTCTCAATGGTAAGACATGAGTGTAACGGCATGACTTAATGCCCAAAAAAACGGAGAAAATGGTGGAGCATATTGATTTGTATTCGTTTTTTGTTTATGTTTACATTCCTAACGGTGAAAACACCGATGGGGCGTGCCATCTATTAACTGCAAACGCTTGGGTCTTGAAATGTTATAATTTGTTTCCACCTGAACATAAAACAGATCCGTGATTTCTCTTTCGAAAAAATCTTCTTTCAGAGACATGCTCCTTTTTAAAAATTCGGATGAGTTTTAACACAATGTGAGACACATACTTATGGTTTATATAATTTAAAGATAGTAATTTCTTTAAAATATCTAATGATATAATAGTATCTACTAACTTAAAACACATTATTCTGTTCCAGTAATGATTTCAAATGTCGGCTGTATAAGTTCAGTTAAATTGGATGGCAAAGAAATACACTATTTACCGTTTACATGCTGGAATCTCTGTCAACAATTTCAACATACGACTCTGATGATAAAGAAAGCATTCGGTCTTTTTGGTTATACTATCACAGTCTGGCCCAAACAACAGAAACCCGAATCTGTAAATACAGTACAAACAAAAAGCTCGTGTAAAGATACAACTCAACACATCACTGAAAAAATGTATTTTTAGGAAATATTTTCAGAAGTTGCAAATAATATAAATGTGATTTGAGTTCTTATTTGTTGTCTGTTTGGCATGATTTTGGAGTTTCCTTGACGTAAATCTAATGAAGCTGCTACACCTCTAGTCTTTTATTATTACACGCATTTATATTTAAATAGCATATGGGCGGTGCTTCAGAAAAAAGATCATTAATGTTCACAAATGTACAAAACGGTTTGTCTGTAAAGTCATGCTAGCGTTTGCTATGGTTTGTCAAGAGCTTCTTGCAGCCATCTGTGACTACTTGGCGAACTGTACAAAGCGGATGCCCTGGCTGATCTGGATCTAAACTGGTCACATATCCCTTATGGTTGGTTTTCGCAGATCGCCTCTTATATACACTGTACGTGTAGGCGGAAAGTGGAGGTTCTGGTGAGACCGCGTATGTATAGGGTATCTCATATTTCACTGTGCGATTTATTAGATTTTAAATAAGATCAAAACAATAAACTGCTCATGTATTATTCTAATGAAGGGGTAATGTCGAAACATAGAGTAGTATAGAAGTATAAAATAAACGACACGTGTTTGCGTGATTATATCTCTTTCAGCGCCGAATTGTTTAAAGTAGACTCTTCCATGTTCAAAATCGGGCGTCTCCATTTATCATATAATACAATTTCGGACTATTTTGATAACTAAATGGCAAACAATGCTGATTTCAGGTGAGACAGCTCGCCTGAATCAGTATTGTTTGCAAAATCCTGAATATTGCCTTTGGCGCTGAAAGAGATAATATTATTTTATCTAAATAATGGCATAATTCCACCAGCAAGGTAAAATTGGATTGTGTTGCAATTGAGTAGATTTTCATCAAACTAGTGAAACCCTTCTTTCTTTTTAGTAAGAAAATGGAACTTGGATTGTGTTGCACTAAAGCAAACAGTGATTGCCAATCAGAGTGGATGCACAGGCTCACCGGAGTCTTCACAAATACTGTTTGTATATGCGACAAGACATTTCTTCCGCCTACAACAGGTTATTCTATAAAAGGAGATCCAGTAACACCTACATTAAGATAAGACCGCTAGGGTGGTGTAGTGGAAGAGCGTCTGCCTCCTCGAATGCGGGAAACGCGGTTTAGAAACCCGGCCGAGTCATACCAAAAACTTTAAAAATGGTAGTAATGGCTTTTCCTCTATGACGCTCGGGATTGTGGGGTTAGCATAACGACTGACTCGCTGGTGTCAGGATAAATAGACCAGTAATACGGGCTTACTCAGGAAACCCCGTGATATAACTGTTCAAAGTTGCTGAAAGCGGCGGTAAACACCATACAAACAAACAAAAAACTACCTTATGGTTATAAATACAAGGGTATTCGAGAATTGCTCCAGGAACACAAACCTTATCGTAATTACAAAAAGGTATTGTTTATACTTGTGGTAAAGCGCCTGCATGCAACAACGCAGAGCCATATCGGACTGCTTGGATGCGCTGGCTTATCCGGATATACACCGATCACAAAATGCGAATCTCCGCTCGTATGTGTTTTCAGTACAACAGACACTGACATAACCATGTTTGCTTGTTAAGGATTTGCCAAATATACACCCACCTTTTAGAAATATTAATAGCTGTATTACTCTCCTTGAATAAAAATGACATCGGTTCTTTTGCGTCAGCCAGGATTCGACAAAATGCCGTCTGGATTGGTGCTAAGGGCGTCACGTGCTCGTTCTGTCTCGTGGGAATAACAAGTGGTCTATTACCCGTATTGGAATCACACAGAACCTCGTGAAACAATTTACATAATTTGGTAATAGCTGTCATTGTTTCAGATTTGGTATCACAAAATGCGTCCATGGCGTCTCGTTTCTCCTCTGTCAAGAGACTGCATGACTTTAATACGGGTCTGTTACCAGTTTTTGAACACAAACAAATATCAATAACATTTTCAATATTTTTAAAATATGGTACCAATTCATCGTCGAATCCAACTGTGTCTTCACCAATGTCTACTAAAGACTCACCGCGATTTTCAACAAGGCACAACACAGACGATAATTGGTATAAAATATGAAGCCAAAACACCGTGTTTATGCCGTTGTCTGTTGACACAAGTTGACCATTGTAGCACATATTGATAAGTTTACGTAGCGTTAACATGTACGGGGTGACAATAAATGTTGTCCTGTCCGTCAGTTTTTGTTGAGGTAGATTGGAATCACGTGGTGAAGGTATATAAACAAACTTTTTCAGTCTCTCGGTTGGAGCCTCGAACTGGTGAAGCACTTTCATCAGATTTGGACGAAGCTGTAATGGTGTTGCTTGAGTGTCCGTTTCTTTCGACTTGGTTCTGAGAGAAACATTTGTTATTGCCTCTGGTGTTTGTAATTCTATCATCATCTGTCAACGAGAGAGTATATGTATTACATACCTGAACCTTTTCCGGTACAAATATATGCAGATTGTCGCGGGAAAATGCAACTCAACGGATTATATGTTGATACCAAATATGGTGATGGTACTGATCTATGATATCACGTCATTAAATGCGGTAGTGCTGTGTGTTTGCAAACAATTATAAATTGTGTTATTTTGTTTTTGAAACTATAGACATTTGCATATGTTTTCTTTATTCTATCTTAAAAGTTAAACTAGATATAATAAAAGAAATATGTTGCACAAGTGATAAATGGTTTTGTATTGTTTACTAGGAGCATGGGAAAATTGACATCTCACTCAGTCTTTCCATGCGCCTGATGGTACCATACAAAGACATGTATATACATAATATTCCCTATATATAGACGTGCTTCATAAAAACCAACCAGAGGGTGTTTAAGAAGCGACAATTGTAGATTTTGAATAAAAATCAGCGTAGCTTGGGTGTTTTATTCAAATACAATTGGTATACTAAATGTGTGCCTACTAATGGGTTCTGCATTTATAATCTCACGAAATTGAAAACAGTATTGATTATCATTGTATGTTTCCTGATAACTTATATAGTTGCTAGGAGGTCAGAATCAGGTCAACTTTGTTGAGCAATACAGATGATATGCAGTATTGATTACCATTGTATTTGTCATAATATTAATAAATTATAAAGTTGCATAGGTGTCAGAAGCAGCAAGCCAATATCGTCGAGTAAGACGATTATTAAACTGAGTTGAATTTCGAATTCAAACACTTATGAGTTATCAAAACTGAAAATCTAAGAACATTACCTTCACAATAAAACATTTATTGGTAAGAACATTACCTTCAAAATAAAACATTTATTGGTTTTCAAGTGTTTCACCAAAAAGGAGACGAATTTCGGAATGTGTTCATCTACGGGCGCGCTGATTGGTGGATCTCCAAGTATGACGTAATCAACTCCTGGCAACCATTCCTTGTCCATTTCCTTCCGATTGTGAAAGATCTTTAATGCCAATGCTTCGACTGTCTCCTGTAATGCACAACGTTGTTTTAAATGGATTGATTTATGTAAAACGCCGCTTTCTACAATTGTTCAGTTGTAGAACGGCCTTTCCTTGATAAGTTACCAGTACTTTCTGGTCCATGTATTCTGACACCAGCCAGTCAGTCTTACTGATAACCCCGCAACCCTGACCGCCAAGGACGGCAGCCATTACTACCATTTTAAAGTATGGCATGACCCGACCGCGACCTCCCGTACCCGAGGCAGACGGTCAACCACTACACCACCGTGGCGGTTCAACTTTAAATGGGGAAACAACTATTGTAATAATAGCTACGCCATACGAAGGGGTTTTAGAAAATGATGCCAGTTAATTTGAAAATTTGAACGTCGTTTTTAACAGTATTTTAGTTACATCTCGGCGTTTCCTGGATACATTACCGGTACTATCAGCGTTGTTTTATCCTGACAAACAGTCGAAAGCTAGATGAAGCACCGTAATACTAAGCAACGTGGAGGGAAGCCTTTACTACCATGGTGGAAATGGAAATAAATTCATATGCAAATTAGATCAATAGGTCCGATATAATCTATATTGCCGAACGTGGTTTCTGCATCACAAGCAAAGCCATATGATGCATGAGAACCGGGTAGTTTTTAACGATTCATTGTTGGTTTGATTGTGATACATGAGAACCGGGTAGTTTTTAACGACTCATTGTTGGTTTGATTGTGATAAATGATGCTTGGCGTGCTTCAAACACGACCTCGGATCTATGTCTTTTCGGTTTTTGTTACAGCAGCTTAGCTGTTCTCAAGACATGTGTTGGATGCTCTGATGACAGATTGGCGAGCAGGGAATATACTGATCGGACTTTGTAGAAGCGCAGGGTAATCAATATAAATACGATGTCCCTCATGTTACGAATGCCATTGTTCGTGTTACGTAGCTCAATATCAACCACAGCGTATCTCGCTTGTGACATTTAAAACATGTATGGAATTATTGAGTAATGCATTGTATGAATGGATAGTTTAATTCGCAACTGAGAACCAAACGAAAGTAGACTGATCAGGATTTAAAGTAGGTTTAGAGTTTTCTATGCAAATGGTGCATTCTAACCCATGTCCATTTGTAACCAATCTTCAGCAGACAACTTGAAAATGTTAAGACGAAACTCTTTCATTGAAAGTGTTATTAATGAATAGAGCATAGAATAGAGAACCATTGTGCATAAAGGATAAATAACTCACAATGAGTAATGTCTTCTTTTTCCAGCAATGTTTTAAAATGTTATCTACTGCAAATACGTTTCCAAGAATGAAAGGATTACTCAGAGGAAGGTTACTTATTTTCTTCTCACTAAATTATCTCCTGGATTATTTTCACGAATCAAATGTCATCCGCATGCCTTTTATTGCCGCAATGACCCCCTTTGTCAAACTATTTCAATTCCATTAACTCTTTCAGCGCCGAATTGTTTAAAGTACACTGTTCCATGTTTAAAATCGGGCGTCTCCATTTCTCATGTAATACAAGTTTTCAGTATTTTGATAACTAAAAGGCAAACAATGCTGATTTCAGGTGAGACAGCTCGTACCGAGCTGACTCACCTGAATCAGGATGGTTTGTAAAAACCTCAATGTTGCCTTTGGCGCTGAAAGAGTTTAAAAATACTTACCAGAAAACATGATTACATGTTCTCTTAGTCCCAGGCTCTGATTGACTGTAATATAGCAAGTCACCATAGATTAATCATATTCATCTAAGATGTATCTTTCATCTTTGAAATATAAACTTACCTTTAATCGTTCGTGTAATTCCGTTGGTTTATCTTCAAAACGCTTTGCCAACTCTTCAAACCCCTGTATAGAAACACAATTATCAAGTATTGGACGATCTTTTACCATCGAGTGTTGGTTTTCTAATCCAGGCATTGTATGTTTTCCATTTTCCAAATTATTTGCCAAACTTTCATATTTCATTGTCATCTCTGATAACTGTCTTTCGGTTACCGTTAACCGTTCTAATAGTGTTGACGATTTAAACTTCAAGTGTTCGTTTTCTTTTGTAAGTACTTCTATATGCTTGTACGACTCTACGAGTTGATTTTGCAGAATCGTTAATGATTCCTTGTGGTCATACCGGGCAATTTCACGCATCGATCCGATGGACGATCGTAGTTGCCTGGCACCGTTAAGCCCGTTTGTTGTGTTCAAGCCTAAAAAAGGCGCATTGCCAACATGGCTTAAGTCTATGCTCTCTGTTGCACTACACGTGACTTGTTTTGTCGACGACAAAGGTCTGGTGGTATTAATTGGAACACGGTTGTTTAAGGTGCCATTTTGATGTTCATTTGAATCCAACACGTAAGGTCTTTCTATTTGCGCACAATTATATGTTGAGTACCTCATAATGACGCCATCGTTTCTTATCATGTGACCAACTCCTTGTTCTTGCCTATGGATGTCTTCTGCGGAGGAAATGCGTGTTGGCGTTTGAAACATTGGTTGGGGCAATGCTGCGTTTCGGTTACTGTAATGTGTGCTGCTTCCGCCGAAACTAACACTTCTCTTGATTGCATGGGCCGCGGGAGTTGACCTTAACTCATGCACTACCCCTGCATCTACAATGTCTTCTGGAAAGCCTGGATAATGAGGAAAATATGCATTTAATAATTGAGGTCAAATACTTGGAGCAAGGGCGTCCGAGTTTTTATTTGAGAACATTTGAAGAAAAAAACACCGCCAAATACATCATAAAAGTACTACAAATAGTCTCTATATAGTCCATATCGAGGGCTTGGCGTGAAACGGTTGTAACTAAAAACCTATTTTGAAAACCCTGGTTTAGGGGCAATTTTGACCCCTTTGTAAACAATGCAAATTTAGGTGCCATTGCTCAGAACGAGCAATGGCACCTAAATTTCCATTGTTTACCAAGAAAAATGTTTTAACGCTTATAAAGACTTTATGACGAGGTGATTAACCTTGGTAAAAAAATACTAATTTTAGTTACAACTGTTTCACGCCAAGCCCTCGATATGCTGTATTAATAATGACCGTACTGTTTGGGGAATCCTACACAAGACAGCCCCTATTTATGACTCAACACTATAATAATTAATAACTAGAATGGAGCACGAGTGTCACCTGCACCTGCTCATTGAAAGTGTGACGGACAGACAGACAGACGGACGGACGTACCCATTTTTTTTTTTCTTCAAATTTTCTCAATTAAAAACTCGGACGCCTATGCTTGGAGTTCAATTACCATTGACAGTTAGATATTTAAGCTTCCTATCGAGTGAATATTACGTGTACCTAAATAAACGAGTACGTCAGTACGGGTTAGTTAGTTGTTCGAAAGTAGGTTTCCACGAGGGGTAAACTTCCCGATGTCCAAAGTTCAAAAGTGAATGGATTATTTAAATGTTCTGTCAGTACTACATGCGAACTTTGACGAAATAACGTGTTTAGTAACACGTCGAAGTTATTTTAGCAACAACTATTTCGGGATATTTTATAACTGACTTTATTAGATTATTTTCAGAAAAGAAAAATCAGGGTAAAATAACAAAATGTGAAAGGTAAATAGCGGATAGCGGGGCAAACAATGTGATACGGATACATAGAGAATATTTGTTTG
>JASEVX010000015.1:7834530-7851381 GCA_031761405.1 Serripes groenlandicus
TAATTTCCGTGACGTCAATATGCCCGTGGCATGCGCTCCAGTACAGTGCAGTGGCATTGTCTTTGTCACGTGTGTTGGCCGCATACCCACATTCCAGAAGGGTTAACACTGATTCTAAGTTTCCATTTTTGGCGGCGTCTATCAAATCCATTCTGTACGTGTGTTTTCCGACTCATATATCATTTTCGTACTTGTAAGTAATATTTACACACGGCCTGAAATAAATAAAAAAGTAAACTTGTCAAGGTCATGAACAAGCGTGTTTTGTTTGTTTGAATATGTTTAAGTCGCTACCTCTACTACAAGTAATATTACTACTAGAACTACTTCTACTTGTTTTCATTACTAGTCTACTACTACAAGTAAATCGCACACAACTACTACTACTACTACTACTACTACTACTACTACTACTACTACTACTACTACTACTACTACTACTACAACTACTACTGTTGCTTCTACTTCTACTTTGCTACCATTACTGTACTAGGCATACTACTACTACTTCAACTACTACTACTACTACTAATAATAATAATAATAAAGATAATAATAAAGTTACCTCTGCTATGACTTCGACTATATGAAAATATGAATAGTTATAATAATTACAAAAAAATAACAATTTTTAAAAAAATCAAATGATAATAATTATATTAACTTTTATATAATAACATGCATCCTATTGACTTTCTTTTTCACTTCTCATTGTGACAAGCGATCCAACGCGGAAGTATTTTACCGTGATATGTTTAAACCACAAACTGACAGTCAGCGGATGATTGAGGCAGTACAGGACGCTCGACCAACAAAGTCTTCACTCCAATTGGTTGAAGATCCGATACTTCCTCCTTGTATATTCAGGATATACTTTAACTACATGTACCCCGTACATGCGATAACCCGTTAAGCGTTTACCCGTTTGAGCTACTACATTTGATATCTGCGATCAGTAGAAGACCTCAGACAGTCTGCGACTCCGTGCAGCTTGATCAACGTATTCTCTCGTCGCCTATTAGTAATTCTGACATTCAAGAAGTTTACAAAAAAATACCGTCCAACCTGTGTTTAAAGACCACCCATTGGAAGTCAACAATCTGTACTTTGTTCACGTGTGGGCTTTAATTGCAGGGTCATTAATACAGACAATAATTATTTCGGAATGTTAAAGAATGGTCGTTATAGACAGGGAGATGCTATTCGTATGTGGTCTTTAGCACAGGTTCGAATGTATTTATACTGTGACAAATAAAACACCGCTGACTTCTGAACAAACATAAGCGGTCATCTGCACTCGAAATACCGACACATGTAGATACGAAGAAGAAAAAGAAGAAGAATATTATATTATATTATATTATACTTAAACTTACATAGTTTCTTGTCTATACAATACAATACTTTAAGTAAATACGAAATACATACATACATACACACATACATACATACATACATACATACATACATACATACATACATACATACATACACATACATACATACATACATACATACATACATACATACATACATACATACATACATACATACATACATACATACATAAATGCACACACATATATACATATATATATACATATACATATAAATAATTAGTACATATACATATAAACAAACATATATACACACACACATGCACATACACATACACACATATATATGTACATACACACACTAATGCAATATATAATTTTGTACATTTGTCTCCATTGAGTGCTTACACTTAGCATACGAATTAACTGTGATTGATTTGGGGTTTAACAACGTTTTGAGCAGATTCTACTTTTGGCACTATGTTTTCAAAAAGCAGTCTGCTGCAGAGGCGTCAGAAAGCGTCTATATGAGGGGAAAGGGTTAATTAACACCAGTACTCAACACAACCTTTACAAAGTATTTCCAAGCAACTGGCTACTTTTCCAAATAGACTATTGGCTCATTGATGGAAGACGTATTGTCGCATTAACGTATGCCCAAGGTCGGAACGAATAGGGGTTCGAAACCGCAACGTATCTACAGCCCGAGTCGCTAACGACCGAACTACCGGGGCTCGGCTGTCGTAAGATAAGCTTAGCATTAAGTACAGTCTACAGATCGAACATGTTTAATACCAATATTCACGGAGGTATGGCATTTATTTTCGAGGGCAGTGGTTCGAAATATTTATTCATGACTCTTCGGTCGATTAGGTTTCCTCTTAAGACCAAATTTTACCCTTTTCCCTCTTAGAAACACATTTGAACCAACGACTTTGAAAACATTTAGGCAAACTTTAACAGTTCTCTTTAAATGAAAGTACTATAACGTGTACCGCCGTTAAGCCATCGCGGGTCACCCATCCAGGTACTAACCGCGACAAACGTTGCTTAACTGTATGAATAGGTCAACCACTCTACCAACGTCGCTATGAAAGCCGGCTTCCACAGCAAGGCTGTAAAGTGATATTTAAACCTATACCCCGTTCCCGTTACAGTACCATTATTGCATAACCATGAACACATCGTGGCAAATCCACCGTATGTTTTCGTATTGTCAAATCAAAAGTCGTCTGCTGCAAATGCGTGTAATTGCAACTTCGTGTGGTAAAGGTTAAACACTTGACCTTTGATGCGTTGATGTCAGATAAAACATACGTGACGATCGATGCGTCTTCGTGTTGGAAAGGTTGAACAGTTGACCTTTGACACTTAGGGTGCAAAACTCTATCACATCTTCCTTGTTTGTTTACTGTCAATAAACTCTATTTATTACCTGTAGATACGATATCCAGGTGTAAACAAAAACAAACCTCGTCAGGCGATTTGGGGCCTTATTGACTATCCGTTACGCGATCATATAAAGGTAAATTGGCGTCCAACATATTTACTCAAAATGCCCCTGAAAATGCAGCTGCGGCGATAGCCATCTGCGTTATGTATCGACCAGATCAGCCTGCGCTGTCCGCGCAGACTGATCCGGCCGCCACATTCCGTCTTAAGGGAGATATATGTATAGAGTAGTTATTCCTGAAACAGAAAAAAAGTTACGGGATCATATAAAGGTAAATCGGCGTCCATCGTATCGGACTATAACCCCACCACAATTCTGAGTGCCAAGATGACAGCCATGACTGCAATATTTACATGTTTTTTGTATGACCCGGTCGAGTATCAAACCCGCGACCTCCCGTCTCCGAGACGGACACTCTTTTATACCACTACATTGCCGAGGCGGTATAGGGTTTCCAACTGACGTGGCCCAATTCTTTGAGATATTGCCAAACCTATTTGATTTAACAATTTTCCCTCATACAACAATTCTGCAGCAGACTTTGTGGCAAAAGGAGAAATTGCTCGTTTTGAGCAATTTCTCCTTTTGTAACTATGTTTTAAAAAAGCCTCTGCCGCAGAGGCCTCCGAAAGCGTCTGTATGAGGGAAAGGGTTAACATTTTCGCCACGCTAGACGGTTATTCGGTATCCAGTGAATTCTTAGTATTAGACCGTATCGTCAATAGTTAATTCGGTTAACGATACTTAAGTCAATAGATCTTTCATTCGATTTATAATTTCACCAACACATGGGACTGGTGACGCCGAAGTAGCAAACACCTCTTAAACACAGTCGCCTACCTTTTTCCACAATATGTTCAACTATAAGTTTGTATATTTCATTTGCGTTAAGTTAGATTATCGCATGAGGTAACTTGATAATTGATGGGTGAAATATTATAGTTTGAGCCAGTCCATAAGAAAATGTAAAAGTCGACTTTTTGTGAGCAGTGTAGATCCAGATCAGATCAGCCCGTGCATCCGTTCACATATTTCTTACATAAGCATGCTAGGCGCTTCGGCCAAGTTGCGTATATTCTGATAAGAATAGGCAGATGTACAGGCTGATCTGAACAAGCACTCTACAGAAATATACTATACCTATTCCAACTATTGTTATTATTATCAAAACAGTAGGTCGCGAGTGCATGTAATGGGGCGTAGCTCCCTTTAGGCACTGTAGGCACGTGCCTACACATATTTTCTCAAAATGCCCCTGAAAATGCAGCTGCGGCGATAGCCATCTGCGTAATGCATCGACCAGATCAGCCTGCGCTGTCCGCGCAGGCTGATCCGGCCGCCACATTCCGTCTTAAGGGAGATATATGTATAGAGTAGTTATTCCTGAAACAGAAAATCCACAGGAGGCGAAAAGTGTCTATCCGGGTAGGCCTGTGTGGCATGCTTATATTAGGCTGAACCGGGTCGATACTTTACGCAGATTCCACAATGTTGATTTTCTCACGAGACGGGCTACACATTGATTATTGCAAAGCCACGCCCCTGTCAATACAATAATCTAAATTCGATTTTCTGTGTATAGTGTAAATGTTTATAACGTGACAAGATTTGACCCGATCGTGACTTATGTGCCAATACTGATGTCACTATGACGTACATAGAGTTTAATTAAATATATTTATTTATTTATTTATTGGGGTTTTACGCCGCTTTCAACATTATTTCAGTTATATCACGGCGACCAGTTCACTTATTCATGATCCCTGGGTAAACAAACCAGTACTAGGCTAGAAAATGTGCCTTGCCCAAGGGCACTCCACCATGACCGTAGTGCCGCGACTGGGGATCGAACCCGGGACACCCGGTTTCGAAATCCCCGACGCTAACCACCCGACCACAGCGGATTCCTAATCCCCCCCCCCCCCCCTTTCCCCCCTCACCCCCCCCCCCCCCCCGGTTAATGATATGTTTGTATGGCGTTGAACGCCGATTTCAACAATGTTTCAGTCATATTACGGCGTACTAGATGCCAATTCGATTGACACTTGTGTAAAAAGAGAGCCCCAGGTAATATTGGTATAAACAAAGATATAAATAAAGAAGTTTTACCCTCTCACTCACTTCCTGACTGACTCACTCAACCCACTTGGTGGTAGCAACTATATATCGAGGGCTTGGTGTGAAACAGTTGTAACTAAAAACCTATTTTGAAAACCCTGGTTTTGGGGCAATTTTGACCCCTTTGTAAACAATGCAAATTTAGGTGCCATTGCTCAGAACGAGCAATGGCACCTAAATTTCCATTGTTTACCAAGAAAAATGATTTAATGCTTATAAAGACTTTATGGCGAGGTGATTAACCTTGGTAAAAAAATACAAATTTTAGTTACAACCGTTTCACGCCAAGCCATCGATATACATGTTAGAGTATTTGGTAAGACCTGACGAGTATCATGCATTTTTCATTTGCCCCAAATATTATATTGTAAGGGAAAACTATTTATTTAATTGGTAGTGTGGAAGAACTGAAACAGTTGATTTTATTAACTTAATGAAAATTAATAATTGTAAAAAAATTAAAACTTTTAATGATATTTATTACAAAACTTATGAGGGAAATTGATGATTTGTAGGAACATTTATTTCATAAGACATGAATTTTGTGTTTTCTGTAATGTATCGTTTGATTTGCATATAGCATATTTATACTTAACATATAGGAATTGACATAACCTATTTTTTACATGATGTATTATTATTTGTAACATTTGATTATGTATTTTGGGCCGGTGGCCTTTGATTACGTAAATAAATAAATTGAAAAAAAATGGAAATTGTAAGACTTGACCGGGGATCGAACCATGGACTCCCGTAGTTCTACAAGGTTGACGCTCAAACCACTACACCACCGAGGCGGTACCAATTTTAATGAAAATAATTATGCGGCATATTGTGGACTCAGATCAGACTACGTATGCCGCGCAGGCTTACCCAGATAGACATTTTAGCCTCCTGTGGATTTTCTGTTTCAGAAATCATTACTCTATATCTCTATCCCCCCTGAGACGGAATGTGTCGGTCCGGATCAGTCTGCGAGGGCTGCGCCGGATGATCTGGGTCGATACACAACGCAGAGGTCATAATGTTAATTTTCTCGAGGGACGGCTCATATATATATTTATATACAGTTATCTTATATTTAAAATTTCAATGTTTTTTCCGTTAAGTTTCATACGTTTGATAAAGCTACCGTTTTTACAATGTATTCTTACCTTCATTTTTAAAAAAAAACAAAAAACGATAAAAATCCATATCGGATTAAACTTTCTGTAGTGTCCCATATAAACTTTATCAACGTTGTACGTTTGATAAAACTACCATTATAACAATCTTATTTTTAACTTTTATAAAATTCCCGATAACAATCCATATGGGGTTTCAACTTTCTGTAACCGTCCCCAATAAACTTAAGATATCCGTACGTCTGAAGTATATCGTAAAGCATGCACACTCACAAAGAAAATGATACGTAATATGAACTCATACAAAATTACCCACTAACTAGACTACGAAGTGTTATTGTTAAGACACTGATTCACTCACGAAACGTTTTTGGGGTCGTATATCATTCACTATTCGAAATATTTAAAAAAATGGATATTCATATATCCTTTTATACATTCGAGTCTATACGGTTTTGTGAATTCTATACACGGTCCGTGTCATCTAATTGATTCACTGTAACAAGATTATATAAAAGGTTAATAGGTGTTAAACTAATGGAGGCTACAGTTTTATTTTATTTATTTGAAAGATGAACCTGAGATAAGTTTACACGTAGACGGACAGTAAAAGGCTCTGATGAGACTGGGGCGAAAGCGCAGGCTCGCCTGAGTCGTTCACTGTACGCAGATGCGATAAGGACCCCTGACTGGCGAGACGCGACTCATAGCTGTGTATGTATATATGTAAACCTTTAAACTTCCTTGTTCGCTGATAAAAATAAATACCTTTCAACCCTGACTGTAACTTAACGACTCTTTACACTCTTTATTATTTGTTTTGCTTTATTCGTGGTATTTTACGCCGTTGTCAACATTAGTTAATTAACCCTTTCCCCGCATATAGACGCTTTCTGACGCCTCTGTAGCAGACGGCTTTTTGAAAACATAGTGACAAAAGAAGAAATTGCTCAAAACGAGCAATTTCTCCTTTTGCCACAATGTTTTCCACTTTATTGTCATAGGTTATCCGTTCAATTAAAGAGATTTCTATACAAAATATGTTCAAAGTCGTCTGTTGCAGTATTGTTGTATGAGGGAAAGGGTTAAAAAGCTATAAAAAATACTCATGTTCCCTGGGTAAACAAACCGGTGCTAGGCTAGGAAATGTGCCTTGTCCATGGGCACTCCACCATGACCCTGTGGCAGTGGATCGAACCGGGAACGCCCGGGTTCCGAATCCCCGCAACTAACCACTCGGCCACGGAAGATTTCCCGGTTTATTATAATGATGGATTTATATAAAAAGACTTCTGGAAAAAACCCTAGTGGATGTTAGCTCTGGGGAAAGCAGGCTCTGAAGAACGTTTGTTTTATTCATCTGAATATAGTGGGTTTTATTGATTGATTGAATATAGTGGTTTTATTGATTGATTGAATATAGTGGGTTTTATTGATTGATTGAATATAGTGGGTTTTATTGATTGATTGAATATAGTGGGTTTTATTGATTGATTGAATATAGTGGGTTTTATTGATTGATTGAATGGGGTTTAACGCCGTTTTTAACAATTTCTCAGTTATATCACGGCGGCCAGTTCACCTACTCATGCATTTCCTGGTTTACTCACACCAGTACTCCACACAACAATCTCCCCAAGCAACCGGCTTCTTTTCCACATAGACTTAGCCCACTGGTGGAAGACGAATGACGCATGTCGCATTGACTTTTGTCAATCGTCGGAAAGAAAGTTGGCCGAGCCGGGGTTCGAACTCACAACCCCCTGGATTGACAGCCCGCGTCGCTACCGACTGAGCGATCGGGGCTCGGCTCTAAATATAGTGGGACATCGGTCGTAGATATCGGGATTTTTTATCTATCCGGGATTCGACTGATCCATTGTCAGAAATGATCGTATCATATATATATATATATATATACAGTCAAGCTTGCGTTAACGGCGACCTCTGTTAAGCAGGCAAATTATATTATGCAGCACCTTGAAGAATAACAGAAACAACATTTTCTTATTTATTTATTCAATTTGTAGTAAACAGCCACCTGTATTTAGCAGCCAACATTTAAACTCAACCGTGGGTGGCTGCCTAAGACAAACTTTACTCGGTAATCGTACTAGTATGCTAAGCGTATGCACTTAACCCTTTCCCTCATACGACAATTCTGCAGCAGACGACTTTGTCAAAAACTGGAAAATCTTTATAATTGAATGAATAACCTATGACTTAAAGTGGAAAACATTGTGGCAAAAGGAGAAATTGCACGTTTTGTGCAATTTCTTCTTTTGTCACTATGTTTTCAAAAAGCCGTCTGCTGCAGAGGCGTCAGAAAGCGTCTATATGAGGGAAAGGGTTAATATGACAAATGTACGAACATATCTGTTACATCTGTTTGTATATGTAAGTATTTGTATGTGTATGTGTGGGTGTGTTGGTGTGTAAGTGTATATATGTGTATGTAGGCATGTATGTATGTGTTTACATATGTGTATATATATATATATATGTGTGTGTGTGTGTGTGTGTGTGTGTGTGTGTGTGTGTGTGTGTGTGTGTGTGTGTGTGTGTGTGTGTGTGTGTGTGTGTGTGTGTGTGTGTGTGTGTGTGTGTGTGTGTGTGTGTGTGTGTGTGTGTGTGTGTGTGTGTGTGTGTGTGTGTGTGTGTGTGTGTGTGTGTATATGTGTACATATGTGTGTATATATGTGTACATATATGTGTACATGTGTGTATGAGTGTATAACTATATATGTGTATGTGAGTAAGTAAATGGAAGATAGTTCCTTTCATTCTAACTGACCTGGGTTTGTTTTGTTTGTATTTGCTTGAAGTATTGTATTGAAATGACAAGAAACTTTTAAAGTTTAAGTTTAAGTCTAATAAAATATTCTTCTTCTTCTCCTATTACTCAACCAGGAAGTGAAGCTGTTGTCATATAAAGCTTAATTGACATTAAATTATGCCCAACCAGAGGGGCGCGATAAACACCAAACATATCCGACTGCACGCGGTTAACCCTTTCCCTCATACAACAATTCTGCAGCAGACGACTTTGAACATGTTTTGCCAAATTTGTTAATATTGAATGGATAACCTAATATGACTAAAAGTGGAAAACATTGTGGCAAAAGGAGAAATTGCATGTTTTGTGCAATTTCTTCTTTTGTCACTATGTTTTCAAATATCCGTCTGCTGCAGAGGCGTCAGAAAGCATCTATATGAGCGAAAGGGTTAACATCCTTAATTGTGTTAGTCGCGTTTCACGTCTTCTCTTCCTGACTGCAAAGTAATGATCCGCTTTAATCGTATTAAACCCTTTCCCACATACAACAATTCTGCAGCAGACGACTTTCGACATATTTTGTAAAAAAAATGGAAAATCTCTATAATGAATGGATATCCAATGACTGAAATTTGAAAATATTGTTCATCATGATTGTTGATGAGATAAATACTTGTTGCG
Organism: Serripes groenlandicus; assembly: GCA_031761405.1. Lineage (NCBI taxonomy): Eukaryota > Metazoa > Mollusca > Bivalvia > Cardiida > Cardiidae > Serripes > Serripes groenlandicus. Next base: position 7,844,020 of record JASEVX010000015.1, read on the forward strand.
GGGTAAGCATAACGACCGACTTCCTGGTGTTAGGATAAAAGCACCAAAAGTACAAGTAACTTACGCATGAAACGCCGTGATATTACTGAACAATTGTTAAAAGTGGCGTGAAACACCAACCAATCAATCAATCAATCAATCAATCAATCGATCCGAATAAGGTTTACCCCCGCTACGACTCATTAAACCTCGCGGTTGGGTTGATTATCAAAACACTTTTTGAATTTAAATATTGGTGCGTCTATAGCTGATTGCATTGCATATCTGAAAGCGTATTGATAGGCAATGTGCAATAGAGAATGTGTCCCTTCTCGCAAAGTGAAAAAAAGGGATAATTAGAGTGTAGCAAACAGGCCGTTTACGGGTTTCGTTTCACGAATATAAAAGTGTCACCTTGCAAAAATGCATTAAATTGTTCTAATAGTTGTTTTATTGGTTTAACACCGTTTTCAACATTATTTCAGTTATATCACGGTGTAAGTTCGCCTATTCACGATCACTGGGTTAACAATCCAGTACTAGGTTAGGAAATGTGGTTTTATCCGGGACGTCCTGTTCCAAATCCGCGACGCTGACCACTCGGTCAGTGCGGATTCCTAAGAAAATGTTCTAATACAGGACTGGAATTTGTGGTTAAACTATATATATCAAGAAGGAATCTATTGAGAATTCTCTGACCTTAGTATCAGTGGACATATTGGATGTAGTGAAACCAATTAGGTGTGCATTGACGTCTGCATCAGATCGCGGAAAATGTGTCTTCATGTTGGAAAAGGCTTTAAGTGTTTGAACCTACACTTTTTTTTAAGTTATCGTCAGTCCATTGTAACAGAGCATTAATTACCACTGTTTGGTTGGGATATTACAGACGTTACGTTGAAAGAGGCGTTCAATACTATACAAACAAACATAATAAGCACGTGAAAGCAACGTTAGAATAAGCTTGGCCGGTATATTACTAGGGTACTGTTGAAAAATGCGTAAAACACCGTACAAACACACATAATAAGAACGTGAAAGCAACGTTAGAATAAGCTTGGCCGGTATATTACTAGGGTACTGTTGAAAAAGGCGTAAAACACCGTATACATAAACAAACAGAATCAGCACATGAAAGCACACGTACGAATAAGCTTGGCCTTACTTTAATAATGCTCACACCAGGAAATACACACTCTTGACATCTTCATTATATTTATATGCCACGACGGACGAAAATGGTATTGGCTTGAACGGCGTCACATTCAGAAGTGGAGGCTTCACACCACTCGGGTCGACTTTTATATAGGAGGTGGGGGTTATATCAGAATGTTATCTCCTAGGCTATATTTAAACCCGTAAATGCGAACAGTAAGTACTGGTAAGACAGTGCTGGTGTATTGACAAGCTCGTTAGAGTCGTCACTATAGTCTCCGTGGTAAGACGACCTCTCATTTCGTGACACGCTTTATATATGCTTCACTATATATTAATGTTACCAGAATGTATAATACGTAATGACAAACAGGAAATAATCGTTCTACAAAGCGAGCACACCATGGTCTTACTTGTTTACTTCGATTGAAAATGTTCCTTATTCGAGAGATTAAATTGAATGTTATCGTTTGTGTTATGAGCCCGTCCATGGGAAAAGGGTACTCATTGGCATTACTGAGCAGTGTACATACAGATCAGCCTGTACATATGCTCCGTCTTACAGTTATATGAGCTGTCCCACGAGAAAACCAATAGTATGGACTCTGCGTAATGTATCGACACAGATTAGCTTGCGCAGAACCTGCAGGCTAATTCGGGCCGACACATTCCGTCTCAGAGGGGGATATGATTCCTGAAACAGAAAATCCACAGGCGGGGAAAAGTGTCTGTCCGGGTTTACCTGTACGCCATGCGAGTCGATACTTTACGCAGAGTCCACACTGTTGGTCCTCTCGCGGGAAGGCTCATATACAAATGTACATACATTAAATGAATATATATAATGATAAGACAGACTTGAAAGCATTGTGGCCAAAGAATAAATTGCTCATACATTTCTAAATTATTCTGATTACACTGCGGTAAAAACCGTCTACGTGTGGGAAAGGGTTAAAAAGTCACGTAGTCATGTTTCATCTATTAGCCCTTTCCCACATACAACAACTCTGCAGCAGACGTCCTTAGTCGAACATATGGAAACTCTTTTTAAATGAAAAAAAACAACAGTTATCAAATAAAGTTGAAAACATTATGGCAAAGGGAGAAATTGCTCATGATGAACAATTTCTCCTTTTGCCACAATGTCTTCAAAAGTTGTCTACTGCATATTTGATATAATTGAGCCGTTCCACGAGCAAACCGACATTATGGTATCTGCGTAATGTATCGACCAGATCAGCCTGCGAAGTCCGCGCAGGCTAATACGGGCCGACACATTCCGGCTAAGGGGGGATAGAGGTATAGAGTAATGATTCCTGAAACAGAAAATCCACAGGAGACGAAATGTGTCTCTACGGGTTAGCTTGCACATATTGCTTAGGCTGATTCGGGTCGATACTTTACGCCGAGTCCACAATGTTGGTTTTCTCGCGGTACGGCTCATATGTGGGACCCGACTGTTGAAGGGTTGGTATAAATTGATGTCCTTCAGTTCTTCCTTCATGGTATTTTTGTAGCATGAATCCGATAAATCCCAGAGCTCTAGATAAGGGGCGTTTTTCATGTTCTAAAATCCTTATTTGGCCCTCTAACCCTATGTTGTGGGTACTCAAAAGAATCGTCTCAGTGAGACGATTCTTTTGAGTACTCACAGCATAGGGTTTGGTTTTAATAATAAAAGAGAAATTGTGGGAAAAAGAGCTGAATACCCCTCTTACCTCTGAATTATTATACAATGCAAGTATCCCTGACGCAGAGGCAGAAGCGTACAGCAACACCAATACGCTGCAAACGACCTTTGAACAAATTTACGACGGAAGCAGAGTGTTCAAGCAGAGTGTGCTCATAATCACTGTTTCCTGCCACCGCAATGCATGTATGCATCCCGTATAACTAGTTATGCGTTTATGTATTGATAGTTTCTAAACTTCCTTTATGTGTTCAAAGGTGTCTGTTGTAGATAAAAACAATCTATTAACGCTTTCCCACATACAGCAAATCGGCGGCAGACGACTTTGGGAATGTCTTCTCAAAAATATGGTAAATCTCTATAATTGTAGGTATAATTACTGAACAAAAATTGAAAACGTTGTGGCAAAGGGAGAAATAGCTCGTTTTGAGCCATTTATCATTTTGTCACGATGATTTCAAAATTCATCTGATACAAATGAGTCATACTGCGTCTATACGTGGGAAAGGATTAAATTGTAGGTAATTAATAAATAGGTAATTAGATACAAACATAATTAATGAACTAAAATGGTTACGGTTCTCAGTGACACGAAAAATTACATCTTGGTATATTAGTGGGACAGTCAATGTGCCCTGTGGACATGTTTCTAGTTTCTTTATTTTTTGCTGACAAAACGGAATTCACATCTCCTTTTTTGTTCTATCCGATGAATTGCTCGACCATATTTTACTGTTCTTTGATTTGAAAATTTAAATAGTGCTTTGCGCTGCTTTAAACAGTGTTACAGTTATATCACGATGTTTCCCACGGAAAAAGTGCCAGTTTTAGCGACCTTATTGATCCGGACACCAAACGCATCAGTCGTAGTGCAATCCCCTCAAGCTTGGATGAATGGTTGCACCTTCACTCAATAATTGTCTTTTCATTCATAGAAATTCAGGGGTCCAGATATTAAGGAATGGGTATTCAGCTCTTTTTCCCCACAATTTCTTTCTTATGATTAAAGCAAACCCTATGTTGTGGGTACTCATTCTATTCTTTTGAGTACCCACAACATAGGGTTAGAGGTTCAAATAAGGATTTTAGAACATGCAAAAAACGAATGAAATGAAAATTGCCAGTTCTAGCGACTCGTATTGATCCGGACACCATATGCCATCAGTCGTAGTGCCATCCCCCGCAACCTTGAGCGCCGAGGCAGAAAGCCATTACTAATATTTTCTAAAGTTTTTGGTATGACCTAACCTGGGATCGAACCCTGGTCCCGCTAATTGATTGATTGATTGATTGGGGTTTAACGCCGTTTTTAACAATTTCTCAGTTATATCACGGCGGCCAGTTCAGCTACTCATGCATTTCCTGGTTTTCTCACACCAGAACACCACACAACAATCTTCCCAAGCAACTGGCTGCTTTTCTACATAGGCTTAGCCCATTGGTGGAAGACGAATGACGCATGTCGCATTGACTTTTGTCAATCGTCGGAAAGAAAGTTGGCCGAGCCGGGATTCGAACTCACAACCCCTGGATTGACAGCCCACGTCGCTACCGACTGAGCTACCGGGGCTCGGCTGGTCTCCCGCTAACAAGACTTACTTATTCAACTATTACATCACAGTTTTTGCTGTGCTGACAATTGAGCATAGTTATAATCTTTATGATAAACCGTGGACTATCAGTAACTCGAACACGTGATAACTCGATATATCGTTAAACTCGAACCTTTTTCCTGAAACGGATCTGTGTTCTGAAAATATCGTAGCAACAGTTCTGATTAATGGTCGGCTTTTCATGATAACGATTAACCCTTTCCCTCATGAATACGGCAATTCTGCAGCAGACGACTTTGAACGTATTTTGTCAAAAAATAGAAAATCTCCATTAATTGAATAGATAACCCATGACAAAAAGTGGAAAACATTGTGGCAAAAGGAGAAATTGCACGTTTTGTGCAATTTCTCCTTTTGTCACTATGTTTTTAAAAAGCCGTCTGCTGCAGAGGCGTCAGAAAGCGTCTATATGAGGGAAAGGGTTAAGTATAAATAAAGCATGAAACTGATCATTTAGTATCATTCGAACATGCCTATATACTCTAAGATATAAATTGGTCCATTTCGCCCTTCGTGTGTATACATGCATGTTCATTAACCGTACGATTCATTCTATTATACTATTATGATGTCTTTTCAATAAAACAAATTATAGATTAGTCCTCCACCAATGGGCTTAATAGATTATGTGGGAGGGTAGACAGTTGAATAATGTCGCGTTAGAGAAGGAAGAATGTGACGTTTATGTGTGGCACTCGGCCGTCGTAATACAACGATAATAACGTATGAAACTGGTTTAAAACTCCAATCAATCAAGGAGCTAGTGTTTATATACGTTACTATGTGTTCTAGTTTCGGATAACACAAGGGGAATTTTGAGAACATCTCCAATCTCTAAAGACAAGTCTGGTATTTAATCACAATGAATGTACTTTCCCTATGTCATACTCCACTTTATTTACCCTTTATCCCGTGAAACTTATCTGCAGAAGACGACTTCGAAATTGTAGAAAAATCTGTATCCATGCAGGCGAAACTATGTTTTTAACTTAATTTATCATACTCACTCCTCTCTTTCTGTCTCCTCCACGGTCTGTCTGTCTGTCTGTCTTCTGTGTCTCTCTATGTCTCTGTGTCTCTCTGTGTCTCTCTCTCTATCTCTACTCTCTCTCTCTCCTCTCGTCTCATCTCTCTCTCTCCTCTCTCTAGCTCTCTCTCTCTCTCATCTCTCTCTCTCTCACTCTCGTCTACTTCGTCTCTCTCTCTCACTCTCTCTCTCTCTCTCTCTCTCTCACTCTCTCTCTCTCTCTAGCGTTTTGTATGGTCTGTCTTGACTGTCTGCCTATCTGTATGTCTTGCCTATCAATCGTGTTTGGTTTTGTTTGTTTTTCTGTCTATCTGGTATTTCTCTATCTCTGCTGCAGATGTGTATGCTAGATGGTGTCTAAAACATATTTTCAAGAGTTTAAAGAGTGCATTTTCAAAACGAAAAAACAGCTCAAGCTAGTACGATTTTTTTTTCTCTCCAAAATGTCATTGACGCCGCGTGAGAGCGCGGCGTCCAGTATGGGATAGGTTATTAATATTGTACCATGGGGTGACGTAATACGAAAAGGGAGAAACCAATGTTATTAATTGTTAAAAACCCTCTGTTGTTTGATTGAAAAAAACAACCTTTATGAATCAATAAATTGTATTAACTGATATTAAGAAAACAACAAGATACACTAAATACGTTTTGTCATCTACCGTTATTACAAAACTTTATACAACACATTTAATTCTGTATTTAATAACTTTTCCCCAACTGTCTAGGCTACGCTGTTTTTTGATTGTTTGGTTCTGACGGCCCCTGACCCAATTCATCATAAGCTCAGAGAAAAAGATCACTTTTCCCAAACTTTTCATAGCTACGCGTTTTTAATTGTTTCAGTTTACGGGCCAAAAGCTGATGTATGAGTGGCATTAGACTCAATCAAAAATATTTCGAATGTCTAATTAGACGTTGACATCTTCGATTAGACATTCGCTAATTTTGATTATCGAATGTCTAATTAGAGACATTAGACATTCAATTAGGACATTCAGAACTAATCGCAAAAGTTAAATATCGAAGTCTAATTCGACATTTAGACATTTCAATTAGACATTCGCAAATTACAAGATCTATAACCCAAATTCGTCTGATGTCATTGTACATTAAAAAAACGAATGTCTCAATTCGGTCAGGTTAGCACATTAGACATTCGATTAGACATTCCGCAAATTAAGAGATTTAGGTACCAAATTCCTCGAAGGTCATTCTACATTCAAAACACGAATGTCTACTCTTGTCAGTTAGACATTAGACATTCGATTAGACATTCGCTCAATTAAGGGATTTTAGGTACCACAATTCGTCGGAGGTCATATACATGCAAAAAACGAATGTCTAATTGATCAGTTAGACATTAGACATTCGATTAGACATTCGCAAATTAAGAGATTTAGGTACAAAATTAATCAGAGATCAATGTACATTAAAAAAACGAATGTCTAAATTGGTCAATTAGACATTAGACATTCGATTATGACACTTCGCAAATTAAGAGATTTTATGGTACCAAATTCATCAGAGATCAATGTACATTAAAAAAACGAATGTCTAATTGATTAGTTAGACATAGACATTCGAATTAGACATTCGCAAATTAAGAGGTTTAGGTACGAAATTTGTCTGAGGTGCTATTGTACACGCAAAAAAACGAATGTCTTATTGGTCAAATAACTTGAAATATACTGATAACTCGAACATATCGATATCTCGAATACATTGATAAAACGAATGTTTTTAACTTGAACATTTATTGACAAATCGCACATATCGAATCTCGAAACTTTCGATATCTCGAACGTTCCAATATACGAATTATATATGTTGAATTTTTCTTTATTCTCTAATAAGAAATATATATCAAATATGCTATTATGATGAATTAGAAGATA
>JASEVX010000015.1:7851581-8110387 GCA_031761405.1 Serripes groenlandicus
TGTGAGTTTGAATCCCATCCTCGGCCAACTATCTTTCCGACGATTAACAGAAGTCAATGCGTCATTCGTCATTCGTCTTCCACCAATGGACTAAGTCTATGTGGAAAAGCAGCCAGTTGCTTGGGAAAATTGTTGTGTGGAGTACTCAGTACTGGTGTGAGAAAACCAGGAAATGCATGAGTAGGTGAACTGGCCTCCGTGATATAACTGAGAAATTGTTAAAAACGGCGTTTAACCCAAATCAATCAAAAGATATGTCAAAAATGCTTCTATAAGGGAAAGGGTACCTAATCATCTAGTCATGAAACATACAGGTCTTAATTTTAGACTGCCTTTACTTAATAGTATTTTGTCTATTTGACAGGCTTCCATGTAGCAGATTGTTACCCAAATCTCTGACATCATGCTCTCATTACTGGTAAGTCTCTGTCTCTCTATCTCTCTCTCTGTCTCTGTCTCTGTCTCATTACTGGTAAGTCTCTGTCTCTCTCTCACTCTCTCTGTCTCTCTCTGTCTCTCTCTCCCCCCCCCCCCCCCCCCCCCCCCCCCCCCCCCCCCCTCTCACTCTCTCTAGGGTTGATTCCCGAACTGGTCATACCAAAGACTTTAAAAATGTCGTCCTTGGTGCTTTGGGTTGCGGGGTTAGTATTACGACTGACTGGCTGGTGTTAGGATAAATGGACCAGTAGTACTGGTAACTTATCCAGGAAACGCCTTGATATAACTGATATATCATATAGCTGTTGAAAACAGCATTGACCACCAAACATTCAAAAGCCTGCATAAGCATGGACATAGGCATATTAAGGATCTCTCTCCATCTTCCAAATTCTCATCTTTGTTTCATTAGGCAAGTTCACTAAATAAGTTCTATAGTTCAATTGAAATTAATTTAACATTTTGTTTGTCTGCCTTGGTACATACTGTAATCAATTCTCCCTGTCTAGTATTGGTGCATTGGCAAGTGATACAACATGATTGTGTTCCTTTGAAATTTTGTAAATTTTATCCTTCTCTAGGTATTTATTTTAAAAATGCAAATCCATATGTCATTACCTTCTGGTTATTGGATTTAAATAATATGAGATTTCTGATCAAGAGTTACACATCTCTTTTACAATAGCAAAATGATGTCTCCTTTAAAAATCATATTTGTTATTAAAATTTTGCAAGCAACTCTTCATAAAATGCAATACACAGGATTATTTTTCATGGTCCTCTTTCAAATTGTTTCAAAGAATTCCTATGATTGATGTTGAATCAAAAAGGCGGAAAATTACCATTTTTTTCTTTTTCTGAAAGTGTTTGACTGATTTCAAAATCATTGATAGAAAAGTATCTTAATTGACCCTTTTCAAAATGAGCTGTAACTAGTTTTGATTGGTTCTTAAAAAAAATAATAAAAAAAGATACAATGCCGCATCCAAAAAGGAGATATAAAGATTTAATTAAATTCTTCTATCTAGAATCTGCTTGTTAGATCTGATTTCAGGATAATTTGGGAGAAATATGTTTTTATGTAATCCTCTACATAATTGCTCTTGCCATTTAAATTGGTTGGAAATAAACATGGTCACCAGGATCTGGCACTAGCTATCTTTATTGTTTTTTCTTGTCTAATTACTTGATACTATTGGCTTTCTGCAGCATAGTATATTTCCATACAAGTAGTGTCAATTCCTTTTCCACTCAAATATCCCTGACATAAGCTGTAACGCATTTGCTACTCTACCATTACGCAGGATGAATCCTCTGTGGTCGAGTGGTCAGCGTCGGGGATTTGAAACCGGGTGTCCCGAGTTTGATCCCCAGTCGCGGCACTATGGTCATGGTGGAGTGCCCATGGGCAAGGAACATTTTCTAGCCTAGTACTGGTTTGTTTACCCAGGGATCATGAATAAGTGAACTGTCGCCATGATATAACTGAAATAATGTTGAAAAAGGCGTAAAACCCCAATAAAACATAAAACCATTACGCAGGTGATAAATTACGGGTGATCTAATCCCTCTTGTTTTAAGCAGTAGATCTGTTGGTTGATTGTCAAGCAATTCTGTCACAAAGACATCGCTTATCTTTTGCTATATTCAACACACTCTATTGTCTTTTTTTGCAGTATGGCGTCATCTGGTTTGACTCCAGCTGACAAAGCAGCGGCAGAAATGAAAGTGTTCTGGGAAAAGAACAGGAAGTTAAACAGACCCATGTCCCCCCATCTGACTGTTTACAAGTTCCCACTACCCCCAATGATGTCCATTACCCACAGGTTAACTGGAGTTGTCTTAACGGGAGGTAAGTTTTAACCCTTTTCCCACATAGAGACACTTTCTAAAGCCTTTGCAGAAGATGACTTTTGAAAATAATGTGGCAAAAGAAGAAATTGCTCAAAATGAGCAATTTCTACTTTTGCCACAATGTTTTCAACTTTTTTCTGTACGCAAACCTTCATTTATGGGGATTTTTCATGTTTTTTACCATGATGTTTTCAAAGTCGTCTGCTGAGGATTTGTTGTATTAGGGAAACCCTTTCCCACATACAAATATGCAGCAGACAACTTTGAAAACATTTAATAGGGAAAGTCTCCATAAATGAAAGGACAATTATTGAATAAAGTTGAAAACATCGTGGCAATAGGATAGAATGCAACTCATTTTCATCAGACAACTTTAATTAAAAACATGAAGTCTAAAATAGGGAAACTCTCCATAAATGAAAAGAATATTATTGAATAAAGTTGAAAACATTGTGGCGAAAGAAGCATTTGCTTGAGTCATCATGAAAAATTTGTTGCTGTGCGAGGACACTTTCAAAAGTCATTGACTGCAAATCGAGGGCTTGGCGTGAAACAGTTGTAACTAAAAACCTATTTTGAAAACCCTGGTTTAGGGGCAATTTTGACCCCTTTGTAAACAATGCAAATTTAGGTGCCATTGCTCAGAACGAGCAATGGCACCTAAATTTACATTGTTTACCAAGAAAATTTATTTAACGCTTATAAAGACTTTATGGTGAGGTGATTAACCTTGGTAAAAAAATACAAATTTTAGTTACAACCGTTTCACGCCAAGCCCTCGATTTCGCCTTTACTTACTGACCTAATGGCAGTCACATCAGTCACTTGTTCCTGTTTTAACCCTCGTCTACGTATGGATGCTTTTTGATGCATCTGCAGCAGATGACTTTTGAAAACATTATGGTAAAAGAAGAAATTGCTCCAAGCGAGCAATTTCTTCTTTTACCACAATGTTTTCAACTTTTTCTAGTTGTTGTACTCCATATTTTTGCCCAAATGGCTTCAAAAACGTCTGCTGCAGATTTGTTGTATGTGCGAAACGGGGGTTAAAGTTGAATGGTCTTTGTTGTGTAGTTGTAAGTTTGTCTGCCTCAAGAACTGGAAATCCTTGTTTGATCCCCGCTCGGGTCACACCAAAGACTTCAAAAGTGGAAGTAGTGGCTTTTCTTCTTTGCACTCTGCAGGAATCTGTTGCGGCCATGTGGTTAACTTAGAACCTGACGTCCCAGGTTCTGTCTTTAATTGCGGCGCTACAGCTATGGTGGAGTGTCCTTGGGCAAGGCTAGTTTTCTAACCTAGTACCTGTTTGTTTACCCAGGGATCATGAATAAGTGAACTGTCGTCCTGATATAACTGACATAATGTTGAAAACGGTGTCAAACCCCAATAAAACAACCTATGCACTCAGGATTTCTGGGAAAGATTTACGACTGATGCCAGGATAAACTTACCAGCAGTACAGTACTGGTAATGTACCAATAAATTGGTATTGAAAGCAGTTTAAAACACAATTCAAACTTTTCAAAGTTACATGATTTTAAGTGGATAACTCTGAAAACATATTATATATATATATATGGTGTGTTGTTAAACAGCCCTATTTCAGATTTCAAAATTTTATGATTTATCTTTCCCGCATAGAACAACTTTAGCACACATCCAGGAATCCGCTGTGGTCTAGTGGTTAGTGTCGGGGATTTGGAACCGGTGTCCCATGTTCGATCCCCAGTGGCGGCACGAAGGTCATGGTTGAATGCCCTTTGGCAAGGCACATTTTCTAGCCTAATACTGGTTTGTTTACCCAGGGATCATGAATAAAGTGAACTGTCGCCGTGATAAAACTGAAATAATGTTGAAAACGGTGTAAAACTCCAATAAAACAAATTAGCACACGTCTCTGAAAGCATCTGAGAAATCTGTCAATAATTGTTTAATTATTGAATAAAAAAGATACCATCATAGAACACTCATTATGAAAAGATTTCACTTAGATCCAGGAAGTTTTCACAAGTCATAAGCTGCAATTCCGTCAAAATTCATCTAGGAAAGAGTTAGATATTTGTTATGATAATCTGGATTCCTGTACAGAACCCACCCTTTCCCACATACAACAAGTCTGCATCAGACGACTTCGAAGACATATTGGTAAAACTTCAAAAATCTTTTTGAAAAAGGGTGTAATTGTTAAATGGAGCTGAAAACATTGTGGCAAAGGGAGAATTGCTCGACTGACTTGTTTGTCTGTACATAAAAGAGATATTTCCTAAACCTCTTTTTCAGCAATGTATATAGGACCTTTAATTTACCTGGCGGGCAGCATGGACTTTGCAGGATACATGGCTATGATTCAAGGGTGGGGTACACTGGGCGTCGGCCTTATACAATTCACAAAGTTTTCCTTAGCCTTCAGTTTTAGCTACCATTTTGTGAACGGGATCAGACATTTAGTAAGTATAATCTAACTTGTATAAAGATATAGCATAGGGGCTTTAAACCTTTACAGACACATTTTGAGGCATCTGCAGCAGATGACGTTTGAAAACAATGTGGCAAAACTAGAAATTGATCAATCTGATAGAAACAGTTTATGTTTTGTCAACTTGACAGTTTGCATCTCAGATATAAAATATGAATGATGGAAAGATATGCACATAATCAGAGGACTAGATAAGAGGGAGTGAATAGCTCTTTTCCCCACAGTATTTCTCTTATTACTCAACAAAATCCTATGTTGTGGGTACTCAAAAGAATCGTCTCACTGAGACGATTCTTTTGAATACCCACAACATAGGGTTTGAATGTCAAATAAGGATTTTAGAAAATGAAAAAATCCCTTTATCTAGAGCTCTGCATAATTATGAGATTTTGCTCACAGGAAATATTTTGTCAGCTTGACCTTTCACTTCTTAGATATATCTGATAGAGAAATATACACGTACATACAGAATGATTACGGGTACATTTGCTCGCAAAACACACAATGTAGAAAAATCAGGACCATATTCTGAGTTGTCTCATATATCTTTTGATGTGAGTTGTGTACCTATCAGAGCTCTGTTTGAACACTTCTCCACCCATAGATCCATTTTGAATTCAGAGGAGTTTTAAAAACTTTTGTGACAAAAGACGAAATTGCTCATTTTGAACAATTTCTCCTTTTGCATCAATGTTTTCGACTCTTATTGCATAACTATACTTCCCTTTGTAGAGATTTTCCATATGTTTTTAACCCTTTCCCTCATATAGACACTTTCTGATGCCTCTGCTGTAGCCGGCTTTTTGAAAACGTAGTGACAAAAAAAGAAATTGCTCAAAACAAGCAATTAAACCTTTTGTGACAATGTTTTCCACCTTTAGTCATAGGTTATCCATTCAATTATAGAGATTTTCTAATTTTTGACAAAATATGTACAAAATTGTCTGCTGCAGAATTGTCGTATGAGGGAAAGGGCTATTTTCTCACACCAATCAAAGTCTGCACCCCTATATATGTAAACCTCACTCTGTCTATTCTGAAAAAGTAATAAAGACTTCCCCCATTTAGACGTTTTCTGACGCCTCTGCACCAGACAGCTTTATGAAAACATAGTGACAAAAGAAGAAATTGCTCAAAACAAGCAATTTCTCCTTTTGCCACAATATTTTCCACTTTTAGTCCTGGGTTATCCATTCAATTATAGAGATTTTCTAATTTTTAGCTCACCAGAGCTCATAGTGCTCAAGGTGAGTTATTGTGATCGCCTTTTGTCCGTCGTTCGTCGTCAACATTTGCTTGTTACTACTCTAGAGGCAACATTTTGCATCCAATCTTTATAAAAGTTTATCAGAACATATATCTCCATCAACTCTAGGCCAAGTTCGAAACTGGGTCATGTGGGGTCAAAAGCTAGGTCACTAGGTCAAATTTAATGAAAATCTTGTTAACACTCCTGAAGCCGCATTTTTGGCTTGAGCATGTTGAAACTTTGTCAGAATGTTTGTCCTAGTGATATCTAGGCCAAGTTCGAATATAGGTCATGTGGGGTCAAAAGATAGGTCACTAGGTCAAATTTAAGGAAAATCTTGTTAACACTCCTGAAGCCGCATTTTGGGCTTGAGCATGTTGAAACTTTGTCAGAATGTTTGTCTTAGTGATATCTAGGCCAAGTTCGAATGTGGGTCATTTCGGTCAAAAACTAGGTCACTAGGCCAAATTGAAGGAGAATCTTGTTAACACTCTGGAAACCACATTTTAAACTTGAGCATGTTGAAACTTAATCAGAACGTTTGTCTTCATGATATCTAGGCCAAATTCGAATATGGGTCATGTCCGGTCAAAAACTAGGTCACTAGGCCAAATTTAAGGAAAATATTGTTAACACTGTAGAAGCCACATTTCTGGCTTGAGCATGTTGAAACTATGTCGGAAAATTTGACTTAGTGATATCTAGGTCAAGTTGAATATGGGTCATGTCGGGTTAAAAATTAGGTCACAATGCCAAATTTAATGAAAATCTTGTTAACACTCTGGAAGCCACATTTTAAACTTGAGCATGTTAAAATTTTATCAGAAAGTTTGTCCTGATGATATCTAGGCCAAGTTCGAATATGGGTCATGTCATGTCAAAAACTAGGTCACTAGATTTTTGTATACGGCTTTGTAGTGATGTGTCACAGATCAAGTTTATATTTCCTGGGATTTTGTCAATTTTTGAGTGAGTTATGCCCCTTTTTGGACTTATTTGTTTTCCGCACTTTTTTCCTACATACTTTGAGTTACAAAGAACTTCCTGACGGGTGTATTATGTACCATTTGCGGTACTCTTGTTAGCTCACCTGAGCTTTGTCCAAGGTGAGTTATTTTGATCGCCTTTTGTCCGGCGTCCGGCGTCCGTCAAATTCTTCTCCTCAGTAACCAGTGGGTCAATTGGGATGAAACTTCACAGAAAGCATCCTCTCAATGACCTCACCAGATTTCCTTCAATTTTTTGGGATCCATGCAGAATTCTGGTTTCCATGGCAACGAAAGGAAAAAAACTTCAAAATTCTTCTTCTCCCAAACTGGTTGGCAGATTTTCAAATAATTTTGTAGAAATGTTCCTTGGATGACCCTCTATAAGATTCCTTCAAGCCATGTTGATTGGTCAAAAAACATGGCCGCCATGGCTATTTTGCCTTATATGGCTATAGTGAAAACTTAAAAAAGTGTCTGGCTGATTTCCAAGTAATTTTGTAGAAATGTTCCTTGGATGACCCTCCATCAGATTCCTTCAAGCCATGTTGATTGGTCTGAAACTATGGCCGCCAGGGGGCGGGTTTATATAGCTAAAGTGAAAGCGGGCCTATTTTGCCTTATATTGCTATAGTGAAAACTTAAAAAATCTTCTTCCCCGAAAGTGTGGCCGATTTCCAAATAATTTTGTAGAAATGTTCCTTGGATAACCCTCCATCAGATTCCTTCAAGCCATGTTGATTGGGCCGCCAGGGGGTGGGGCTTATATAGCTAAAGTGAAAAAATAAAACAAACAGGTGAGCGATCCAGGGCCATCATGGCCCTCTTGTTGACAAAATATGTACAAAATTGTCTGCTATAGAATTGTCGTATGAGGGAAAGGGTTAATGGATTGACTTATTCATTTACAGGCATGGGACTATGCAGCCAAACTAGGACTGGACCAAGTTTACAAGACAAGTTATGTAGTCATGGCCTTGACCTTGTTAATGACCTTGGGACTGATGGTGTTATAAAATTGCTCAAGTCTAAAACAAGAGTTCTAGGAAAGAGGAGTACAAAGAAATATAATCTTTCTCAGAACTTTACTTACATGCACAGATGTTGGGATGGTTTTCGCACATAGTATTTGAAAATTTAACCAAAAAATTGATATTCGGATATAAATGAAATAATGTTGACTGATTTAACCCTTTTTCCACAGTCATACAGCCACATACAACAAAACCACAGCGGACGACTTTGAAGACATCTCCGCAATCATGTGAACAGTCTCCATTAATGAGAGTTTTACTATTAAATAGGGTTGAAAATAATGTGGCAAAAGGTGAAATTGCTCATTATGAGCAATTTCACCTTTTGTCACAAATAGAAAGCATAAATATTGAATAGAGTTCAAAACATTGTGACAAAAGGAGAAAACGACTCGTCATGAGCAATATATTTCGCCTTTAGTCTCAATATTTTCAAAAGTCGTCTGCTGTGGATGCATGTAAATGCTTCTGTAAGTGCCCAAGAAAGGGTTAAATATGTCAAGATGTTCCACATTAGTTATAATTATCTACACTGTTGATTTGTGTGAGAAATAATTTGAAAGTCCTTGGGTACTCTTTTTTCCTCCAGTCTCTTTAGATGAACAACAAATTATTGTATAAACGGGTTTTTTGATTTTGTTTACATGATGTTAATTTACATTTTATATTATGTTGCCTTGTTTTTTGGGAACAACGTTATACAAATCCTGATATTCTATTTATAGTTGTATCTCCTTGGTTACAGAAGTCTGATGTATATTTAATTCTTTCGGAGATAGCAGAGACTTTTGAAATAATTGTGGAAAACTTAAACACTGCTGAAGATGAACAATTTCACCCTTTCCCATAACGTAATGCTTATAAAGTTTGATATCAAAGTGATGCTGCAAATATTTTGCGAATGTTTCAACTTTTATATAGATTTTTCTAAAATTAGACTGATTTTCTGATAATATCATATTATGTTAGAGGCTAATGACTGTCAATCATGAATGACAGCTAAACAGTATTAAACATTTTACCAGATAATTTATCAAATCTGCAATAGACGACTTTAAATACATCTGGGCAATGATATGAAGAGGGAAAAAATTAATAGAATTGAGACATTGTGGCATGATGAGAGCAATTTCTCCTTTTGCTACAATGTTCTTCAAAAGTCAAAATTCTTTGCAAGTAGGAAAGCGTAAACCTAAAATGTTTTTCTTTTGATCTTTTATTGAGGTGGAACCTCATCCCCAAAGACTCTTAAAAAACCCAATAGACAGTGTTTATCTGCAAAAATAAGAAGATATTCATTTTAATGATATTTATGTTTATTTATACACATAAGTGTACTGTATATAAATAATTGTGATACTACTGTATATGTTGATGTATACACATATATGTAAGTTTGAGGATATTGGTTGTGTTCTACAATGTGCCCTTAATACACATGTATAGTATTCAAGAGAAAGTACATGCATGTGATATTTGAACCTTTTCCATCGTGAGTTTTATAGGGTGCTGCCATATTAATCCTTTCCCACATATAAAAAAAATCTGCAGCAAACGACTTTGAAAACATTATGAAAAATATGGAATTTCTCTATTTATGAAAGAACAATTATTGAAAAGGTTGTGGTAAAAGGAGAAATTGCTCATGATCCTGCATGTTTCAAAAGTTGCCTGCTGCAGTGGCCTGAGGAAACGTCTGTATGAGGTAACGGGTTAAGTTCTCTGTCACTGTTTTTCCAAGAGAGCTGATGTTGTAACCCATACTGTGGCCTGAGCAGAATTGGCAAATTATTTAAGTTTTGGGTTTAAATTTTAATTTACAATCCAGCTTCCAATCAGCAAGTAATACTGTCCAGTCAATACCATGTATTTTAAAGTATATATTTAGGCATGAATGGAAATGTTAAAAGAAAAGGAAGAACTTGTCTGTTTTAGTGTTGGGTAAGAAAGAACACCATTGTGATCAAAGAATACACCGTTTGTATTCCATTAAAGTATTTTTAGCACTTACTCCGTTTATCGCACTGACTTTTAAAAGTCTTCGTTATGAAGAAAAAGGTGGATGTCTCTAGACGAGCAGTGCCTTAATGTTTTTTTCACAAAATTAAAAATTGTAAAAAAGCGAATGTTTAATTGGATTTGTTCTTTTTTAACCCCATTCCCTGATAAAGATGATTTTAAATACCTTTACCACAGAACACATTTTGACAATATTCGAACCTGACTTAGAATTATTATTTGATATGTCCTTTGTATTCACAGACTCAAGCATTGTCTCAAAATTAAAAGGGTACATTAACCCACTTTAACCAAGGCAAACGATGCGTATATGCACACTTTGACCTAAACTGACAATGTGCACATGCACACTTTGACCTAAACTGACAATGTGCACATGCACACTTTGACCAAAGCTAAAAATGCGTAGATGCACACTTTTACCTAAACTGACTATGTGCACTTGCAATGTTTTGACCAAAGCTAAAAATGCGCATATGCACACTTTGACATAAACTGACAATGTGCACATGCACACTTTGACCAAAGCTTAAAATGCGTAGATGCACACTTTTACCTAAACTGACTATGTGCACTTGCAATGTTTTGACCAAAGCTAAAAATGCGCATATGCACACTTCGACCTAAACTGACAATGTGCACATGCACACTTTGACCAAAGCTTAAAATGTGTAGATGCACACTTTGACCTGAGCTAAAAATGCGTAGATGCACACTTTGACCATAGCTAAAAAAATGCGTAGATGCACACTTTGACCACAGCTAAAAAAATGCGTAGATGCACACTTTGACAAAAGCTAAAAATGCGTAAATGCACATTTTGACCAAAGCTTAAAATGCGTAGATGCACACTTTGACCTAATCTTAAAATACGTAGATGCACACTTTGACCTAAGCTATAATGCGTAGATGCACACTTTGACTTAAGCTTTAAATGCGTAGATGCACATCTAATTGGCCTAAGACTAGAACAGTGTATGGATGAATAGAGCATATCGACTAAAGCCTAGAAGCGTATCGATACGCACTTTGACCCGGCGATAGAAGAACGTAAGACTACTTTGATAAGAAGACGGCCACACTAGTCATGCTATAGGAATAAACAACGCTGAGGGTTTTAAGGCCTCTACGTAGAGTGAAGACTCGGACAGCCACGTGCATCCTCAGTCTTACCAGAGACTTCCCCGTGCGACAATGTGTATCTACGTTTTGTAAAAGCACACTTTGATATATAATACTTTACATTCATTTCTAAAACTGAATTATCATGGACTAACTTTGTCCTATTGGTAGGTGAATTCATTGTTGTGTCGGGTATGTTCGAAAATATGTTATCCATACCCACGAAATACTGGAGGTGTGCCCCCACTAGTCGTATGCCAATATTTATTGAAATATGTCAAATCGGAGCATTCGCTCAATCTTGTCAGAATCTACACGATTTAACAAACTATTCAAAGACAGTTTCTTTGACTATATTTGATTCCGATGACATCGTTGCCCTGACGAGTAGAATAAACGAAACCGATTGGCTCGTTTAAAACCAATGTACATTCGGAATACCTCGGATTAAGATTACGGAATTACCCGAGAAGTTCCGATTGACCAATGTAGTGTCTTTTTAATGTTAACTATGGGCCGTTCCACGAGAAAACCAACAGTATGTAATATGCGTGTAAAGTTTCGACCCAGATAAGCCTGCGCACTCCGCGCAGACTTCTCCGGGCCGACACATTCCGTCTCAAAGGGGAAGAGGTATAGAGTAATGATTCCTGAAACAGAAAATCCACAGGAGGAGAAATGTGTCTGGCCGGATAAGCCTTCTAAACGTATTGAGGTTTCATTTTGTGTTTTTCAAACAAATTATGAAAAATAACGAAATATTAAAAGAATTAAATTCCTTTCTGGAATTACGTGTTTGTTGGATATATGAGCCGTCTGTCTGTCTGTCTGCACGAAAAAAACTTTAACCTTGACCACTACTTTTGAACCATAACAGGTATGGCTACCATATTTCACATGTGTATTCCGTGCTAAAGATAAACGGACATAATACTGGCCCTGTTTCAAGCGAGCACTCCGCTGCTGTTAGGGGAAATTCTGAGCCGGGCCCGAATTTGCTATAAGGCAGGTCTCGCCGTCTACCCGCGCTTACGGCGAAGTGCCTTGTTTCAAGCTAGCACTCCGCTGCTGGTATGGGAAATGTGAGCCGGGGCCGCATATGCTATAAGGCAGATCCCGCCGTCTACCTGCGCTTACGGCGAAGTGCTGGCCTTGTTTCAAGCTAGCACTCCGCTGATGGCCGGGGGAAATGAGAGACGGCGCCGCATATGCTATAAGGGCTATTATAATTTAGTATAGAAACGTCAAGGAACGTTTGATATGAGCATGTAGTCAAGTACGCATACTGCAACTTTGGCTGATTTTTTTTTCTCAGAATCATATGGATTCAGCCGCGTACTCGCGTATAGGCAGCTACGCGCCTGGCAGATCACGGATTACATTTGGACAAGAATATACCGATCACTAAAGTTAATCAAAACACTTCACAATAGCACTTTGTTATATCCTCATTTTGAATAATAATATATGGGTTGAAAGCATAGTATTCTATTTACAGAATATAAATAATCTATAATTGATAATCTATCGCAAATACCTTTTGGGACGGTTGTCGACAGACATCCGTTCCAGAGTCAACAAACTGCACAATTCATAAACCGTTTAATCAATCCTGCTGTACAGTACAAACGACTCGTATGGTCAGGGACGTAGATAAGAGGGATAGGCAACTCCACCTGTACACCTGTTATCTGGTTAAAATAACACACATAGAAATAAAATTGTCCAAATGTTCACATTGTGTAGCAAATAAAACTTTGAAGTCACAATTGGCACATAAACAAAAAATACATATTCTGAAAGCTTAAAAGTTCAACTAAGGTTAGAAATACAATGAATAACTGGAATTTCTTTGTATTTTGAACAATGTCTGGTTTAAAAGACACAGATATTGGGATTTCTGAATTATATTATTTTTTACCAAAAATTAATAGAATGACATTTTTCATACGGATAACATATTATTAAAACCTGTAATATATTAAGATATTTTTTATCTACTGCAATAGAAGAATGTTTAGACTTCCAGAAAATATTTGTATTATTTTCATATCTTGAATAGTTTTTGAGTTTTACTTGCTACAAATGTCGGCATGGGTGATATTTTAGTATATCATTTAGTTACTTATCCCTCTTATCTACATCCCTGGTATGGTATAGAAAACTGTAATCCACATGAAATTAAAAATAAACAGACCAAGATCAGAATTCACATTCTTAAAGTCTATTTTGAATAATAAAGACAAGACTATAAATAATTAACCCTTTCCCACATACAGACGCATTCTGACACATCTGCAGCAGACGACTTTTAAAATCATTGTGGCAAAAGAAAAAAATGCTCATGACGAGCAATATCACCTTTTGTCTCAATAATTTCCATATTTTGTAATAGACATTTTCAAAGACGTCTGTTGCAGAATTGTATGTGGGAAAGGGTTAAGAAGTTGTCAAAAATCAGAAATGATGATACCAGTTACAGGAAAGCAGCGGGGGTAAGGGGTTAAAATTCTATAGTTTACCAGGAATGTAGAGTATGCCAGAGACACAGGGATAGGCAACGAGTAGCGATAATCTTTAAAAAAAAATTGAAATATGTATGTCGTGCTATCGATTTTCTTAACCCTTTCCCTCATATAGACGCTTTCTGACGCCTCTGCAGCAGACGGCTTTTTGAAAACATAGTGACAAAAGAAGAAATTGCACAAAACGTGCAATTTCTCCTTTTGCCACAATATTATCCACTTTTTGTCGTAGGTTATCCATTCAATTAAAGAGATTTTCTATGTTTTGACAAAATAAGTTCAAAGTCGTCTGCTGCAGAATTGTTGTATGAGGGAAAGGGTTAATTCGGCTTACCTGTAAACAAAAAGAGCTCTTCGAGTTTTATTTATCTAGGGCATAGCGGAGATGGCTTGATGTCGAAGTACACCACAAACATACATTTTAAGTTTTTAACTGATAGTGTCTAGATTCCTGAGTTCATATGTATTTACATCTTACATTCTTATAATAGGAAGAATATCCAATACAAAAGTGATTTGTACTCAACTTACAATGTTTACTTTTCGAGTAGGAATGCATTGCAAAGAATATGACAATAACACAGACATACTGTAGTACAACGAACTAAATGATTTATTTTACAGGAACGGCTCATATAATACGAAAGGCTAGACAGTTTCTGTAAATTTAATACACGACATGTTCGTTGTTCAATACACTCACCCTGATATGATACAGGGGATGTGGCTCAGTGGTAGAGCGTTCGCTTTGCATGTGAAAGGCCCCGGTTCGATCCCCGGCATCTCCATTAGTTTTCTTTTTACACTTCAAAGGTATTAAATTATAGTAGGACACGTAAAGATATAAGTTCGATGCTTATCAAACCATTATTATTGGGAAGGTTGTCGACAGACATCCGTTGTTTTTGGTACGGTTGTCGACAAACATCCGTTCCAGAGTCAACAAACTTCACAATTACTTAAGCGTTTTTCGGAATTACTACGTTCCAAAGCGGAGTAATTATTTTGTGAGGACCAACCTGCTTAAATCAAATGAAAGCGACATGAAACACCAACCAACCTATCAATCAATTGGAACCGGGAATGCCAGGTTCGATCCTCCGTCGCAGCTCAACGGTTATGATGGTGTGCCCGTTGGCAAGGCACATTTCCTAGTACTGGTTTTTTTATCCAGGGATCATGGATAAGTGATCTGTCGCCGTGGTATAACTGAAATAATGTTGAAAACGGCGTAAGCCCAATAAAACAAATACTCTTACTAAAACCACCCAAATCAACCTTAGTTAAATGACATACAATGCGTTAATCAAAGCGCTGAAAGTACTGTTGGTATAGGGGCATATGTAAGTTGAAAGATAAGGCATAGTTTATATAGACACATATTGTTGAAACAATGTAACTTCGTCCTTTAAACAAACCGAACTAAAAATGTTTGAAACAACACAGATTGCCTGCCAATAACCTTATGAAAGTTTGACGCTTTTCTTGTATAAACAAAATAAATCACGAAGGACAGAAGATTGCGAACAAGTATACTATTTCCATTTCAGTGAACCCAAAGATCCACACTGTATATTGGAATCATGCTGATAAATGACCGAAAGCATGCTATAGTTATGTTCCATGTGCACTGCACATCTGTAGGTCATAAGTTTCCCATACACCAAGTCTGAAATTGATACACTGAAACTGTATTGAGACAATTACCGAAGAAAGAAATATGAAAAAAGGAGTTTACACCTAACAAAACCAGATCAGATTTGTGTTTGAAACATTGTATCGGTTTCCTCATCCTAATGTATAAATGTGACCACTTTGAAATGAATCTGCCAAACAGAAACAACGTTTTGACCCATTAATACCAACCGTAACGGACATACAGATGGATGGATGAACAAGAAGTCTCACAGAATCGCTCTGGACAAAGTACGATCTTGTTAACATTGTAAATAAAAATAAAAATAAACCTGCTTTGTCGACCAGTGTAGATGCAGATCAATGTTAGAATCCGAATAGATCTCTACTTGGATTTACACTGGTCGATCATGATTCAAGAAATTGTTTAACCCTTTCACATATGCAAACGCATTTTAGCACATATGAAGCAGTCGGCTTTTGACAACATTGTGAAAACAGCAATTTCTCTGTTTTGCTGCAATGTTTTCAGCCTTCAGTAAAAATCAAACTTTCATATTGTCACACCGGTCCGCAAGTACTTTCAGTGCTTTGATTTGTACGGAGAAACGCTTTGCTCGTAGGCTATAGAGAGACCCCGAACTAGGCTGAAATTAAGCTATTCAGTAAAGTTAAGTATATCAATACTTCAAATAATGTGTTCACATTTTCTGTAGCCCCTGTCTTTTGATAACTCACCTTTAAACGCTGGACTGTCAATCCAGAGGTCAGTGTACAAATCCCGGTCCGGGGTTCTGGATTCAAGGTTTCAGAGGTGCTTTCCATTTAATTTGAGGTCAAGTACTGGTCCTTTCCAGCAAAAAATGCCTCCAGTGTGTCGGTGTTATACACTGAGCACGTTAAAAAACCAATGGGTCTTTTCGAAAAGAGCTAGCTAGAGTATCACACCCGGACTCCCTGGTATCTAACTCTGTTTCTTGAATGTATCTGCACCTGTCAGATGCTTGTACACGATATAATGTACACTACCAAATGGGCCTAAAGAAGCTTAGAAAACGTATGCTCGATCAGAGCAATCTTTCTCTATAATTACATCACATTACATACATTCATGTGAGGTACCACAACACATCATGTGTGGAGACTATGCTGCAACACCTGAATTGGCCCGCATTAAAGCGACTGAAATCCAGATGGCACGAAAAAAAAAAAAAAAAAAAATAGAATTCGTCCTAAATGTTATTCTTTATGTTATCCAAGTAAAACCAGGGTTAGAAAATGTATCGTCTTTTATCAATAAAGTGAACTTGAGTCGTTTTCAATTGTCCCGATGAAGGGGTTTCCTATTTAAAAATACTTACCCCGTTACTGACAGGGTAGAATTTGCGATGGAAAAAAGTATCGAAAACAAGAAAATCTCACCGATTATAGGGGTATGTTATATGTCAGTTATCATATTTTAATGCCCCAAATACAAATATAACACCTTATTTCTTAAAATTGGATTTTTTTTTTTTTCGACATTTGGGTATCTGGAGTTCAGTCGCTTTAAAGGACAGGAGAAAAAAGTTAGACTGAGCAATAATGGACAGGAATACCGTACCCTCCACAGTGACAGATGCAACAAGCCCCGATTCACTCAAGTGACTACTGCATGCTTAACCCTTTCCCTCATATATACGGTTTCTGACGCCTCTGCAGCAGACGGCTTTTTGAAAACATAGTGACAAAAGGAGAAAACGTGCAATTTCTCCTTTTGCCACAATGTTTTCCACTTTTTGTCATAGGTTTAGAAAACATGTACAGCACAACAATTTTTAATTAATGTATAATTTGGATTAAAAGCATTTATGCGCACCCTCAAACAGTGACAGTATAGTCAAGCAAAGTACGATGGTGACTGAGTGGTAGAAGTAGAAGAGTCACGTACGTTTAGAGAGTTGAGATCTTAATATATGCCTACAGTGAAGACAGGCGAGTTTGTGCATCCGCACAGTCCCATCAGAGTAGGCACCGTCCGCATAAAGCCTATATGTTAGACATATCATCTAGATGAATATTCTGTCAAAAACTGGAAGTGTAGCCCCCATTAGTTTCATGCCAATATGTCGCTTTATGGTGTCGCTTTGACCCAAAATCGCTTGAACTGGAGCGGCTCATTTCTAGAACGGTGTTATTTCGCTGCATTTCACGATTATAAATAAGTTGGTGGATTGTTTCCATTCTAATTTAACTGGGATATCCATAATTAATAGAGTTTACGGATATATTCCAGAGATAAATCCAGTCCATTTGGGTTCGTATCGAACTCTGAACTACTGAACTAATAATAGACAGACGCTCAACTAGATCGGTTCTTCACACTTAATAAGGGCCGTTGTGGTGAAATCAGTATTTGACGTGCTTTGATGAATCATCCTAATTTATGACCTTGACATTGCCAGTAAATTACGCAAGTTGCCTTGATCAGATCACGTCTCTCAAGTACCGATAAATTTGAGGTAAGATTTTTAAACTTTCTCCACATTTCTCTTTATATTTCCAGATCTTGTTTTATGAGGAAATGTGAAATCATCTGAACAGCAGCGTCTGATGAAGTTTTGATCCAATAATGCGTTTAATGAAAGTTTTAAACCGAAAGTAGAGTGTAGACTGTGTAATCATTATCAGTTTAATCGTGTGAAGTAAACCGGTCCCCCCTGATTTTGCCAGCTTTATACGAGAACAAATTGGGCGTGTTACATATGAAACCGCCTATATGAGAAAAGATGCAAGTACACTTTTTGTGATTATTTTTTAATGTAGATTCAGATGTAAAATCTACACTTAATTTCAGAGACTAGATCTACACTGTTCACATATTCCTTACACAAGTTTGTTGGTTTTGTTTTTTTTGCAGTGTTTAACGCCGCTTTCAACAATTGTTCAGTTATATCACTGCATTTCCTTGGTAAGTGACTAGTACTACCAGTTGTAATTGCTAGCCCGACAATCCCGAGCACTAAAGAGGGAAGGCCATATGAACATCCATGTTTTTATAAGTCTTTGGTATGGACCAGCCGCTTCAGGTATTCTGCCAACTTGTGTAGATTCTTGTAAGATAGAGCAGATGGACTAAGCTACACTGTAATGCAGTTCAAAATTGGCAACTTTAACCCTTTCCCTAATATAGACGCTTTCTGACGCCTCTGCAGTAGATTGCTTTTTGAAGACATATTGACAAAAGAAGAAATTGCTCAAAATGAGCAATTTCTCCTTTTGCCACAATGTTTTACACTTTTAGTCATATGTTATCCATTCAATTATATTTTATATATATATTTATATATAGATTTTGTATTTTTTTACAAAATATGTTAAAGGTCGTATGAGGAAAGGGGTTAACCTTTACACAGGACAGGCTTTTAACACTTTACAACATACACCAATTTAATCTGCAGATTATTTTGAAAACAATTACGCAGAAATATGGAAAATCTCTTTAAAACCCTTTCCCTCGTACAACTATTCTACAGCAGACGACTTTGAACATATTTTGTCAAAAAATAGAAAATCTCTATAATTGAATGGATAACCTACGACTAAAAGTGGAAAACATTGTGGCAAAAGAAGAAATTGCTCGTTTTGAGCAATTTCTTCTTTTGTCCATATGTTTTCAAAAAGCTGTCTGCTGCAGAGGCATCAGAAAGTGTCTATATGAGGGAAAGGGATAAATGAGAGTATAATTATCTGAGATAATTAACTACTGACTTTGTTAACCCTTTCACATACAACAAATCAACAGCAGACGACTTTGAAAGCATATAGGCAAAGATGTGAAATCTCTTTTCAACCTTCCACTTGTAGACGCATTTTGTTGCATATACAGAAGACATCTCTTGAAAACATTGTGGCAAAAGATGAAATTGCTCTATGTTTTCAACTCTATTCAATAATAGTATATGTACTCTCAATTGTAATGCTGTATGTAGGAAGTGTTAAATGAAAGTATATTTAATTAAGAAAGTTGAGCAATTTCTTCTTTTGTCATAATGATTTCAAAAGTACTGCGGTGTCAGAAAGCATCTATATGTTGGAAAGGGATGACCAATGCCCAACTCACCACATTTGTTGATTTTCTTCTTGGACAGAGCTTGCACCATGTCGTTCACAGATGCACTTAAGATTAGCACTACCGGCCTCACCGGGATGTTTGCCGGGGCTGCTTTCTACATCAATGCGACTGATATACCTGCTACCCTGGCAATGGAAGATACAGTCCCAGCTAGACAGCATTGGATGGAAGCCTACAAGCGCGCCAGGTTGTATCAGGTTGGTTGTTTTAGTTGTCTATCTAGTTCAACTGTTTGCGAAATTTTAACCCTTTCCCACATACAACAAATCTGCAGCAGATGACATTGAAATCATCTAGGCAAAACAGGGAAAATCTCTATAAATGAATGTAGCATTACTGAAAAAAAGTTGAAAACATTGTGGCAAAAGGAGAAATTGCTTGTTTTGAGCAGTTTCTCCTTTTGCCACAACGGTTTCAAAGGTCGTCTGCTGCAGAGGCGTCGGAAAGCATCTATATGAAGGTAAAGATTAAACCAATAAAAAATAAAGTTAAGTAAACATAGATCATCAAAAAGGAACTTTCAACATGCAAACTTTTAACATGGAATGGTGGCTGCTTATTATTGGCTGTGATTATTAAATACGACTAACTGGCGAATACACATGACTGCTTTTAACTGGTGACTGCTTAACCCTTTCTCGATTACAGATGCTTTCTGACGCCTCTGCAGCAGACACATTTTGAAAAAAATAAATATCAATTGCTCATAATAAGCGATTTCTCCCTTAATCAAAATATTTCAACATTATTCAATAATTATAAAGATTCTCCATATTTTTTGCCACTATATTTCACATGTTGTCTGCTGCAGAGGCAACAAAGTGTGTCTTCATGTGGGTTCAGGTTAATTCAGTTCAATTCAGTTTTATTGTTCTAGCGAGATAGGTTGTTTTGGGTCTTCGTCTTGGCCCCAGTTTTACTGTGTTCCAGAAAATTATAAATTTAAGCCTCGACAAAGAAAAATGGACTACTTGAAATTGCCAACCTGTGAAGAACCAGATAATTAAGCCTGTGAATGCTCACAGTCTGATCAGGATCTGTACTGTTTCTTTTCAAGTTGATGGACCATCGTAGAATCTTCTAGTGAAGTGTGAGACAATGATCAGATTCCAGACATGTATATTTCCGATCCTAATCCACACAAGTTGCACATGTGTACAGACCCATTTCCCAACATTATAGCCAGAGGTCCAGATAAGGAGGGTTTACAGCTCTTTTCCACACAATATCTCTCTTATTATCCAACCAAACCTTATGTTGTAGGTACTCAAAAGAATCGTCTCATTGAGACGATTCTTTTGAGTACCAACAACATAGTGTTAGCGGATAAAATAAGGATTTAAGAACAAACAAAACGCTCCTTATTCCTTTCCCTCATATGACAATTCTGCAGCAGACGACTTTGAACATATTTTGTCAAATAATGGAAAATCTCTATAATTGAATTGATAACCTATGACCAATTTTTGTGCAATTTCTTCTTTTGTTACTATGTTTTCAAAAAGCCGTCTGTTGCAGAGGCGTCAGAAAGCGTCTATATGAGGGAAAGGGCTAATTATCTAGAGCACTGTAATAATAATAGTTGTTTAATTTTTTAGGCTGGTATGGCAATAACAGCTAGCACTGGTGCTGGACTAGTTTATTACATGGATGACGAGTCCGAGTCGAGAGTCTGGTGGCTGGTTGGATCCGGGTTGATCTTCGCTGTGCTCCCATTCACGCGCTTCGTTATGATGGCGGACATCAAGAAAAACTGTAAAGATGATGTCTTTGATACAGCAGGTTAGAGCTTTTTCATTTATTTCTTACATGAAGGTTCTAATGACTGACTTTTCAGTATAAAATTCTTTGAATACTGTATTCAATCATACAGTATAAAACGGAAAGGCATTGTTTGAAAGTAAATTGCAGAATAGTATATTAAAAAAATGTGGTTTGCTTTCTCAAATTTCGCTGTACAGATGATTTGTTATAGATTCTTCCTTTAACCCATTAACACAAAACGTGCAATTTCTCCTTTTGCCACAATGTTTTCCACTTTTTGTCATAGGTTATCAATTCAATTATGGAGATTTTCTATTTTTTGACAAAATATGTTCAAAGTCGTCTGCTGACGAATTGCCTTATGAGGGAAAGGGTTAAGCCTTCCACACATGCAAACAATGGCAGTTCAGTTGATGATTTTTTGAAAACATGATTAAATAAGGAGATATTTAAATTTCTCCTTGTGACACGATGTTTTTAACGCTATTTGATAATGATACTTTCATTTTTAAGAAATTTTCCATATATTTGACAAGATGTTTTCAAAGTCAATTGCTGCAATTTATTTTATGTGGGAAATGGTTAAAACATTTGAATAAAATAATGTTCCATTTAGAACATCAGAAGTAAATTAATATGTAAAAATAATTTTCATACAAAATTAAAAACATTGTGCAAAAAGGAGAAATAGACTGAGGAACTTATATTATTTTACAATAAGTAGTAACATCCAGGACTGTGTTACATGATGTACGCCATTTTACTGTAATACATTTGGTTCACTGTCCCTCATGAGCCTTCACTGTTTGCTACAAAAACTCTTTTCATCTGACATGTTTTATGTATGATACATTGAGACCTTACGTTTATTAGCCAAGCCGGGGTAGCTCCGTCTGCAGTGATGTGGGGCTGTCTTTCCAGGGGTTGTTAGTTTGAACCCCAGCCCGTCAAACATTCTTCTTGACATCTGACAGAAGTCAATGTGACTCATGTCATTCATCTTACACCAATGGGCTTACAATCTATGTGGAAAAGCAGCCAATGGTGTGTGAAGTATTTGTGGGAGAAAGCCAAGAAGCACATGAATAGGTGTCCTGGCTGATGTTATATGACTGAATGATTGTTGAAAACAGTGTTAAACTCTAATCAATCTATTTATGAGAAACAGTAAATTTTTATTTCTCCTTCCTTTTTTGTTTGCTTCAGGAACAACATGGGTACGGAACCACATTTCACGGTGGAACAAACAGCATGCAGTTAGAACAGCTTTCAGTGTTTCAGCTTTTGGTGTTTTCTTGTATGCCCTGTCAAGGAAATAAAGCATAAAATTAATCTGGTTATTGCTTAAACAATCAAATAACCAATAGGGTACTATATTCAATAGGATATTATAGTTTAGATGCAGCTTTAACCCTTTCCCTCATATAGACGCTTTCTGACGCCTCTGCAGCAGAAGGCTTTTTGAAAACATAGTGACAAAAGAAGAAATTGCTCAAAACAAGCAATTTCTCCTTTTGCCACAATGTTTTCCACTTTTAGTCATAGGTTATCCATTTAATTATAGAGATTTTCTATTTTTTGACAAAATATGTTCAAAGTTGTCTGCTGCAGAATTGTCATATGAGGGAAAGGGTTAAGAGGAAAAAATGCTTGTTTATTTTCAATTTTATTATGTTTTTAGATCACCTAGAGCCGAAGGCTCAAGGTGAGCTATTCTGATCACTTTTTGTCCGTCGTCCGTCGTCCGTCCGTCCGGCGTTAACTTTTAGCTTTAAACATCATCTCCTCCTGAACCGCAAGACTAATTTCCACCAAACATCACAGGAATGTTCCTTTGGTGGTCCTCTTTCAAATTTGTTCAAAGATTTAAATTCCATTGAGAACTTTGGTTGCTGCGGCATCAGAAAGGGGACAAAATGTCCAAACTTTAAAAATCTTCTCCTCCGAATCTGCATGTCAGATTCAAATATAATTTGGTAGAAATGTTCCTTGGGTGACCCTCTATAAAAATTGTTCAAGCCATACTGATTGGTCGAAAAACATGGCAGTCAGGCGGCATCAGAAAAGGGGCAAAATGACAAAATTTGAAAATTCCATTATTATGAAAGTGTTTGTCTGATTTTAAGAAAATATAATACGAATCTTACTTTAATGATCCTCTATTTAATTTGTTAAAGCCGTTTTGATTGGTTACACAGTCATAGCAAACAGGCGTCATCACAAAAGGGGTAAATTGAACTTTTAGCTACAAATGACAACCAACTCCTACCATTCCAATAGACCAATTTCCACAAAACATCACAGGAATGTTCCTTTGGTGGTCCTCTTTCAAATTTTGACTCGTGATCTGGAGGTCACGGGTTCGATACCCGGTTGCGGCGACATTCTTTCGGGCGATGTTTTCCATTGCCTCTCACCTCTGATCTATGTGAGAAAGTAGTCAGTGGCTTCGAAAGAATGTTGTGTAAGTACTGGTGTGGGAAAGCCAGGAAAACATGGGTAGGTGCACTGACCGCCGTGATATGACCAAAGCTGTTGAAAGCGGCGTTAAACTCCAAACAAACAAACAAATCTTTCAAATTTGTTCAAAGATTTAAATTCCATTGAGAACTTTGGTTGCTGCGGCATCAGAAAGGGGACAAAATGTCCAAACTTTAAAAATCTTCTCCTCCGAATCTGCCTGTCAGATTCAAATATAATTTGGTAGAAATGTTCCTTGGGTGAGCCTCTATAAAAATTGTTCAAGCCATACTGATTGGTCGAAAAACATGGCAGTCAGGCGGCATCAGAAAAGGGGCAAAATGACAAAATTTGAAAATTCCATTTTTATGAAAGTGTTTGTCTGATTTTAAGAAAATATAATACGAATCTTACTGTAATGATCCTCTATTTAATTTGTTTAAACCGTTTTGATTGGTTACACAATCAAGGCGTCATCACAAAAGGGGTAAATTGAACTTTTAGCTACAAATGACAACCAACTCCTACCATTTCAATAGACCAATTTCCACAAAACATCACAGGAATGTTCCTTTGGTGGTCCTCTTTCAAAATTGTTCAAAGATTTAATTCCATTGAGAACTTTGGTTGCTGCGGCATCAGAAAGTGAGAAAAATACCCAAATTTTAAAATCCTTTTCCTCCATAATCTGCTTGTGCGATTGCAAGATAATTTGGTAGAAATGTTCCTTAAGTGACACTCTAAATAAACTGTTGAAGCCATATTGATTTCGTTGAAAAACAGGGCAGCAAGGCGGCATCAGGAAAGGTGCAAAATGACAAAAACTTTATAATTCCATTCTTATTAAAGTTCTTGTTAGATTTCAAGATATAAATGGCCTTTACTGATAAGCTGTTTCTTGAGAAGTGTCCACTCCTTGCAGTTTCATTTGCAATCCTTGATCAAATTTTTCCAGATATTTGCAGTTAAATATTTGCTACTAATTTACTATCAATTAGGTGATCGATTTAGGGCCATCTTGGCCCTCTTGTTTATCTCAGATGATTTCATAGCAGACAGCTCTAAAAATATAATGTCACCTAAGAAGTTAATTTTTACCAATGCCTGAAATACAGAATTAAGCTCCAGTTGCTTGGGAAGATTGTTGTGTGGAGTACTGGTGTGAGAAAACCAGGAAACATATGAGTAGGTGAACTGGCCACCGTGATATGACAGAAATTGTTAAAAATGGTGTTAAACCCCAAACAATCAGAATTAAGCTGCAGTGTGATTCTTAGATAGGGGAATGTGAGGATGTTCAATAATCCCTTTCCCACTTACAGCAAATCTGCAGCCAGACGACTTTGAAAACATCTTGGCAAACATGACATTGTGAAAAAATCTCTATTGAAAATAGCATAATAATTGAATAAAGTTTAAAACACTTTGACAAGAGGAGAAATTGCTTGTTTTGAGCAATTTCTTCTTTTGTCACAGTGTTTTCAAACGTAGGATGCAGAATGTACAAAATTGGTTCCAGCAGCCATTTCCCTCATATAGACGCTTTCTGACGCCTCTTGGGCAGACAGCTTTTTGAAAACATAGTGACAAAAGAAGAAATTGCTCAAAACGAGCAATTTCTCCTTTTGTCACAATGTTTTCCACTTTCAGTCATAGGGTTATCCATTCAATTATAGAGATTTTCAATTTTTGAAAAAAAATGTTCAAAGACGTCTGCTGCAGAATTGTCGTATGAGGGAATAAAGGGTAATGCCAAAGCAAAGTTAGTATGTTGTAATCGCAATAATTATACAGTCATTCTAAAGGTGCCATAAATCTAGACGTGTCTTCTCCAAATGTTATTCCACCTTTTTGATGACTTTTGCCACCCCTGTTGATCAAATGACTTCAAAACATTGAGGGAAAAAAGAAAAGAATTTCCTTTTAACGAATCTTTCTGTTTACACCGTAATCGGTTTGAGAATTCCATTTGGAGAAAATATTTCTTTGGATACTCTAGTCTTTATTGTCCCCCGCTTTTAGCGAAAGCGTGGGGACTATTATTTCTCATTCGTCCGTCAGTCAGTCCGTCCGTCAGTCCCTCCGTCACGCTGTCACAAAAACTTTAACCTTGGTCATAACTTCTGAACCGTAATAGGTACTGCTTTCATATTTCACATGTGTATTCCTTGTGACAACCCCTTTCCATCAATACCAATTTTTTTGACCTTGTGACCTTGACCCTGGCGGGGGACCATAATTCTCTGAATTTGCTTGTTAGTTTTTGTGAAATTGTCTATCACACATTAACTTACTTTCCTAGCCTCTAACTGGTTTGTTTACCCAGGGATCATGAATTAGTGAACGGTTGCCGTGATATAACTGAAATTATGTTGAAAAAGGTGTAAAACCCCGACAAAACAAAACAAACCTTCACTTACAGACATTATATGTGCTAACCGCATTTGTTTTCCATTGAACGCTCGTGTTTTTCTTGGGATGTTTTATTAACACTTTCCCACATACAATAAATCTGCAGCTAACAACTTTGAAAACATTTTGACAAAAACCTGGAAAATCTCCATAAATGACTCCATTATTAAGTATGGTAGAAATCAAAGTGGCAAAAGGATGAATTGCTAGGTATGAGCAATTTCTTCTCTTACCACAATATTTTCAAAAGTCGTCTGCTGCAGATGCACCAGAAACTACATGTAGGAAAGGATTGAACAAGACAGCAATTAATTTGAAAGTGCTCAAGAATTAAGGAAACAACATCTTGATAATTCTACGCATGATGTATTCTAAAATGTGCAAAAAAGTCATAATTTTCGTTTGAATTAACCAGGTTTTCAACAAAGTTGCAACCTGGATGTTGATGCATTCAGTCAGTTGGGGTGTTGAAATGATGAGTTGGTGTCAAAGTTTCCATTTAGATTGGCATGTCAAAACAACCTTCAAGGATAGATAATTAACGTCAAGTACTATGTTTGGAATTGTTATTTGGTTCACTCATGTCAAGGTTAAGATCAATTATCCTTAACCATTTCCCACATACAACAAATCTACAGCAGACGACTTTGAAAACATCCAGAAAGAATTATGAAAAATCTCTGAAAATGTAGGTATAATAACTGAAATGGGTTTGTAAACATATTTTTAAAACTATTGTTAACCTCTATAAATTAAGTTAAATCATTGAATAGAGTTGAAAATATTGTGGCGAAAGGTGAAATTGCTCGTTTTGAGCAACTTCTCATTTTGTCACAATGTTTTCAAAAGTCGTCTGCTGCAGAGGTGTCACAATGCGTCTACAAGTGGGAAAGGGTTAAAATAGAAACAAACAAAATATCCACCTACTTATTTTTGTTTGTAGAAGAAAACATTATGGATGGATTAATTTATTTTTAATTTTTATTTCGGGTCACTCAAATCAAGGTCAAGGTTGATGTTAGGAAAAATAGAAATATAATTTCTGACCAGACTCAAGAGACGGATAGCGTACAGTACAGTATGATCTAGCTTGTGATTGTTCATCATTAGACGACCTGTGAGAAGGTTTTCTTTTGAAGCCTCATAATAGTCTGCTGACAATGTTTTACAATTTTTTTAAATTTTAATTACTGGGGCATTTTTCATTGTCTACATTATTGCTAGCTTTTATTGATATATAATACCAAAAGATTTGACTTTATATTATATATATATAGTATATATACGTACATTAAACTAAATAAAATTTATATACTGTTCCTTTTATATTGTTATCCCTGTCCCAACGACTTTAACCCTTTCCCTCATATAAAGACGCTTTCTGATGCCTCTGCAGCAGACGGCTTTTTGATAACATAGTGACAAAAGAAGAAATTGCTCAAAACGAGCAATTTCTCCTTTTGCCACAATGTTTTCCACTTTTAGTCATAGGTTATCCATTCAATTATAGAGATTTTCTATTTTTTGACGAAATATGTTCAAAGTCGTCTGCTGCAGATTTTTGCATTCAATCTTCATGAAAGTTTATCAGAACATATATCTAAATGAAATCTAGGCCAAGTTCGAAACCAAGTTGAGCATGTTGAAACTTTGTCAGAATGTTTGTCTTAGTAATATTTAGGCCAAGTTCGAATATAGGTCATGTCGGGTCAAAAACTAGGCCAAATTGAAGGAAAATCTTGTTAACTCTCTAGAAGCCACATTTTAAACTTGAGCATGTTGAAACTTTGTCAGAAAGTTTGTCTTGATGATATCTAAGCTAAGTTCGAATATGGGGCATGTCCGGTCAAAAACTAGGTCACTAGGCCAAATTTAAGAAAATCTTGTTAACACTCTGAAAGCCACATTTTTGGCTTGAGCATGTTGAAACTATGTCAAAAAATTTGTCTTAGTGATATCTAGGCCAAGTTCGAAACTGGGTCATGTCTTGTCAAAAACTAGGTCACTAGGCCAAATTTAATGAAAATCTTGTTAACACTCTGGAGCCGCATTTTTGGATTGAGCATGTTGAAACTTTGTCATAATGTTTGTCTTAGTGATATCTAGGCCAAGTTCGAATATAAGTCATGTCGGGTCAAAAACTAGGTCACTAGGCCAAATTGAAGGAACATCTTGTTAACACACTGGAAGCCACATTTTAAACTTGATCATGTTGAAACTTAGTCAGAAAGTTTGTCTTGATAATATCTAGGCCAAGATTGAATATGGGTCATGTCCGGTCAAAAACTAGGTCACAAGGCCAAATTTAAGGAAAATCTTGTTAACAATCTTGAAGCCGCATTTTAAACTTGAGCATGTTTAAACTTAATCAGAAATTTTGTTCTGATGATATCTAGGCCAAGTTCGAATATGGATCTTGTCCTGTCAAAAACTAGGTCAAATTTAAGGAAAATCTTGTGAACACTCTGGAAGCCACATTTTTGGCTTTAGCATGTTGAAACTGTGTCAGAATGTTTGTCTTAGTGATATCTAGGCCAAGTTCGAATATGGGTCAGGTCAGGTCAACAACTAGGTCACTAGGCCAAATTGTAGAACAATCTAGTTAACACTACTAGATCGCATTTTTGTCTTTTTGTTAGAAAGTTTGTCTTGATGAAATTGCCATTGGCGCTGAAAGAGTTAAGTCTTAAATAGCCCATTCTCAGGTGAGCGATTCCAGGGCATCATGGCCCTCTTGTCTGACAAAATATATTCAAAGCCATCTGATGCAGAATTGTCTTATGAGGGAAAGGGTTAAATTTCAGGGTGAATCATGCAAATAGTTCACCTTCATACAGAGGTCCAGATAAGGAGGGGTATCTATCAGCTCTTTTCCCCACAATTTCTCTCTTATTATTTTAGCAAACCCTATGTTTTAGGTACTCAAAAGAATCGTCTCACTGAGACGATTGGGTTGAGTACCCACAACATAGCTAAATCATAGGGTCAGAGGGTCAAATAAGGATTTTAGAACATGCAAGACGCCCCTTATCTAGAGCTCTGTTCATACAGACAAATTGTGACGACTCTTTAACCTTTTCCCTCATACAACATTTCTGCAGCAGACGACTTTGAACCTATTTTGTCAAAGAATAGAATATCTCTATAATTGAATGGATAACCTATGACTAAAAGTGGAAAACATTGTGGCAAAGGAGAAATTGCTTGTTTTGAGCAATTTCTTCTTTTGTCACAATGTTTTCAAAAAGCTGTCTGCTGCAGAGGTGTCAGAAAGAGTCTATATGAGGTAAAGGGTTAACAGACTACTTTTGAAATCATTGTGACTATAGTAGAAAATTGCTCTAAAAAGATAAGGAGGGGTATTCAGCTCTTTTTCCCACAATATCTCTTATTAATTACGGAAACCCTAAGGAAACCCTATGTTGTGGGTACTCAAAAGAATCGTCTCTCTGAGACGATTGTGTTGAGTACCCAAAACATAGCTAAATCAAAGGGGTCAGAGGGTCAAATAAGGATTTTAGAACATGCAAGACGCCCCTTATCTAGAGCTCTGTTCATACAGACAAATTGTGACGACTCTTTAACAGACCACTTTTTAAAACATTGTGACTAAATGAGAAATTGCACTTAAAGGTCAATTTCTACTTATGCCACAATGTTTTCAACCCTATTCTATCATTATACTTTCATTTCGAGAGACTTTTCATACATTTACCAAAATTATTTTCAAAGTTGTGATGACTGCTGCAGAGCAGAGACATATAAATGTGTTTATATGTGTCGTGCAGATTTGTTGTAACGGTGGGAAAGGGTTAATTCAGTCTAATGGAATTTTGACCAATGCACATACTCCTCTGGCTTGGGTGATGACAGTAACAATTCTAAAAGTTACATGGGTTCCTGGATGCAACTGTTATGGGAGAGGCTATTTATAAAAGTGTAATTGTAAATTCTGATTTCATCCAACCATGGGATTAAAAGCTTAAACAAAATATTGAAAAAAAAAAAGTAATGCAAAACTTAGGTTCCTTGTTCTTTGCAAGAACTTAGAATATAAATGTTAGCAGCTTAGAACTCGATCATTTTACCACAATGGGATTCAATTTTTTGTTTAATTAACCCTTTCCCTCATATAGACGCTTTCTGACACCTCTGCAGCAGATGACTTTTTGAAAACATAGTGAAAAAAGAAGAAATTGCTCAAAACAAGCAATTTCTCCTTCTTTTTGTCACAATATTTTCCACTTTTAGTCATAGAATTTTTTTAGTTTTTGACAAAATATGTTCAATGTCATCTGCTGCAGAATTGTCGTATGAGGGAAAGGGTTAACTCCAGATTACAGCCAAGGCATTAGTCAACATTTTGACATGTCTACGGCAGGCCACTCTTGCCACAACGTTTTCAACCCTATTCAATAACAACATATTCCCGGTAGCTCAGTCGGTAATGACGCGGGCTGTCAATCAAGGGGTTGTGAGTTTGAATCCCCGCTCGGCCAACTTTCTTTCCGACGTTTGACAAAAGTCAATGCGACCTGCGTCATTCGTCTTCCACCAATAGGCTATTAGTCTGTGTGGAAAAGCAGCCAGTTGCTTTGGAAGACTGTTGTGTGGGGTACTGGTGTTAGAAAACCAGGAAACACATAAGTATTAAAGTGAACTTGTCGCCGTGATAGGACTGAGAAATTGTTAAAAACGGCTTTTAACTCCAATCAATCAATTTCCATCATGCTCGACTAGATAACTTTAAAAGTATTTATATAGGACCCTGTATATATAAAGTTAAAAAGTTAAAAAGAGTTGAAAATATTGTTATTATGAGCAATTTCTCCCCTTGCCACAATGTTTTTCAAAGATGTCTGCTGCAGATTCGTCAAAATGTGTCTATATATAGGAAAGGGGTTATACGAATTCCTGATTATATCCCTGAGTAATCTAGTTGTTTAATACTACTACTAAGTGAGCAATTTGTTAATTTCAACTTTGATTTACACACAATATTTCATTTACTTAGTTTCCTTTCCACTAGTTTTTGTTCATGCGTCCCAGAATGAAAGATTAGCTCATCCGTATGAGCATTTCCGGTCTTTGACTTTTCCAAATGAGAAAAATCATCAAAACATAACAAAGTCGAGTTTGTCACAGTTTTTGCAAGTAATCTCGGGTTGTCATTGCAGCCAGCATGTCGCTTGGACAACTCCGTACCTGCCTGCTGTTAGGCAAAACATCTAGGTCTTTGCTTCCACAGTCACAGCGAATTTGTCCAGTCGCTCTTGAAGGGCAAAGGAACCTGACAACTGACCCTGCAGTTTACCGAAAAGCTCCCTTTCCCTATAAACAGAAGAAGTTCAGTTTTTTTCGCTCACTGATTGATTTCACCTCTTCAAGATTAAATGAGAACAGCGTGATCATTACTGTTGATGGGCCACCGAGCAGCGGGAAGACCCAGTTGGCCAAGAATGTCGCTCAGGAATTTAATTTGACGTACCTTCGAGCACCAACTGAGGAAGATATATTTGTTACAAACGGATTCGATTTAAGAGATTTGAATGTGCTTTTGGATAATCCTAAAATGAGAGCATACGACATGGAAATGATGCTCAATGAGACCGATCCTAGTAATGCCAGGATTATGCACGGCACACAGATGAAATATTTTGAATGGAAGTTCAGAGCTCACGTGGATGCTCTTCGACATGTTTTGAGCACAGGTTATTATGTATATCAAATTTTGTGTCGCCTGACTTGGAAGGGAGATGCATTGGGATCACTTCTTTGTTGCCTGTCTGTCTATGATTGAAACATGTTTTTGTTATAGATCTTGAAAGTATCCGAACCCCCGTTTTTATAACCAATGAATACAGAACAATCATGCACAAATAACATATTGAATACGAGCAAATATATAATCAAGTTCTTGAGATGGAACTTAAACTGAGTATTTTAATTTTTGGAAAATGATATTGTGTTAAACTTTAAAGTTGGGGGATTACAGGGTTTCAGTTGTGCAAACCATCTTCATAACACACAAGAGAAATGAGCAATTTCTCTTTTTGCCAAATTATTTTCAAAAGTCATCCACTGCAAACGTGTCAAAATGTGTTGGCAAACATGGGAAAGGGTTAAAAATACAATTCATTAAATTTTGCGAAGCTAGCTCAGAAGTAGAGCGCATTTTGAATACGGCGATGAGTATATACATACTTGGCTCATGAGAATTATCCAGGAAGCAGAAATTTATAATACAAGAACGATAAGAACATGTTTACCCCTTTCCAATATGAAGCAAGTCTTCAGCAAACGTCTTTGAAAATGTCTAGGCAAATATGGAAGAGAGTTTAAAACATTATGAGCAGCTTCTCCTTTTGCCAGAATGTTTTCAAAAAGTGTCTGTTGCAACTTTTTTAGGCGTCATATGACGTCTGTACCAGGGAAAGGGTTAAAGCTTCATGTAATTAATTTAAAATTTAACTTTTGGAGAGCTACATACAAATGTATTTATATATAAATGTTCAAAGAGTTATGTCGCAGTGAATACCTTTATTTAAGGCTTTGCAATGCATTTATTTAACCCTTTCCCTCGTACAACAATTCTGCAGAAGCTGACTTTGAAAACATTTAAACAAAAATATGGAAAATCTCTTTAATTGAATAATTATGTAACTATTGAATACAGTTGAAAACATTGTGGCAAAAGGAGAAATTGCTCGTTTTCAGCTATTTCTCATTTTGTCACGCTGTTTTCACGTCTGCTGCAGAGGCGTCAGAAATTGTCTATATGCGGGAAAGTGTTAACAGTATTTTGATGTATTTTGTAAAACAGGTCAAGGTGTGGTAGTTGATAACAGTTTATGGGCAGATGCTGTTTATGCTGAGGCCTTGTACAAACTGGGGTACTTGTCAAGAAACTGTAAGTTCTGTTACATGTAAACTTTTTCCCATTGTCCAGCTATTCTAAATTTAGACTCGAGTCTGCCAAATTTAATAGCAGTAGTTTTATGCTTCCTGGCCATACTTCTGTATTGACCCGTGAAACATTTCTTGTGACTTGTGTAATTTTACATGTTATACATTTGTATTTATATAACATAAATTTATAATCAAACATTTAAGATTTTCTGACCAGTTTATTTTAAAAGTTAATTTCACTTACTCTGAGAACCTTTGAAAGAACCACCCCCAACGCAAAACATAATGAAGATTGAGTGAAATTTAACATGATTGAAATTTCATTAAGAAATATTTATGGGGAAAAGATATTTCCTCTTAAAAAGAAAATTTTTCTGGAAAACAAGAAAAATCCTTTTTAATTATTAATAAAAACTTGCTTTTTCATACAATTAACCTTTTCCCTCATATAGACGTCTTCTGACGCCTCTGCAGCAGACGGCTTTTTGAAAAGATAGTGACAAAAGAAGATATTGCTCAGAACGAGCAATTTCCTCTTTTGACACAATGTTTTTTTCACTAAATTTTA
This sequence comes from Serripes groenlandicus, assembly GCA_031761405.1. Taxonomy (NCBI): domain Eukaryota; kingdom Metazoa; phylum Mollusca; class Bivalvia; order Cardiida; family Cardiidae; genus Serripes; species Serripes groenlandicus. Next base: position 7,885,147 of record JASEVX010000015.1, read on the forward strand.
GTCATAGGTTATCCATTCAATTATAGAGATTTTCTATTTTTTGACAAAATACGTTCAAAAGTCGTCTGCTGCAGAATTGTCGTATGAGGGAAAGGGTTAATATAATAATATGTATGTTTTAGTTGACAAAGACTTGAATCTTATCATACAATTCAAAAATAGGGAAACTATTATAAATGAAATGAAATATATCGAATAAAGTTGGAATCATTGTGGCAAAAAGAGGAATTGTCACAAAGTTTTCAAGAGTAGTCTGCTGCAGAGGGATTTGAAAGTGTCTATATGTTGGAGCAGTGTCAATTGATAAATCATTACATATTCTTGTTTCAGCTATCCGATACTATAAAGAATTCAGAGCGAATGCCATCTGTGAAATGTGGAAACCTCAACTTGTTTTACACATTGAAGATTCAACCCCACGTATCTTGGAACATATGCGCGGTAAAAATGTGAGTAATAACAATTCCAGGGCCAATATAAGGAGGGATATGAGGATATTTTTCTTGCAGTATCTCCATCATTTGACTAGCACTCCATATCGAGGGCTTGGCGTAAAACGGTTGTAACTAAAATAGGTATTTTCTTACCAAGGTTAATTACCTCGCCATAAAGTCTTTAGGCCAAAAAAAAAAATACCTGCGTTTCCGGTAACCCGACCGACCCTATTTTTTTCTCGCCGACCCTAATCTTTTTTATAAGCATAAAGGTAATAAAGGTAAAAATTCAAAATCGATCCGGAGAATAAACATTCATTCCTGATCGACATTAACTTTCGAACCTACTTGCCTAGTCGGACAAGTACTTTGAAAATTTACTTGCCCGGACTCAAATACAACTCGCCCGAAAATCGTAGGACCTTCCAAATTCGTAAGCATCCTATATTCATGATGTCATTATTCTCGCGCTGATATCACATGACTTTGACCTTGCAGTCAATTTGGAACTGTAAAATTGTTTCCCAATGGCCAAACTACTATTTGCTGACATATTTCAACAATAAAATGCATCTTAAACAGTTTTGATATTTGTTGTCTGAGGAGGTATAGCCAAAATACACTTATTTTTTATATACCAAAATTAAAGAACAGTTTAAATTTCCTAAAAGAAGAAAAATCGGACATGGAAATTTACCGTGAGAAGGGTTCTTTGTTGTTTACAAAATGGCGGCCAGGGTCATGTGATTTGTTTGACCTAATTTAGGTCAATGCATTGCATTTCACATCCCTAAAGGTGCTTATGCAAAGAGATGTAAAATTTACAGGACGATATTTACGTTTATGTTTACACAAACAATTAATTTAAACACATAAAAGTGTATACAGTTGGACATTAGAATGTACTTTATAAACAAAATGAGTCGGACTTTGATAAAATCTCGGAAAAATTATTATTGACATCCGCCTTTTTGAATTCAGGGGATTCCGGAAAATACCTCTTCAGAAAAATGTAAATGACGTATTGTTTAGTTCAATTCTGACCAATCATTACTCGGGGATGAATCTATTTAGAACGAGGCAGCATAAATTAAAATAGAGGGATTTCATCATGTGACATGTGTATTTTAAACAATTGCGATGCGTTGAAAATACGTAACTAGGACTGATTTACGAACGAACGTTTCGGGTTGTCATCGACACATTAGATTGAGGTCCCGAATGGTTTAATCTGTGACTCTAAATTATGGCCTCTGGACAAATCGTAATCATTCAAATTCCGGTTTTAACTGGTCATATCAGCAGACGGCCGGTCCTTTTTGAGGAATTGTAAAAAGGGTCCAATGGACCCTGTCAGAAAATAGTGAAGAGCCGTTCGTAATTGTGAATGGAGCTGTTAATCAGTACCACTTATATAGGGAAATAAATCTCATGTATAAATTTACAACTTATGTGATTTAAAACAGTCCTGTATCTTTTAAATGCCGCTTATGATTTGATAAATTGAATTGGTGTTATAAATAGCACCAAACTCGACAGGGTTTGATCAAATAATGAAATAAAATATTGACATGTCAACATATTCGTCCCAGAGAGGATTCTAACTGCCACTTGCCCGATGGGACAAAAACAACTTGCCCGGACTCAACTGTTACTTGCCCCGGGCTATCGGACAACCGTTAATGTCGAGCCCTGGGCCAAAATGTCCGCATTTCGCGGGCATAAAATGCCTGAGATATTTTCTCAACAGCAGTGAACTTTATAGCGGAGTATGGCGAACATTCCACCCTGTCCCTACCCCTGCTCTGCTAAAAGACAAAGGGAGTTCCATGTCCGCTATGGGCTATGTTGTCGAAGGATAGGTAATGATATCAGACATTCAACAATGCTGTTTATGCTGACTTTCTTGTGAATTTTGAAACGCTCAGATATTAGATAGTTGATCCGATGCAATAAAACTCAACACTGAATATAGTTGTATTCTTTATTTATGCCTCCGACATCTATGTGCAACATCTACATGTACGAAAAAAAAAAAAAAAAAAAAAATACGACCTACATATTTTTTTCCGGCATGTAACCGGAAACACAGGTATTTTTTTTTTGGCCTTATAAGCGTTAAATAATTTTTCTTGGTAAACAATGGAAATTTAGGTGCCATTGCTCGTTCTGAGCAATGGCACCTAAATTTGCATTGTTTATAAAAGGGTCAAAATTGCCCCTTATCCAGGGTTTTCAAAATAGGTTTTGAGTTACAACCGCTTCACATCAAGCCCTCGATATGTTGTGGTTACTTATTAGAACTGCCTGCGAAAGCTGCAGTTTTAACTCTTTCCCCCATATAACAAATTTGCAGTAGACACCTTCGAAAACAGATCAGTAAAAATATGAAAATCTGTTCAAATGAATGTGTTATTATTGAATAGAGTTGAAAACATTTTGGCAAATGGAAAAATCGCCCATGTTCAGCAATGTCTTCAAGATGTGTCACAGTGTATGCTGCAAGGGCATACAAATGTGTCTGCGAGTAGTAAAGGGTTAAAGATCTGAGCACTAATAACCTTTCAAACTTTATGCTTAACAGAGATGATATGAGATTTCATCACCTCCCTAAAGAACGCTTAGCCAGACTCACTGATCAGTGAGATTGTAAGAGAGCCTGCCTTGCGAGAGAGACCCAAATTTGATCAAAGTTGGTGTTTTCCCTGCTTGTGGTGATAGTTATATGAATCATACAATCAGAGCTCTAGGGACGTTTTTCATGTCCTAAAATTCTTATTTGACCCTCTAACCCTATTGTGTGGGTACTCAAAAGAATTGAGACAATTCTGTTGAGTCCTCACAACATAGCATTTGCTTGGATTATAAGAGAGATATTGTGGGGGAAACAGCAGTTTAACCCTCCTTATCTGGACCTGATTTAATGGTATCAGGATACACTTACCAGTAAGTTACCCTGAGAAGGTAGAAATATGACTGAAATACTGTTGGCATAAAACACTGTTTGTCCAATCACGTTTGAAAAAAATCAAATGAATCTTCATAACAAAATATAACCTGAGAAATTTCCTAAAAAAATGAGACATATTGTCTGAGGAAAGTTTTGTAATGAGTAGTGGTGGGCCATTGGTTCCATTTTTACAATCGATTATCGGTTACAATTACTTTGCCTCATTCGATTAGACATCGATTATATAATCGGTTCATACAGTATTGTATTTAACAAGCCTTAATGTTCGCAATGCTTCATATTATTTATGTTTGATAAAAAATATACCGGCTTAATGTCTTGTCTTTAATAGGTTGTATCATTTTATTGCCAAAACAAGATGTGTTTGTGAAACACTGATGCCCCCGAATGGCAACATCTAGGTCAAAGGTCAAGGTCGCCAGGTCAAAAAATGTTGGTACTGACAGAAAGGTCATGTCACAAGGAATACACATGTGAAATATGGTAGCCGTACCTGTTATGGTTCAAAAGTAGTGGTCAAGGTTAAAGTTTTTTTCGAGAATGGCAACATCTAGGTCAAAGGTCAAGGTCGCAAGGTGAAAAATGTTGGTACTGACAGAAAGGTCATGTCACAAGATATACACATGTATAATATGGTAGCCGTACCTGTTATGGTTCAAAAGAAGTGGCCAAGGTTAAAGGGTTTTTTCGAGAATGGCAACATCTAGGTCAAAGGTCAAGGTCGCAAGGTAAAATTTTGGTACTGACAGAAAGGTCATGTCACAAGGTATACACATGTGAAATATGGTAGCCGTACCTGTTATGGTTCAAAAGTAGTCGTCAAGGTTAATGTTTTTTTCGTGCATACAGACAGACGTGCAGACAGGCCAAAAACTAGATGCCCACCGAATCGAAGATTCCGGGGGCATAAAAACACTTTGTTTCGATTTCAAGTTGTTGTATTTACATGCTTGCCCACGAGAGTAATCTCCCTTGTGGAAGCGAATATTAATCAAACATAAATGAAGCAAAAAAGGTGAACCGATTGATAATCAATTGTGGTAAATTGCAATCGATTATCGCTAATGTGATGCATATCCGATCAACTTTCGATTATAATCGATCATCGTCCCAACACTAGTAATGAGATCGGAATTTGTCAGACTTGTTTTATAATCTAACAACTTAAGGGAAATCTGTTGTTTTCATCTCTTTTGCAAAAGTATACTTGAAACACATTGGTAGGTGCTTTGATTACCGTGATATAACTAAATTACCATTGAAAAAAGGAGTTAAACTTGAACCAACTGAACTATTCTCATTATCTGTATAAAAAAGAATATTATTTAATCATATGGTTTTTTCCAACTTGTAGCCAAATCTAGCAACAGCCCCCGGACTGAATGAAGACTTTGTAGATACCCTTAAAGATACTTTCAAGAAGAGCTACCTTCCATACATGAAGTAATTGGTTTTAATTTAATTTGTTGACATTGCTTGTATTATGTTTTGGTTGAACCGTCTTGGTAGTGTATTGGTAGAGCATCCGTTTCCGTTGCGGGTTCGTTCCCTTTTAAAATGGTAGTAATAGATTTTCTTCATTAATTAACCCTTTTCCCTCATATAGGCGCTTTCTGACACTTATGCAGCAGACAGCTTTTCGAAAACATAGTGACAAAAGAAGGAATTGCTCAAAACCAGCAATTTCTCCTTTTGAAACAATGTTCTCCACTTTTAGCCATAGTTTATCCATTCAATTATAGAGATTTTCTATTTTTTGACAAAATATGTTTAAAGTCGTCTGCTGCAGAATTGTCGTATGAGGGAAAGGGTTAATGCTGAGGATTATGGTGGTTGTGCATTACAAAAACTTGCTGGTGTCATGATGAAAAGAATAAGTTAACAGGGCTCTAGATAAGGGGCGTTTTGCATGTTCTAAAATCCTTATTTGACACTTAAACCCTATGTTGTGGGTACTCAAAAGATTCGTCTCAGTGAGACGATTCTTTTGAGTACCCACAACATAGGGTATGCTTTAATAATAAGAGTGAAATTGTGGGAAAAAGAGCTGAATACCCCGCCTTATCTGGACCTCTGTAAGTACTACCGGTAACTTAGCCAGGAAACACCATTATATAACTGACACATTGATTGTGAAAGCAGAATAAAACACAATACAAAGCAAAAGTTTTATGATTGAAACCTTTCTTTGAAAGAAGTATGAATCGGAAAGTCAAAAGTGTTCATTATGTGACACTTTTGAGCTCGCCTGTGCTGAAACCTTTCTTTGGAAGAATTATGAATTATGCTCATGGTGAGCTATAGTGATCACATTTTGTCCGCCGTGCATGATCAACAATTGCCTTAACATTCTACAGGCAACATTTTACATGAAAGTTTCAGAACATAAAATCTTGACCAAGTTCGAAACATGGTCATAAACTAGGTTACAGGGTCAAATTGAAGGAAATTCTTGTTAACCCTCTAAAGGTCTTTTTTTTATTTTTAACATGTTGAAATGTTGTCAGAATAATTGCCTTGGAGCTAGGTTTGAATATGGCTCTAGTCCCGTCAAAAACTAGGTCACTAGGCCAAATTGAAGGAAAACTTTGCTAACACTCTAGTAAAAGCTTACCTGAATACCAAATGAGTTATTGTGATTCACTATGTAGTTGGCATAAGGTGAGAGATCTGGGGCCATCATGACCCTCCTGTCTCAAATTTAAGTCATGTTTCATGTATCTTTCCACCCAAAGGTGTTTTTAAACCATAAAATATTCTCTGTGCTCAAATATGAACTCCAATTAAGACTTCTGATTGGTCAATTACAAAAATGAATTTGTTTCTGACCAATTGTATACTTAAGCATAAATTTCTGAGAACAGACTAATATTTTAAAGGTTTTACAGGTTCTTTTGTTGGTTCCGATCTGGGTCTACACAAATTGTATGTTTTTTCGTAAAACCATTGGATAGAGAGAGCTGTCTCCTACAGAGCATAAAATGTTTCATGTTTAGCACAAATGCCAAGATCAGGTCAATGATGTTATTAACCCTTTCCCACTTAATAAACATTCAGTGCTTGACTTTTCGACGCTTTTTGGATTTATTTCTAGACATTTAATATGTTTCCTTTTAAAATGGCGATGAATGGAGACCGGTTAATTTTACTAATTGTTTTTCATAAAAAAAAAATTGACCACTTAACCCTTTCCCAGGGCTGAACAAAAAAAAAATTCAGCCACTTGTCCAGGACAAGTGACTTTCAGAATGCCACTTGTCCTGCTAAGATTCTCACTTGTCCTACTTTTCTGCACACAAAGTTTAACATGCGACAAATTTAAGAATTGTGTGGTAGCCCACTGGGTTACCAGATTTGGAAGCTGGTAGCCCGGATCGCGGTTTCTAGAGTGTTTTAATTGTTTTTTATTGGTTTTTTTTCTAGTTCTGTATAAAGATATTATTAAGAGCACACAATGTACATGATTTAAGGGTAGTGACCAATTCAAATAACATTATTGCAAAAGATCTGTAGTGCAGCATTCAGTAAAAAAAAATTAAAGAGATTATTTTTCACTAGGTTATTTATTATATTCTGCATAAAATGTATGTATTTTATCTATATTTACAAAAGATTCAAAAGCTATTGACAGAAATGTTAAACTTGAGACCACATAGTCAAATGATGCAATAGCACTTTTCAAATTGAAGATAACAGAATTTAAGGTCACTGATTTAGGTCCCTCACCAAAACAGGGCAGTGTACGATACGTGGGTCAGTTTTATAAAGAAAGACATATTAAATCAATTCAATTTTATAAACCAAAAGTCAAATTTATCAGGTTCAATGTAGTTATTAAACAAAAAAATATTTTCAAAAAAAAATGAAAGACAGCAAAACGTTAAATTTTTTCCTTTGTTGCGGTCAATCTCATTAAAATCATCTCCTATTAACGCTACGCGTTTACATTTAGTCAGATTGGTGTTGCGGTATTATTCGCAACATAGCCGCCATTTTGAAGATTGCGCAATGTTAATCATGGTTCCCTACTTTGAGAATTAGAAATCGGTAAACAGCGTTGAATGTAAACATCGGGGTCGTCATTCACCCAATTTCTCATTTCATCCAATGAAATTGCAACTATTAAGTCATATGATTTTTTTTTCCCGCCATTTATGCTAATTAATTTTGGTAAACAAAGCCGTGATTGGGCAATTATCATACTCGGGGGGAATCATTTTCATTTATATATTTCATTCCAAACAATTTTCTTTGTGTCCCTGATATTACGAATATTATGTCGATCTTGAAGGTATTTCAAATTGATAAACGGCAAGATAATTCTAGAAGTCGTCGTATTGGCTTTAATTTGGATCAAATTTATTTTATTAACTTCGGCATGGCAAAAATTTTCTTCCAAGTCTTTCTGAACCGGTTTGCACCAGTTTGCAAACATCGCATACCGAAAGTAGAAATATGGATGAAAATACATTTAAGGGAATATTTTAATGAGACCGATCCATAGGTAATTCCCCAGCATTCATGAAATAACACAGCCCCCAGGAACAATTGTCACTTATGATTGGACAGCCTTATTGGGTACATATATATCACGTTAATCGACTATTACTGACTTGATTCGGTTGGCTGAAACCACTCGATCGAGGTGGGTAACTCCGCCTACTGTTATTGATTTGTTATGGTCACTCGCGAGTGGTTTTTCGCATGTAACATACAGTCAAATTTATACACGACAGACATGTGTGTAAGTAATAAAGCCGGGCTACCAGACACAGGAATTTACATTCACTGTTACGTAAATGGGTTAATATAATTGGACTTGGATTTTCGGGAAATGCCACTTGTCCGGGACTGAGATTTTGCAATTAGCGACTTGCCCGATGCGATTTACGACTTGTCCCGGACGTCGGGCTATGGGATTTGTACAGCCCTGATTTCCTCATATAGACGCTTTCTGCCGCCTCTGCAGCAGACAGCTTTTTGAAAACATAGTGACAAAAGAAGAAATTGCTCAAAACGAGCAATTTCTGCTTTTGCCACAATGTTTTCCACTTTCTGTCATAGGTTATCCATTTAATTACAGAAAATTTTGACAAAATATTTTGAAAGTCGTCTGCTGCAGAATTGTTGTATGAGGGATAGGGTTAATTTTAAATCTCGCTGTTGATCATGGGTTTGTGGCTTGAAAAAAGATCTGAAATCTGACTTCACCTTTTTAGAGAGTCGAGCATTAAACCCTTGATTTGAGACCTTAAAGTTAGGGGAGTGTCTTGTTGTTGAGAGCGCCCTACAGTCAAGCTTTTACGGTAATACTTTAATGCATCAAGAAAAAGTATGAATGAATACAGTTTGAATGTTATTGCCATTTATCTTACCCGCTCCCAAAAACAACAAATCTGAAGCAGAATATTTTAATTCATCAAGAGGCAAAATTATTGAAATTTTCTTTGATTGTAAGTATTATCATTGAAAAGAGTTGAACAATTTTGTGGCAAAAGGTATAATTTAATATTGAGAGCAGTTTCTCCATTTGTCACCGTGTTTTCAAAAGCATATTTTTGCGGCAAGGCGAAAAAACCTCCTACGGTCTTTTATTTTAGTGTGATGTGGCCTAAAAGTTTTCTTTATTTTGATTACAGTGAATTTGCAGAAGTTTTATCTTATGATGTCACAGATTTACCTGACCTAGATTTGGTATGTAATAACAATGCATGTAATATTGTTGACCTTTAACCCTTTCCCTTATACGACAATTCTGCAGCAGACAACTTTGAACATATTTTGTCAAAAAATAGAAAAAATCTCTATAATTGAATGGATAACCTATGACTAAAAGTGGTAAACATTGTGGCAAAAGGAGAAATTGCTCGTTTTGAGCAATTTCTTCTTTTGTCACTATGTTTTCAAAAAGACGTCTGCTGCAGAGGCATCAGAAAGCGTCTATATGAGGGAAAGGGTTAAAAAAAAAAAATCCAATTTGCAGATGTGTTTTGAAGCAAGTGCAGCAGACTACTTTTGAAAAAATTTGTGGCAAAACAAGAAGTTGCTTATAATGAGCAATTTTCTTTTGCCACATTGTTTTCAACTGCATTCAATAGTTTTAGGTTAATCATAATTGCTTCTTTACAAAATCTCCATTTTGTTTGACATAGCAAATTTAATTGGTTTACATTAAATGATATTTCAAAGGCCCTCTTTTTCTTTGAAATATTTCCCCAGTCGCGGCACTACGGTCATGGTGGAGTGCCCTTGGGCAAGGCACATTTTCTAGCCTAGTACTGGTTTGTTTACCCAGGGATCATGAATAAGTGAACTGTTGCCGTGATATAACTGAAATAATGTTGAAAACGACGTAAAACCCCATTAAAATAAATAAATAAATTGCTTTGAAATATTTTGAGAAAAGCTTGATTGTTTTAATGCATTTGAAAACATTGTGGGGACAGAAATATTTGCTAGTTTTGAAGTTTTGAATTCTTTCTTTCCCACAATGTTTTCAAAAATCTTCTGCGGTATTAATCAAAAGATGCATTAGAGAAAGTATACTGATGTGAACCCATTACTTCACATAACTTTTTAAAGGTTATCTACTTCACAATCATCAAACTACAATTTCCACAATTTAGAAAACTGAAGGAGTCATATAAAGACTTGAAAATTTTGCAATAAAAGGTGAAATTTGTTGTTTTGAGCAATTTCCCCTTTTAATGCAATGTTTTCAAACGTCATGTTCAAATGGCAGGTGTCACATACCTCTGTGTGAAGTAATTTGATGAATTTGAATTGTATCTCTATATATGTCTCACATTATCTTCTTTTTCAGCTGACTATAGAAAGATTCATATTGATAAAGAGTTGAAAATATTGCAATAAAAGGTGAAATTTGTTTTTTTGACCAATTTCACCTTTTAATGCAATGTTTTCAAAAGTCATGTTCAAATGGCAGGTGTCACATACCTCTGTGTGAAGTAATTTGAAGAATTTGAATTGTATCTTTATATATGTCTCACATTATCTTCTTTTTCAGCTGACTATAGATTTAGAAAAAATGGACTTGACCAACGTCCAAGAAGATAAACCTGCCAGATTTAGTGATTGGAGGAAAACGAAAGAAGAATATTTCAGTTTGTACCGCTACTAGTAAGTTGTTTACCCTTTACTTTAACCCTTTCCCAAATACAACAAATCTGAAGCAGAGGACTTTGAAAATATCTTAGAAAGAGCTCAGAAAATCCCTTTAAATGAAAGAACAATAATTGAATAGATTTGAAAACATGGTGACAAAAGGAGAAATTGCTCGTCATGTTTTCAAAAAGCTGTCTGTTGCAGAGATGTCAGAAAGCGTTTATATGAGGAAAAGGGTTAAATCAATATACCTCCTCGAACCACAAATATTCTGCAATCACTATGTCGAATGGTTTATTGGTTTGGCCGTCAGTACTGTGTTGGTATTGTTCAATGTCTTCTTCTTGGAGACATAAACACTACTCGACGTTGTTTCTGTATGAAAAAGCTGAGCATCTGTAGCTCAGTCGGTAGCGACCCGGGCTGTCAATCCAGGGGTTGTGAGTTCTTGTAAGCTCAACCGGGGGTATCCTTTTGTGAATTCACTCACAGTTCTAGTTATGACTAGAGAGTAAATAGGATATATATCCTGATTATACTGCTGGTCAGTTTTTCTATGCCTTGAACCCATGCCAATCTGGTAAAACAATTCATCCTCGGATCACATGACAGGGGTTGTGAATTCGAATCCCGGCTCGGCCAAATTTCTTTCTGAGGATTGACAAAAGCCAATGCGACATGCGTCATTCGTCTTCCATCAATGGGCTAAGTCTATGTGGAAAAGCAGCCAGTTGCTTGGGAAGATTGTTGTGTGGAGTTCTGGTGTGAGAAAACCAGGAAATGCATGAGTAGGTGAACTGACCGCCGTGATATAACTGAGAAATTGTATAAAAACGGCGTTAAACCCCATGATTCTAAATGTATTTATGACTAAGAGAGTAAATAGGATATATATCTTGATTATACTGCTGGTCAGTTTCTGTATGCCTTGAACCCATGCCAATCTGGTAGAACAATTCATCGTCGGATCACATGACCAAGATTTCTATAATTGCAGTATGTTCTCAGAGAAAGCTATAACTACCATGATGAATCAAGGGGAGCCTAATAACCTGCCTGAAGAAGCCTTGAGTGGAGAGGAATTCTATGAGCTTGAAGATATAAAAAACGAAGTGAGTTGTTGTACTATTGCTATATTAACCTCTCCCCTCATACAACAAATCAGCAGCAATTTGCTACTTTGAACACATCTTGGTATTTGTCACAATGTTTTCATAAGTTGTCTGTTATTGTGGATAAGGATTAACCCTTTACCTTATATAGACGCTTTCTGACGCCTCTGCATCACAGCTTTTTGAAAACATAGTGACAAAAGAAAAAATTGCTCAAAACGAGCAATTTCTCCTTTTGACACAATGTTTTCCACCTTTAGTCATAGGTTATCCATTCAATTATAGAGAATTTCCATTTTTTGACAAAATATGTTCAAAGTTGTCTGCTGCAGATTTATTGTATGAGGGAAAGAGTTAAAGCAGCATCCTTTGACATCTCTAGACGAAAGCCTTATGAAAATATTGTGTCAACCTTTTCTTAAATGCAGAGGCATTTAGAGATATCTGCAGCAGACAACGTTATGGTAAAAGAAGGAATGGCTTATAATGCGTAAATTATTCTTATGCCACAATGTTATCAACTCTTTTCAGTTATATAATGACTTTTCCATATTTTTGGCTAGATGTAAAGTCGGTCTGCTGCGGCTTAGTTGTATGATGGAAAGAGTTTAAAAATAAAAGAGGGAGAACTTAACCCTTTCCCTCATACAACAATTCTGCAGCAGACGACTTTAAATATATTTTGTCAAAACGTAGAAAATCTCTATGATTGAATAGATAACCTATGACTAAAAGTGGCAAACATTGTGGAAAAAGATGCAATTGCTATTTTGAGCAATTTCTCCTTTTGTCACTATGTTTTCCAAAAGACGTCTGCTGCAGAGGAGTCATAAAGCGTCTATATGAGGGAAAGTGTTAAAACCTGAAACTTTCTTACAAAAGCAATGATTTTCAAAAGCTAATAATTATTACTCACCTGTTCTTGTTTAACCCTTTCTCACCTGCAGACGCATTTTGACGCAATAGTAGCAGATGACTTTTGAAAACATTGTGGTCAAAGGTGAAATTGCTCATGATTCCCGGTTTTTAAAGCCTCTACAGCAGGCACTTTTGAAAAATATTGTGGAAAAAGGATAAATTGCTCAAAACAAGCAATTTCTCCAATTGCCACAATGTTTTCAACTTTTCTATAGAGATTTTCTGGGTTTTTGCCAAAATGCTTTAAAGTCTTCTGCTGCATGTTTTCTGTATGTGGGAAAGGGTTAATACATTGTGTCAAAAGCAGAAATCATAATTAGCAATTCTCCTCTTGACACCTTGTTCCAACATGGTTCAATAATTATAAATTATACTTTCATTTAGAGAATTGCCATTGTTTTGCCGAGATGTTTCAAATGTTGACTAATGTAGATTTCTTATATTAAGTTCGGAAAGAGTTGAACTACTTTCTCCTCTAACAATATTTTTAAATGGATATCAAAATGATACTTTCAATTTTTACAGTTATAACAAATTTCCACCCGATCCTTTGAAATAAGATGTCTTAACTTATTGTAGATAAATGGCTGAGTGGAAATCATTAGTTATTTTGACTGTCATTTTTAGCTCCACTGTCAACGGTTAATTGACTGCCATGCGTCTTCTAACAACATGGCCTTTGTAACAAACCACCTGACAAATTGGGATGAAACTGCATGGGGAGCATCAGCTTCTAATGGCAACCTAAAGAAACTATTTGACCGACTTTCAAATTATTTGATATCTATAGATGTTAATTATTTCCCCACATATAACAAATTTGAAAGACTTTGAAAAAATACAGAAACTTTTAATATTAAATTGAAGGTACATTCTATAACTATTGATTATGTATGTCTGCTGCTCACATTTATATAATAAATTAGTAAATATAAAATGGATTTTTCGTTAACTTCAGTGGACCATTACAACTTGATCAATTGGAATCGATACATAATTTTTTTTAGATCACATATATGTGCTCATTGACAGTTATTGTGGGTCAATTGAGAAAAAACGAAGATGGGGCTGTTTTGTCTTATATGTGTATTTTTAGCTCACCTATGCACGAAGTGCAAGGTGAGCTTTTGTGATCACTGAATGTCTGGCGTCGTCGTCGTCGTCGTCTGTCCATCCGTCTGTTAACAATTTCCTACAAATGACTTCTTCTACTAAACCAATGGACAGATTTCAAAATAACTTCACAGGAATGGTCCTTAGGTGGTCCCCTTTCAAAGTTGTTCAAAGAATTTAATTCCAAGTAGAACTTTGGCTGTTGCGGCATCAGAAAAGGGGAAAATTGCCAAATCTTAAAAAATCTTTTTGTCCAAATGTGCTGGCCCGATTTGAAAATTATTTTGCACAAATGTTCCTTAGGGCACCCTCTACCAAGATTGTTCAAATATTTCCGATCCGTTGAAAAACATGGCCGCAAGGGTGCGGGGCTTGTTTTCCTTATATATGCATTGTTAAAACTTTAAAAAATCTTCTTGTTCAAAAGTACTGGCCAGATTTCAAAATAATTTCACAGAAATGGTCCTTAGGTGGTCCCCTTTCAAAGTTGTTCAAAGAATTTCATTCCAAGTAGAATTTTGGTTGCTGCAGCATCAGAAAAGGGGAAAATTGCCAAATCTTAAAAAATCTTCTTGTTCATAAGTGTTGGCCCGAATTAAAAATTATTTTGCACAAATGTTCCTTGGGGCACCCCCTACCAAGCTTGTTCAAATATTTCCGATCCGTTGAAAAACATGGCCGCAAGGGGGTGGGGCTTGTTTTCCTTATATGTGCATTGTTTTAAAAAACTTTAAAAATCTTCTTGTCCAAAAGTACTGGCCAGATTTCAAAATAACTTCACAGAAATGGTCCTAAGGTGGTCCCCTTTCAATGTTGTTCAAAGAATTTAATTCCAAGTAGAACTTTGGTTGCTGCGGCATTAGAAAAGGGGAAAATTGCCAAATCTTAAAAAAACTTCTTGTCCAACTTTGAAAACGTCGTAATCAAGGGAGTCAGCATTTTCCTTAAGCAGTGACTATAAGAAAACTACCCTTTCACAGTGAAGAACTCTACGGTATGTTCGACCCGGCCGGGTAGCTCAATTGGTAGCGTATCTGACTCGTGATCTGGAGGTCACGGGTTCGATACCCGGTTGCGGCGACATTCTTTCGGGCGATGTTTTCCATTGCCTCTCACCTCTGATCTATGTGAGAAAGTAGTCAGTGGCTTCGAAAGAATGTTGTGTAAGTACTGGTGTGGGAAAGCCAGGAAAACATGGGTAGGTGCACTGACCGCCGTGATATGACCAAAGCTGTTGAAAGCGGCGTTAAACTCCAAACAAACAAACAAATTGTCCAAAAGTGCTGGCCCGATTTAAAAATTATTTTGCACAAAATTTATGTTCCTAAGGGCACCCTCTATGAAGATTGTTTAATTATTTTCGATCCTTTGAAAAACATGGCCGCAACGGGTCGGGGCTTGTTTTCCTTATATGTGCATTGTAAAATCTTTAAGAAACTTCTTGTCCAAAAGCACCTGCCTGATTTAAAAAAAAATTGGCACAAATGCTCCTTGGGTGACCTTCTACCAAGGTTGATCAAATAAATCCGATCCGTTGAAATACATGGCCACCAGGGGGTTGCTTGTTTTCCTTATATGTATAGAGTAAAAACTTTGAAAACTATTGAAGTTCTATTAAATCAGGTGAGCGATATAGGGCCATCATGGCCCTCTTGTTTAAAATGTTCTCCTTCGAAAGTGTTTGGCTGATTTCCAAATAATTTTGTAGTTATGTTCCTTGGGTTTCAGATTGCTTCAAGCCATTTTGGTTGGTCGAAAAATAATATTGTAGAAATGTTTCTTGGGAGACCTTCAACCCATGTTGATTGGTCGAAAAACATGGCCACCAGGGGGCGTCTGTTTAGCTTATAAAGCTATAGCGAAAACTTCACAATTCTTCTCCTCCTAAAGTATCCGGCTGAGTTGCAAACAATTTTTAGCTCTACTGGCCAAAGGCCAGAAGGGCTTATGTCGTGGCGATTTGTCCGTCGTGTGTGCGTGCGTGCGTGCGTGCGTCCGTCCGTAAATAATTTCTTGTTAACACGATACAGTCTTCACTTTTGATTGTATCTCAACCAAACTTATACAGTAGTTAGATATCCATGAGAGCTCGGTTCCTTTCGAAAACCAGCCAGATCCGCCCATGCATGAATGGATTATGGCCCTTGAAATGGTCAAAATTGCTATAAAAGAGCTTGTTAACACGATACAGTCTTCACTTTTGATTGTATCTCAACCAAACTTAGATAGTAGTTAAATATTGATGAGAGCTTGGTTCCTTTTGAAAACCAGCTAGATCCGCCCATGCAAGACTGGATTATGGCCCATGAAATTGTAAAAATTGCTATAATACAGCTTGTGAACACAAAAGAGCCTCCATTTACTATCCGATCTTTACCATAAATACATGCTCTGGATTGAAAATGACCAAAGAACCATACCTGTAGAGCATAGGCCCTCATGGGCCTCTTGTTTTGAAATGTTCCACTGGTCACCCTCTATTAGATTCCTTCAAGCCATGTTGGTTGGTCGAAAAACAAAATTAATTATTATGGTTGTCATGATAAATTACATTGCATAACTCTGGTGAGCGATCCAGGGCCATCATGGCCCTCTTGTTTATTCGATGATTTCAAAGTTTTCTGCTGTAGATTTGTTGCATGTTGGTATTTAAAGGGTAAAGAGGTAAATGTAACTAAACAAATAAACAATTCAACCAACTGTTAGCTAATAAGAAGTGTGTACGATTCTATATTTCAGGTTCCCCAGTTGAGATACTGTAAGGAGACTTTCTACCATCCTGATGGCACTCCACGAACAGACAAGTATACTCAAGATATACTTCTAGATTCTCCATTTTCATCGGCCACGCAGAAGAAACAATACTTTGATTTGATAGTTTTATAGTGAATTTCAAATGTCTTTTTGATATGTGGTTGGACATTTGTGGAAACACTGGTGACATCTTGAAATTTGAATTTTGGTTTTAAAACGGGGTTGAAAACATTGTGGGCAAAGGAGAAATACATGTAGCTTGCTTGGAGCATGTTATCCTTTTTCCACAATGATGTATTCAACTCCATTAACCCTTTCCCACATATAGACACATCTGCAGCAAACGACTTTTGAAAACATTGTGACAAAAGAAGAAATTGCTCAAAACAAGCAATTTCTCCTTTTGCCTCAATGTTTTCAACTTTTTACATTCATTTATAGAGATTTTCCCTAACCTGAGTAGATATTTTGAAAGTCGTCGGCTGCCTATTTGCTGTATGTGGGAAAGGGCCTAGTTGTCCCAATCAGTGTACTTGTTACCTTGGCGAAACAATTCAATTTCAAAATATAGTCTCGAGATGATACTTTTAGCTACAGAATACAGACTTTTGATAGCTTAGTTGACACAACTTGCAGATTAGGCCAAGATTACTGGTTCCCCTTTTTTTTTGACAATTGTAATGCATACAGTATTTTATGCATAGTCAATTAAAAAAAAGTCCTACAAATGTTCATGATAAATGGCTAAAGGCAATGTTAAAAAGCTGAACTTTTTTGGGTTTTCTTTACACATTTTTGACATTAATTTGTTTGCAAGTTTGTTAGTAAACTTTGTATAAATTATAAAACTTTTATGTCCAACAAAAAAAGTGGAATGGCCCATAGTTTGATACATATTAAATTTTGTTAATTGAAAAAAAAACTACAAAATGTTGTTGTGTCCTTTACCGAATTTCAAGCCTTTTATGTATATATATGATGGATCGAATTTGTTCAATGTGTAAACTTTTCTCAAAACACAAAGCTGCATTATGTGGAAAAGAAGAATACTTGTGTGTCCAATAGATAATTTTATTAAGACTTTTCCACATACAGACGCCTCTGCAGAAGAGTTCTTTTGAAAACATATTTTGACAAAAGGAGAAATTGCTCACAATGAGCAATTTCTCCTTTTGCCATAATGCTTTCCACAAATTAATTAATTCAGTAATTATACTTTCATTTCGAGATTTTCTGTGTTTTAAGAAAAATGTTTTCAAAGTTGTCTGCTGCAATTTCCTGCTTCACAGGAATGTTCCTTTGGTGGCCCTCTTTCGAAATTGTTCAAAGATTTAAATTCCATTGAGAACTTTGGTTGCCGCGGCATCAGAAAGGGGGCAAAATGTCCAAACTTTAAAAATCTTCTCCTCTGAATTAACATGTCAGATTCCAATATAATTTGGTAGAAATGTTCCTTGGATGACTCTCTACAATGATTGTTCAAGGCATACTGTTTCGAGGGCTTGGCGTGAAACGGTTGTAACTTAAAACCTATTTTGAAAACCCTGGTTTAGGGGCAATTTTGACCCCTTTGTAAACAATGCAAATTTAGGTGCCATTGCTCAGAACGAGCAATGGTACCTAAATATACATTGTTTACCAAGAAAAATGATTTAACGCTTATAAAGACTTTATGGCGAGTTGATTAACCTTGGTAAAAAAATACCAATTTTTGTTACAACTGTTTCACGCCAAGCCCTCGGTTTGCTTGAAAAACATGCTGTCAGAAGGTATCAGAAAAGGGGCAAAATTAAAACATTTGGAAATTCCATTTTAAAGAAAATTGAATAGGGATCTTACTTCAGTGATCCTCTACTTAATTTGTTCAAGCCGTATTGATTGGTTACAAAATCATAGCAACCTCGCGTCATCACAAAAGGGGTAAATTGAACTTTCAGCTACAAATGACAACTACCATTCCACTAGACTTATTTCAACGTTACTTCACAGGAATGTTCCTTTGATGGTCCTCTTTCAAATTTTTTCAAAGATTTACATTCTGTGTAGAACTTTTGTTGCTGCGGCATCAGAAATTGAGAAAAATACCCACCATCTCCATTTGTCAGAAATGTTCTTTGGGCGACTCTCTACAACTAGAATGGAGTGCTCCCGGGAGCACGTGTGTCACCTTGTCAGAAAATTTTAATTTTTGACAAAAAAGGGGCAATTACTCTGATATAAAAATATTTGGATTATCCCCCTTTTTGTGAACCTTTTGAGTAGAAAAAAAGTTATTTGAAAACGTGACGGACAGACAGATGGACGGACGTACTGATGAAGTGTATTTGTGGGGTTATTTCCTTTGATGTTTTTTTGTGGGGTGCACCCCACAAGTATGCAATTCATTCCGTAATAACTTCCCTTTTACGGAATGAATAAAATTAATATGCAAATGAGATACCCCTTATAAAAAATTAAAAAAACCTATTTATCTAAGTGTCTTTATAAAGGTGGTGGATGGGCTTAAACCGCTTTTCACCACCCCCCACAAGTACTCGGCCACCAGTACGGACAAACTCATGGGAGAGTACTTTTTGGGTTATTTCGTTTGATGTTTTACTTGTGGGGTGCACCCCACAAGTATGCAATTCATTCCGTAATTAACCCCCTTTTACGGAATGAATAACATTAATATGCAAATGAGATACCTGTTATAAAAAATAAAAAATAAACTATTTATCCAAGTGTCTTTATAAGGGAGGGGTGGTGGGTGGGCTTTAAAAAAAAAAAAACACGCACCCCAAAGTCCTCTCTCATGCGGACAGACGCCGGACAAAAAACAAACACTAAGTGCCTACCATGCTACGCAGGTGACACAAAAACTGTTCAAGCGGTATTGATTTCGTTGACAAACAGGGCGGCATCAGGAAAGGTGCAAAATGACAAAACTTTATGGTTTTCTCGCAGCATTACTCCTCACAACAGTCTGCACCGGTAAACTTTTGATATAGGCATATTTTATGATGATGAATGAAGCTAGTCACAATTAGTTGCCAGTCATTTTTGGAACGAATGAGCAACAAAGTGGAGATTTGAACTTGAAACCACCGGTTGCTGTTGCAGCTTGGCCTTGGACAAGATGTTATTCGAATTATTGAATGGAATTGAAAACATTTGTATAGATGTGTTCAAGTTTTTAGCTCACCTGAGCTCGAAGTGCTCATGGTGAGCAATTGTGATGGCCTGATGTCAGTCTTCAACAATTTCTTAAAATGACATCTCCTAAACCACTGTTTGGATTTTGACTAAACCTGCTTGGAATAATCCTTGGTTGATCCTTTTTCAAAGTTGTTAGAAGAAATTAACTCAATGCAGAAATATGGTTGCCATTAATAATCCTGGGCAAGTTACCAGTAGTACTACTGTTTCATTAATCCCGACGCCAGCCAGTAAGTCATAATGCTAACGCAGCCATTACTACCATTTTTAAAGTATTTGGTATGACTTGACCTGGAATAGAGGCGGACGCTCTACCACTACACCACTTAGGCAGTCTCCAGTGGAGAAGG
This sequence comes from Serripes groenlandicus, assembly GCA_031761405.1. NCBI lineage: Eukaryota > Metazoa > Mollusca > Bivalvia > Cardiida > Cardiidae > Serripes > Serripes groenlandicus. Next base: position 7,905,122 of record JASEVX010000015.1, read on the forward strand.
GTCAAGATTATTCAAGCTAACGAAAGTATCCAGCCCGACGCAGGTATTCCCACAATATAGCCCATCTGTCCATGGATATATTGTATCGAAAAATGAAAATCTGAAAGTTTTTTTTTACTATAAATTTATTTAATAACATATTTTATGAAAATAGAGCAATGCTTGCGTGATTATCACAGGCAAAAATCAACAATACTGCTCGTGTCGAGAAACAACTTGGCCTACTCTATAATACATATTTGACCTAATGCAAAACAACAGCTATTCAATCATGAGCGTCTACCCACCTAGGCAACTGATTTTAGCTACCAGGTTAGACTCAGATCAGCTTGCATCACTGCAAAGCCTGTCCAGGGTATCTAATCACGCTTTAATCCTTAAGGTGATAAGAATGTCTTAGACATCTCTTGAAAAACCATTGTGGGAAAAAGAGATTGTTTAGAATGAGCAATTTCTCCATTTCCCATAACGGTATATCATGTGGTCTTCAAATAAAGACTTGGATATATATGTCCAGATTATTGCCTCTCTTCACCATATCCTTACAATTTGGAAGAATCGAAAATGATATATCAAGTAAATGGTTGAGGTACTGAAAAACAATTATGGACTACAGAATAACATACAAGTATGTAGTCTGCCCCGATTCATCACTTATCTTAACCCTTTCCCACCGACGGACAACTGTTGAAAACATTGTCACAAAAAAAGAAATTGCTCAATATGAGCAATTTCTCCTTTTGCCACAATGTTTTCAACATCATTCAATAATTACTTTCATTTATAGAGATTTCCCATATACACTTTGTCCAGATGTTTTAACCCTTTCCCTCATAAAGACGCTTTCTGACGCCTCTGCAGCAGACGGCTTTTAGAAAACGTGCAATTTCTCCTTTTGCCACAATGTTTTCCACTTTTTGTCATAGGTTATCCATTCAATTATGGAGATTTTCTATGTTTTGACAAAATACGTCGTCTGCTGCAGAATTGTTGTATGAGGGAAAGGGTTAAAAATACATCTAGGCAAAAATTATAGAAAAATTTAATTTATTAAAATTTTAATACTGAATTAATTTGAAAACATTGTGGCAAATGGAGAAATTGCACGTTTTGTGCAATTTCTTCTTTTGTCACTATGTTTTCTAAAAGACGTCTGCTGCACTCTTTTACGCTGCAGATTCGTTGTAAGTGGGAAAGGTTTAATGTGTAGCATTAGCACACATGACAGTCATGTCAATATAACGGTTCTGCATTAGGCCAGGTAAATTATCCACTACTGAATTCCCCCTTTTATACATCTTATCTTCAAAACAAGTAGGTGCTCTGCATATTTCGAATACTTTTTTATAACAAGAAACCGCTGAAGACGGTAATGCCGGATTGTCGGCAGTTTGACCTTGAAAATCGACAAACCAAGGTCAAGGTCAAAGTAACCATAGAAATCAATAGAACTTGTTACTGGTTACCTTCAGGCAAAGTTTCAAGTTTGTAAACCTTTCCAGAGCTGAGATTTTGCCTCAACCTGAAACTTTAACCAAAATGTTGATAGACAGATGGACAGACGGACATCGCCAATCTATAGACCGGACTTGCTAGAGCAATCCGGCCAAAAAGGAGAAAACGCTCATAAAGAACAATTTCTCATGCTTTTAATAACATCTTTAAATCTTTACTCAATTTTCAAGGTGTGTATTTTATGGACTAATACTTTCAATGCAGAGTAGAAACTACCAAATTTCAATAATATTATAGCTCAAACAAAAACAGTTGGGAAAAGGCAGGAGCAATATGAAATGTTTCCTTATTTTATATCTATCTAACAATTATCAAAGATGTACAGAAAAGGTTAATTGACTAATTTAATTCACTTTCAATGGAATCATAACGATAATAACAAAAGGATGTCATCAAACTAAATATAACAACAAGAATTACACGTAATTATTTGTCTCCCCTTCGCCGACTTTGACCATCAACGCAAGTGTTAACCCTTTCCCTCATATAGACGCTTTCTGCATCTCCAATCTGAACAGCTCAAAATAACTAGCAGATGGCACTATGCACAATTATGTCGCCTGACATTAAGTCGGTCACTTTAAAGAAGTACATGCAGTAAAACATTCCTTTTGGATTCCTCTTTAACAAACAACTATTCATTAAATTGTGAAAAGAGTTATATTTTTTCACAACCTTCAATGGTGAACCCTTTATCAACATTGTGCTTTCTTTTTCTTTTACACTCTTTTCTAGAGATGTTTTTAAAGGCCGACAACTAAATCCTATCAGTGAGACACAAGTAGCCCTTTTCTAATGGATATAATATGAAATGATGCGTATGAACTAGAATATGTCAACTAAAATAAATAACAAAATGAACCCTGAATTTCACATTTAACAACAACAAAATCAACCATGTTATTATTACACATTTTTGATACATTATAACATTTTGACTCTTTTTCCACAAGCAGACGCATCTACAGCAGATGACTTGAAAACATTGTTGCAAAAGGAGAAACTGCTCATGATGAGCAATTTCTCCTTTTGCCAAAATCTTTTCAATACTTTTCATTAATAATACTAACATAATTATGTAGAGATTTTTCTATATTTTTGCCTACATGTCTTTAAAGTCATCTGCTGCAGATATGCTGTATGTGAGAAAGAGTTTTAAGGATACATTTCTAATAGCAAAAAATGAAAGAATAAACAAAATGAGCTGCATCATACGAAAACAGACCTTCAGGACTTGGCCAACAACGCAGAGTACAATCTGATCAGGATCTTTACTGTTCACAACCAAGTCGAGCAATCATTCCACACAACTCTGAATAAAAGCTGATGTCATGAACGACTAGACCAGAATATGGTCACAATTGCCACTTAACCCTTTCCCTCATATAGATGCTTTCTAACGCCTCTGCAGCAGACGGCTTTTTGAAAACATAGTGACAAAAGAAGAAATTGCACAAAACATGCAATTTCTCCTTTTGCCACAATGTTTTCCACTTTTTGTCATAGGTTATCCATTCAATTATGGAGATTTTCTATGTTTTGACAAAATACGTTCAAAGTCTGCTGCAGAATTGCCGTATGAGGGAAAGGGTTAAGACAAAGTCTCTGAATATCAATTTTTATGCAACATGGCGTAACCATTTCCCACATACATCCAAACTTGCAGCAGACGTCTTTGAAATAATCTCGACAACAAAAGGGAATATTTCTGTAAATATTTTAATGATAGTTTAATTATTGAAAAGTTGAAAACATTGTGGCAATAAGGAGAAATTGCTCGTTTTGAGCAATTTCTCCTTTTGCAACAATGTTTTCAAAAGTCGTCTGCTGAAAGGGCGTTAGAATGCGTCTAAAAATGGGAAAGTGTTAACCATTTCAGATATACAGAAACATCTGAAGCAGACAACTTTTGAAAACAGTGTGGCAAAAGTAGAAATTGCTCATGGTGAGTAATGTCTCCTTTTGCCACAAAAGTTTTCAACTCTATTCAGTAGTTTTAATTTCATTTAAAGAGATTTTCCATAGTTTGCCTATATATACTTTCCGTTGTCTGCTGCAGATTTGTTGTATGTGGGAAAGAGTAAGATAACATTTACCATCAATAACATACATTAGACCTAGTTTGCAAATACTTCATCAAAAAAATTATGTTGTGAGAAAACATTTCAATCCCTTTAACCACTTCAGACAACTTGTGATCCCTCATTATGAGCAATTTCTCGTTTTTCTTCAATATCTCCAATATTCTTCTGTTACAGAATCAAAATATGTCTGACTGTGGGAAAAAGGTTCATTGAATTTTACTATAATATGCAAAATAAAACTAGAAATGTTCTTAATTAATTTTACTATAATATGTAAAGTATAATCGAATTTTCTTGTAATCCATTGGATACAATTAACAAAATTCTACATACCAGGACATAGAAAAATAGTTATATATATTTATGAAAATGTAAATCATGACAAATTAAACAAACAAAACATATTTTAAAAAAAAGTTTAATAATTACATGTATCCGCCTACCCCCTCTTTTATATTGTATTTTATTCTATATAATTATCCATTATTTATCTTCTTTTTTTTCCTTCAAGTTGTGAAAAATACTAATAGCAATCATAGTTAAACCAATCTTTATACCAGAGAAATTAATGACAATGTAGACCAGGTTGTTCAGTTGGCGATTCCTGGTTAACCCTTTCCCTAATAAAGACGCTTTTTGACGCCTACAAAGCAGACTTTTTTTTTTTAAAACATAGTGACAAAAGAAGAAACTTTTCGTCATAGGTTATCCATTTAATTAGAGATTTTCTATTTTTTGACAAAATATGTTCAAAGTTGTGTGCTGCAGAATTGTCGTATGAGGGAAAGGGTTAAATTACCAGTACTACCTGTATTATTTATCCTGACATTGATGCATCAGTTGTTATGTTATACCCGCAGCCCTGAGAGCCAAAGACGGAAGTCATTACATACATTTTGTAAGGTTTTGGTATGACTTGACAAGAGATTGAACCCCGATTAAATTCTCAAATATAGATGATCTGTCATTTCTTTATCTCATACTTTCAAAAGCAGATGACTCACATAATAGCGTGATCTCTTTCCCACATACAACAAATCTGCAGCAAACAACAATGAAAACATGAAGCAAACATATAACCTCTTAGATGATAAAAGACTAGTCGAAAACATTGTCGAAAATGAAAAAAAAATCTCAATATGAGCAAGTTCTCCTTTTGTGACAATATTTTTTAACTGTTGTCTGCTGCAGATGCGTCCGTAGGTGGAAAAGGGTTTAAACAGAATGTTGACAACAGTTTCGAAATCCTGGTTTATATTTGTAAATGAAAATCAAAAAGGCCTGATTAACCCTTTCCCATATGCAGACACATTTTGGTGCCTCTGCATCAGACGGCTTTTGAAAACACTGTGGCAAAAGGTGAAATTACTCATATTGAGAATGAGGAATTTGTCCTTTAACCAAAATATTTCAAACTCTTGTTCAATAATAATACTTTCATTTATATAGAATTTCCATATTTTTGCCTAGTAGTTTTCAAAAGTGTCTGCTGCAGATTTTATTATGAATGGGGAAGGGTTAATTACAGAATGTGCAAGTTGATCAGAATCTATATTGATTTTGGTACAAATGTAAGAAAATTTATCTGATCTTTGGACACAGATATAAATTATTATGATGTACTTAAGTTATTTTTTATTAAAAAATAAACTTGGACATTGTGTATGATTTATTTCTCTATGTTTGTTTTCTAAAATCTTTCCCACTTGACAAACGTATGCAGCAGACGACTTTTGAAAACATGGTGCAAAAATGTTTTTAACTGTATTAAATAAACACACTTTAATCTATGCTGATTTTCCACATTTTTTCCCTGACCCTTTCAAAGTCGTCGGTTGCAGACTTTTTGTAAGTGGGAAAAGGGGAAATTGATGAAGAACAAATTACAGGAAGAATGTTAGAAAGTCTAGAACTAATTGTTAGTTAAATTATATATATACAAATACACAGATATCTAAGTTGTGATCAAGGAAAACAAACCAAAAGATAAACATGACAAGTGAAGATAAAGATCTGACCCAAGCTATCTGGGTGCAATTCCACACACCTTACCTAGCGCTAAGTAGTACTTAAATATTTAAACGCATATTTCATCATTTTTTGTTGCCCTAATATTTTGCATTACATGAACGGTGGAATGTATTTTAATAAATGACTAAGTTGACATATATAGTTACTTTGTGGACAACTGTAATTGTTAAGAAATTCAATCTTTTAACATTTTAATAAGGGAAACAAAAATGATGAAATACGCTTTTAACCCTTTCCCTCATATAGACGCTTTCTGACGCCTCTGCAGCAGACGGCTTTTTGAAAACATAGTGACAAAAGAAGACATTGCACAAAACGTGCAATGTCTCCTTTTGCCACAATGTTTTCCACTTTTTGTGATAGGTTATCCATTCAATTATGGAGGTTTTCTATGTTTTGACAAAATACGTTCAAAGTCGTCTGCTGCAGAATTGTCGTATGGGGGAAAGGGTTAAGTATTTAAGTATTATTTAGCCCTTAGTAAGTTTGGTGGATTTGAACCAAGTTCCTTATTGTATGACTGTAATGTTAGATTCTTCTTGAAAGTTTCCCAGACTAATTGGAGAACATTGCAGATCTAGATCTGAAGTTCGATTTAAATTTGCATTGTTTTCAAATGCCGTTTTTAACCCTTTCCCTCATATAGACGCCTCTGCAGCAGAAGGCTTTTTGAAAATATGGCAACAAAAGAAGAAATTGTGCTCAAAACGAGCAATTTCTGCTATTGTCTCCATGTTTTCATCTATTCAATTATTTTACCTTCATTTACATGGAATTTCCAAAATATTTCGAGTATGTTTTCAAAGTCGTCTGCTACAGATTTGTTGCATGTGGGAAAGGGTTAATGCTGGTTTCCCTGCTTGAGCAGCTCCTTTAAATCATCCCTTTCCCACATGCAGACGTATTCTGAAACACATGTAGCAGACAACTTTTGGAATCATTCAGGCAATAGGAGAAATTGTTTACAAATGAGTAAATCCTCTTTTTGCCATAATGATATTATTCTTTCATTATTAGATTTTCCATATATTTACCAATACATGTATATCATTTTAATCTTAGTTGTCTGCTGCAGATTTGTTGAATGTGGGGAAAGGGTTAAAAGTTTCCCATATGTGAAACACTTTATCCACTGCCAACTTTGTTGTGCTTGATTGATTGGGGTTTAACGCCGTTTTTAACAATTTCTCAGTCATATCACGGCGGCCAGTTCACCTACACATGTATTTCCTGGTTTTCTCACACCAGTACTCCACACAACAATCTTCCCAAGCAAACTTTGTTGTGCAGAGGCATACATATAATGGGAAAAGGAGGCAATGCACAAAATAAGCAATATCTCCTTTTCCTGCCATGTTTTTAACTTGTCCTGACTATGTAAATCTTTCAACTTGTCTATTGTCCAAAAAACTGTTCTGTCTTTGGTTTGATCTTTTTCTTCAGTTTTTTCTCCTGCGGCTTGGATATCTCTGTCCTGAGAATACGCAGTCGTTGATAACGATTTGAAGCTAAAATTGGCATGACTCCGCTAAATATATCTTGTAAAGGGGGTAGACGGACCGACAGTCACCTGCAACATGAAAAAAAAAAACATTCATTAAAATTATGTGCGAAATATTTTGAACATTCTTTTCTTATCATAAATGATTTTACCTTTCAATTTGTTCTGCTTTGCAACAACTGGAAAATTGGATGTTTGACTTTGAAACAGAACTGCTGGAATTGAACAATCCTTTTTATTTCCCCACATTGTTATCAAATTCAAAATTTGTCTGCTGTTGAATTATCAGAAGTCATGTATAATGGAAAAAGGTTTAACCCATACCCGCTTGCAGACACATCTGAAGCAGAATACTTTTTAAAACATTGTGGCAAAAGGAGAAATTGCTCATATTGAACATTTTTTTCTTTTGTCTAAATGATTTAAAAACTCTTTTCAAGAATTATACTTTCACTAATATACAAATAACATATTTCTGTATATATATGCTTTCCAAGTCGAGTGCAGCAGAATCGTTGTATATGGGAAAGGGTCAACCCTTTCCCTCATACGACAATCCTGCAGCAGACAACTTTGAACATATTTTGTCAAAAAATAGAAAATCTCTATAATTGAATGGATAACCTATGACTAAAAGTGGAAAACATTGTGGCAAAAGGAGAAATTGCTCGTTTTGAGCAATTTCTTCTTTTGTCACTATGTTTTCAAAAAGCTGTCTGCTGCAGAGGTGTCAGAAAGCGTCTATATGAGGGAAATGGTTAAGGAACACATGGGTCAGCTGCCAATAACAAGTAATACAGTTAACCCTGCGCTAAAGACCACCTTCGTATAGCATTTCCCTGCCTATAGGGACCATACTTTTTAGTTTCCCAAATACTAATTTTCTGTATAAATGTCATCCTGTAATTAAAGACCACATGTGAACAAAGACCATAATGGTGCTATCCCATGGGTGGTCTTTATATACAGGTTCCCCTGTATAACCAAAGTTAAAGAGTGATCGATCCCCAAGTATCAGCCTACTAAGGCAGGCAACACAGAAAATAAAGTGTTCAACATGTACAATTTAAAGTTTATTCAAAAGTGTTATGCCACCGGCCTATACACAAGATACAAAACATATATAACTAGAAATATCACCGAAGGTGATGAATAACCCCAGCTGGTGCCTGACAATATACATATGTATGAGAAATTCAAGGGGCCATAACTCATTTAAAAATAATTCTAGTGCAACACGCTGACAATTTGCACAACTAGGCTTGGTATCAATCATTCTTGTGAAGTTATATTGAATTCTGACCAAGGGTTGCTGAGAAATAGTGTTCACAAGAAATGTTCACAGACCAATGGACCGACAAACTGACTGACAAGCGTGACTCCTATATAGCCCCCATGTTCTATGTATCTGGGGGTATAAATATTATATATGTATATTAGAAGCATTGTGCAAAAAAAACAATCATACGGTATTTTTCGACCAGTGTAATTTAACTTATACAAATACATAAAACAGTTTAGGAGAGTGTAAATATAACAATAGTTGAAAGCTTTATCTTATAATATATTCATACTGTATATTACTTCAAAGGTCATTTAATTCAGATGATCTGAAGCTAATAGTATGTGAGTAATTGGTATAACAAATTATATAATACTTTTCAACACTAAATAAATATATTGCAAGAATATACAACCTGTATTAGAAAGAAATATGTATATATGTATTTTTCGAACCATTTGTCACAAATTGTACATATCATGACAGACTCAATTTCATAATGTTAAGGCTGTGGTGATTAAAAAGCATAATTTTACAATACTTGGTTGCAATTTCAACAAACTACCTGTCACTATTCTTTAAGGTTATCCCTTTTGCATTATTCTAGACCACAGGTCATAAACTTTGGAACTTTTCCTCATGAAAATGCATGCTGGTTGTTTTGCTCCAATACTAAATTATTGATAATCTCACTGACAGAAACACGGTATGTGTTGTCAACTGACTTCATATTTAAGTAAACAATAATAAACCAAGTAATCAAAGACTTTGTTAATCATTTCCCTCATACGACAATTCTGCAGCAGACAACTTTGAACATATTTTGTCATAAAATAGAAAATCTCTATAATTGAATGGATAACCTATGACTAAAAGTGGAAAACATTGTGGCAAAAGGAGAAATGGCTCGTTTTGAGCAATTTTTTCTTTTGATACTATGTTTTTAATAAGCCGTCTGCTGCAGAGGTGTCAGAAAGCGTATTTATGAGGGAAAGGGTTAAGTTACAAGCGGTATACCATTTCATAGGCTGAACAGGATACTTAGTCACCAAGATTCAGATAAGATTGATTGGGGTATAATGCCGTTTTCAACAGTGATTTCAGTCATATCACGGCAACCTAAGTCCACCTACACATATGTTTCATGGCTTTCCCAGAACAGAACTTCCAAGAAACTGGCTGCTTTTCCACATTTTAGCCTATTGGTGGAAGAGGAATGATGCTTGTCACAGTGACGTTTGTCTGAAATAATGTTGACCAAGCTGGGGCTCGAATCACAAAGCCTGGATGGACATCCTGAGTCGCTACCATGGCTCAGCTCAGTCACAAACATGTTAACCCTGATCAGACCGTGCAAAGTCCCAAAGGTGTGTGTGTCTGTGTGTGTGTGTTGACTGACCATGTTATAATATCTTTATATTATTATTAAGTCGTGAGTGAACCCCATTATTGCTTTAACCCTTTCCCACATACAGAAGCTTTTTGAAAATATTGTGACCAAACGCGAAATTGCTCATTCTCAATTGGCCACATTGTTTTCAAGTCCATTCAATTTGTGAACTTTGATCTACAGAGATTTTCCATATTTTTGCCAAGGTTTTTTCAGACGTCTGCTGCAGATTTGTTAAAATATATTAAATCTACATCAGACGACATTGAAACATCTAGACTAAAACATAAAAACTCTTCATGAATGTAAGTGGAATTATTGATTACAGTTAAAAACATTGTGGCGAAAGGAGAAATCATCATTATGAGAAATATCTCCTCTGTTGTCACAATGTTTACCAAAGTACTCAGCTACAGATGTGTCACAGATGTGTCAAATGGTATCTTAACCCTTTCCCTCATACAACAATTCTGCAGCAGACGACTTTGAACATATTTTTTCAAAACAACATAGAAAATCTCCATACTTGAATGGATAACCTATGACCAAAAGTGGAAAACATTGTGGCAAAAGGAGAAATTGCATGTTTTGTACAATTTCTTTTTTTGTCACTACGTTTTCAAAAAGCCGTCTGCCACAGAGGCGTCAGAAAGTGTCTATATGAGGGAAAGGGTTAAAGTGGGAAAGGATTTAGCTTGCATATTGCAAGTTAAACATTTGTGAACAAGCAACATTTTGCAAAGTTTGAGGAAAAAGGTGATGTGATAAATTGTATGGGATATAAAAACACATCACACTATTTAATTAATATTAACTCATTTTCTCATTATGCCAACTTTAGCAGTTCATGTATTTCACCTTTAACCCCATTATATGAGAATTTTTAAAAGTCTGCTTGCAAACATCCAAGGATAAAAAAACAAAACACATCTGAAAAACTTGTGTTTTTGATTAACTTTGAAACTAAAATATCAAGGTAGGGCCATAAGCGTCTAAATTTCCATTCATAAAAACGTTACTAATTACAGCACTAATTAGTACTAATTCCCGCGACCTATAACTAGTAAATATGACACGGTTGTGCAACAACTACGTCTTTAACAATAGTGCCCTATTAGATCAGAGATCATGAAAACATTCATTTTTGAACTCGTCTTTACCAGAGAAGTGGTATCCAGAGTCTGTTATTCTTGGTAAGAATTGAAAGAGCCTGTGTTATCAGTGTCATTACAGACCTTGGCATTTAAATCCTTTTTCCACATGAAAAGGAATTTTGATACATCTGCAGTAGAAAATTTAAGAAACATTGCAGCAAAAGGAGAAATTGCTCCAATGCTATGGACATATTTGCAGCTGACAACTTTTGAAAACATTATCACAAAAAGAGAGATTGCTTGTTATTTGCTCATCACAAGCAATTTCTCATTTTGCATCAATATTTTTCGAGAAAATTCATATTATATGCATAGGGCGGAGTTAACTACAGTGCTATATTTAGATTCTTTGTATAAAACAATGTAATTACGAATAGAACTTCAGATGCAAATGGGTGTTTAATAAGTAGACTTTAATTTTTCCGAGAAAATCCATTTTATATGCATAGGGCGGTGTTTACTAAAGTGCTATATTTAGATTCTTTGTATAATAATTACGAATAGAACTTCAGAAGCAAATGGGTGTATAAGGGCTATGAGAAAATGGACATTTAGAGCACTAAGCATGTACCTATTCTTTCTGGGAATGGTGGTGATACAACTATCTTTTAAAGATGGTACAAATACACTGTTGGATTGGAATAGAAGAACAATGGCCTTTATATTTTATATATTTAGGCATATAAATAAGCATACTTTTATTTCAATCTTAAACAATATGATTTTCAAGAAAAACAAAAAACAATACCTTGTCCTTTGCCCACATACAACAAACCGGCAGTATAGATGACTTTGAAAACATCTTGGCAAAAATAATGGAAAAACTCAATTTAATTAAAGTATAATTTTGTAATAAAGTTGGAATCTGTTGTGGCCAAAGGAGAAATTGCTCATCATGAGCTTTTTATCCTAGCGTCACAATGCTTTCAAAAGTTTTCTGCTGTAGATCCATAAACAAGAGGGCCATGAGGCCCTGGAATCGCTCACCTGAGAATGGGCTATTTAAGACGTAACTCTTTCAGCGTCAAAGGCAATATCGTCAAGACAAACTTTCTGACAAAATTTCAAGCTGCTCAAGTAAAAAAATGCTATCTCTAAAGTGTTAACTAGATTGTTCTACAATTTGGCCTAGTGACTTAGTTGTTGACCTGACCCGACCAATATTCGTACTTACCATAGATATCATCAAGACAAATATTCTGACAAAGTTTCAACATGCTCAAGCCAAACATGTGGCTTCCAGAGTGTTAACAAGATTTCCCTTAAATTTGGCTTAGTGCCCTAGTTTTTGACATGACATGACCCATATCCGAACTTGGCCTAGATATCATCAGGACAAACTTTCTGATAAAGTTTCAGCATGCTCAAGTTTAAAATGCGGCTTCAAGAGTGTTAACAAGATTTTCCTTAAATTTAGCCTAGTGACCTAGTTTTTGACCCAACATGACCTATATTCAAACTTGGCCTAGATATTACTAAGACAAACATTCTGACAAAGTTTCAACATGCTAAAGCCAAAAATGTGGCTTCCAGAGTGTTAACAAGATTTTCCTTAAATTTGACCTTGTGACCTAGTTTTTGACCAGACATGACCCATATTCAAACTTGACCTAGATATCACTTAGTCAAATTTTCCTACATGGTTTCAATATGCTGAAGCCAAAAATGTGGCTTCCAGCGTGTTAACAAGACTTTTCTTAAATTTGGCCTAATTACCTAGTTTTTGACCCAACATGACCCATATTCGAACTTGACCTAGATATCATCAAGACAAACTTTCTGATAACGTTTCAACATGCTCAAGTCTAAAATGTGGCTTCCAGATTGTTAACAAGATTTTCCTTCAATTTGGCATAGTGACCTAGTTTTTGACCCAACATGACCTATATTCAATCTTTGCCTAGATATCACTAAGACAAACATTCTGACCTAGTTTTTTACCCGACATGACCCAGTTTCGAACTTGCCCTAGATTTGATGGAGATATATGTTCTGATAAACTTTCATGAATATTGGATGCAAAATGTTGCCTCTAGAGTGTTAACAAGCAAATGTTGACGACGGACGACGGACAAAAGGCGATCACAAAAACTCACCTTGAGCACTTTGTGCTCTGGTGAGCTAAAAATGTGTCTGCACAGTCTGCACATGGTTAAGGGTTAAATATATACACAATGAATTACTTTAAAAATATTAAAACAAATTTGCTCAATGAAAAATTGAAATAGAGAATGCAATTTTCACAAAAGAAGTCTGGTCAAGCGAAAATTGAATCTTGTCCCATCTCCATACTAACATCACATACAAAGTATAGACTAAATACAGGCTTCATTAGCTATCAAAGTTTATAAGAAATCAATTACAATCAAGACCTTGGTCAGTAATGGGGAGCCACTATAAAAAGAGAAGTATATAATTCCATACAGACATTGAAATAATATCTTTTTTAAATTAGAGACTGATTCCAGCCGAGCCCCGGTAGCTCAGTCAGTAGCGACATGGGCTGAAAATCCAGGGTTGCGAGTTCGAACCCCAGCTCGGCCAACATTCTTTCCGACGTCTGACAAAAGTCAATGTGACATGCGTCATTCATCTTTCAACAATGGGCTAACATTCTTTGTGGAAAAGTAGCCAGTAGCTTGGAAAGCATGTTGTGTGGAGTACTGGTGTGAGAAAGCCAGGTAACGAATGGGTAGGTGAACTGGCTGCCGTGATATGACTGAACAATTGTTGAAAATGGCTTCAAACCTTAATCAATCAATCAAATCCAGTCTTAGGGGCAAATGGGGCTACAATTCGAGCAATTTCTCCTGTTTCCTGTGTTTTCAATACTTCATTCATAAAGGATTGTCATATGTTTTCCGAGAAGCTTTCAAGGTGATATGCTGCTTATTTATCGTATGTGGGACATTGGAGGGTAATATTGACAAGGTATTACCTAAAAAAAGTAGTACATTATCATCTCTGTGTTTCTGTTGTTATAAATTCACAAAATCATAATCAACATTAATTTGTACGATGAATCAATACGATCTAGTTAGTAAGACAAATGTGGTAAAAGAGCAAGTATTTGGTGTTATCAAAATAAAATCATAAATCTTGAATTTTCAGATTTAATTTTGTAATAAGAGTGTTCTGTTAGTCTATTCTATTGTATACAGTTTGACAAAGAAACAATTTGTATGTGGCCTGCCATCAAACTTCTATAATTTGCACAACTTGAACTTTCCTATGAGAGGAATACCCACTGTTTAAGTAAAATGAGACCTTGACCTTTGGCTTATCGACCCTAAAAAAGATTGTTCTTCATAATGATCAAATTCTCTTTTTTGCCAATAATTGTAAAATTAATTTTTTTTTCCCATATGTAAATATTGAGATGTTTCCAAAGTTGTCTGCTGCAGATTATGGGAAAGAAAAATCTGTTTATCATTTTGACTACCATCAGACATAGTAAAACCAGCATAGATATCGGTTTGTCTGCTCTTTTAAATACATTACTTTAACAGTATTTCTATATGACTTATTTCAAAACATACATAAAAACACAAAAAATATTAGAAGCAAAATCAAACAAAAAAGCAAAATAATGTTAACAGCAAAGTCACCAAACATTCAGTTACCTGCTAGGCACTTTGCCTTTCGGTGACGCAATATCCGTTGGTTGCGGACTAAAGACGAGGGTATTAACGGAAGAAACGCTACTTGACTGACTAACGGAACGCTGAGGTGGGTTTTTATTGTTTACACGTTTTGGAGTCTTTAGAATAGTTGAAGAGGAGTAACTGTCGAAAGAGAAGGACGGGATATAGGGGGTGTAAACTATACAATATATTAACACTTTCAATGCTGAATTATTAAAATGGACTTGTCCAGTTCAATGCATTTGAGTTGAGTCCTTATCAAATTCTAGGAATATCAAAGTCTTTAGAATAGTTGAAGAGGAGTAACTGTGGAAAAAGAAGGACAGGATATAGGAGTGTGAACTATCCCTTTCCCACATACAACAAATCTGCAGCAGATGACTTTGAAAGCATAGGAACAAAAACCTGATAAATATCCATAAAAGATAGTTAGTTGTTAACCCTTTCCCTCATACGACAATTCTGCAGCAGAAGACTGAACTTATTTGTCAAAACATCATAGACAAAAAGTGGAAAACATTGTGGCAAAAGGAGAAATTGCACGTTTTGTGCAATTTCTTCTTTTGTCACTATGTTTTCAAAAATCTGTCTGCTGCAGAGGCGCCAGAAAGCGTCTATATGAGGGAAAGGGTTAAATAATATTTAAAACATTGTGGCCAAAGGAGAAATTGCTCATCATGAGCCACAATGATTTCAAAAGTTGTCTGCTGATTATTGCGTCACAATGCGTCTGCAGGTGGGAAAAGACTTATATACGTTCAATGCTCAATTATTGAAATGGACTTGTCCAGTTTTGTATTTGAATCCATATCAAGTTCTAGGAATGTTAAAATAAAATTGTTGAGATAACCCTTTCCCTCATACGACAATTCTGCAGCAGACGACTTTGAACATACTTTGACAAAAAATAGAAAATCTCTCTAATTGAATGGATAACCTATGACGAAAAGTGGAAAACATTCTGCTTCAGATTTTCTGTATGTGAGCAAGTGTTAAACAGCCTATGCATCCACACAGTCTGATAAAAATCTAAACTGTTTAAATATTACTTGTAGAAATAATTTCTGAAAAATTGAAAACAAAGTTTTAAAAAAAAAATTAAAAAAGAAAAGACATATTTTATCAAATATCCCAATCTGGGAAAAGATAAAATTACACAAAAATAACGAAACTATTTCCAACTTGCAGATGCACTTTGTTACATTTGTAGCACACAACTTTTGAAAACATTGTGACAAAAGGAGAAATTGTTCAAAGTGATCAATTTATACTTTTTCCAGATTGCTTTTAACTCTAATTGAGAATGAAACTTTCATTTGTGGAGCTTTTCCATAGTGGTGCTTGGATGCTTACAAAGTCCGGTCTGCTTCAGATTTAATATATGTGAGAAAGGCTTCATATCAAACATGTAAAAGTCATGCACAAAACAAATCTATAGATGCATATTACATATAAACCCTTTTCCCATATGCAGCAAATCTGCAGCAGACCATCTTGAAAATCTCTATATTTGAAGTATGGTTATTGCAAAAAAGTTAAAACATTGCGGCAGAAGGAGAACTTGCTCAGTTTGCCACAATGTTTTCAAGTCATCTATTGTAGAGGCGTCAGATAGGGAAAGGGTTTGAGAACATTTCAAGGTCAGCCAGTGGTCCATATACATGTAACATCATACAATTGAAAGATGTGACGATACAGATACAAAGAATGTAGTAATAATGATTACAAACCGAATATATATACAAAGAACAGAAGAAAATAATATTTGAGCCGAGCTCCCAGAAAACAAACAGTTGAGCCCTTTCCTCATACAAAAAATATGCAGAAGAGGATTTCTTTGATTTAGTGGGCTATTACGCCGTTTTAAACATAATTTAAGTTATATCATGGCAACAGTTCACTTATTCATGATAGCTAGGTAAACAAATCATTACTAGGCTAGGAAATGTGCCTTGCCCAATGGCACTCCACCACGGCAACTGAGGGTCAAATTGATCATTTGCGGATCAAAATCCTTCTGAATGATTGTTTAGGATAACCATTTAGCTACATGCTGACACATAGCACTTTATACAATCATCGTTTTTTAACCCTTTCCCTCATATAGACGCTTTATGATGCCTCTGCAGCAGACAGCTTTTTGAAAACATAGTGACAAAAGAAGAAATTGCACAGAACGTGCAATTTCTCCTTTTGCCACAATGTTTTCCACTTTTTGTCATAGGTTATCCTTTCAATTATAGAGATTTTCTATGTTTTGACAAAATACGTTCAAAGTCGTCTGCTGCAGAATTGTCGTATGAGGGAAAGGGTTAATGTTGTATCGGACCATGCAAACATGGGTCATATCTGACTGACAAGGATTTTTTTTTATTCACGTGCCAGGCCCCTATGAATAAAACAACTATATATAGGAGCATATTCATCACACCAAAGCTGTCTACATCGAGGGCTTGGCGTGAAACGGTTGTAACTAAAAACCTATTTTGAAATCCCTTGTTTAGGGGCAATTTTGACCCCTTAGTAAACAATGCAAATTTAGGTGCAATTGCTCAGAATGAGCAATGACACCTAAATTTCCATTGTTTACCAAGAAAAATGATTTAACGCTTATAAAGACTTTATGGCGAGGTGATTAACCTTGGTAAACAAGAGGCCTATGAGGGCCTATGCTCTACTGGCATAGATCTGGCTTGTTTCAAAAGGAACCAATATGTCATCAATATTCAAATACCATCTAAGTTTGGTGAAGATCAGATAGTAAATGGAAGCTCTATTGTGTTCACAAGCTGTATTATAGCAATTTTGACAATTTCAAGGGCCATAATCCAGCCATGCATGCGCAGATCTGGCTGGTTTTCGAAAGGAACCAAGCTCTCATGGATATCTAACTACTGTATAAGTTTGGTTGTGATACAATCAAAAGTGAAGACTATCGTGTTAACAAGAAATTGTTTACGGACGGACGACGGACGAATCGCCACGACATAAGCCCTTCTGGCCTTTGGCCAGTAGAGCTAAAAAACGCCAATTTTAGTTACAACAGTTTCACACCAAGCCCTTGACATATGTATATACAAGTATGCAATAATAAATAAATAAATGTAAAATGAAGTAAAAATAGGACGTAAAATGATATGCTTGAACAAAAGAATACCTTCAAATTGACTTATTTAACTCCTTTAACTTTTCTCACTAGAATGGAAAAGAAAGTAGAAAAAAAAATGTGTAAAATCGCTTTGTCTGAGAATATTCTATTATTTTCTTCAGGGGTCCTTAGTTTGAAATTCTTAAATGAATATTGTCAGCTAATGAATTTCTATCATCCAAACTGATTACAAAAAGCTTATAAGTAAAGTAAAGTAGAGTTGTACATGTAATTTCCAAAGTATAGCTAAACCAATCATTTATATAAATCAATAAATCAAGGTTGAAAAATTTCAAAATTGGATGGGGGAAAAAACAAGGTCTCGATCTAAACAAAAACAATACACTACTGTAGGTGAACATAACACACATCAAGAAATTATACTGCTTATTTACCCTTTCCCGCATACATATGATTTCTTACGCCTCTGCAGTAGGTGAATTTTGAAAACATTGTGACAAAAAGAGAAATTGCTCATATAACTATTCAAAGATTGCTATTTCATTTAAAGAAAATGTCCATATCTTTGACAAATTGTTTTCAATGTCATCTGTTCTTGTATGTGGGAAAGGGTTAAACCTCTCCCTCATACGGCAATTCTGCAGCAGACGACATTGAACATATTTTGTCCAAAAAAAAGAAAATCTCTATAATTGAATGGATAACCTAAAAGTGGAAAACATTGTGGCAAAAGGAGAAATTGCTCGTTTTGAGAAATTTCTTCTTTTGTCATAAAAGCCGTCTGCTGCAGAGGCGTCAGAAAACGTCTATATGAGGAAAAGGGTTAATCTTTTCTCACTTGCAGGAAACTTTTGAAGTTCATTTTGCGATCAGGAACTGTTGGATATTTAGGAATGCTGGGAAGTTCTTGATCATTTATACTAAAATTGGTATCTTTTTTACCAAGGTTACAATCACCTAGCCATAAAGTCTTTAAAGTCATTTTTCTTGATGAACAATGGAAATTTAGGTCCACCTATACCTTCAAAATAGGTTTTTAATTACAACCATTTCACGCCAAGCCCTCGATATGCAAGCTGATGAATCTCCAGCAAACAAAATTTCAAACAATGTGGCAAAAGGAGTAATCCATAATTTTACCTAAATGTTCTTCTGCTGCATATTTGATTTATGTGTGAACGGGTGCAGCAGAAGAACATTTAGGTAAAATTACGGATTACAACAAAATTGCAGTAGACAACTTAGAAAAAAATCTAGTCAAAAACACCAAAATTATCTATAAATGAAGATTTAATTACTGAAAAAAACATTTAAAACATTGTGGCAAAAGGCGAAATTCCTTGTTTTGAGCAATTTCTACTTTTGACACAAAGTTTCCAAACGTCGGAAAGCGTCTATATGTGTGAAAGGGTGAAACAATAGTGTTGACGAGAATACTGGATACACAGACTCACTCAGTCGCATGCAGTGACAACAACAACAGGCTTCCCCCTTATTGTGAAGAATTAACCCTTTCCCTCATACGACAATTCTGCAGCAGACGACTTTGAACATATATTGTATAAACATAGAAAATCTCCATTAATTGAATAGATAACCTACGACAAAAAGTGGAAAACATTGTGGCAAAAGGAGAAATTGCACCTTTTGTGCAATTTCTTCTTTTTTCACTATGTTTTCAAAAAAAGCCGTCTGCTACAGAGGCGTCAGAAAGCGTCTATATGAGGGAAAGGGTTAAAGTCGGGTCATGCTGGTTTGTAATATATCTGACTGTATTTCAAAACCCTACCCAATTAAGTTGCTTGTCAATCGACAATCTTTACAGACAAATTTCTTACTTGCACTAAGGCTACCCTGGTCGATTCATTGCAAAAACCTTGGGAGGTTTTTAAAAATTAACCAGCAGACACATTTCGACACATCTGCAGCAGATGGCTTTTAAAAATATTCTGGCAGAGGGAGAAATTACTCAAGATGAGCAATTTAACCTTTTGACACAAAGTTTTCAACCCTATTCATTCATCAAACTTTCATTTAAAAGAGATTGTTCAGCATTTTTGTGAATAAACACAAAATACCTAAGTAATCTGCAGTATGGGAAAGGGTTAACCCTTTCCCTCATATAGACGCTTTCTGACGCCTCTGCTGCAGAAGGCTTTTTGAAAACATAGTGACAAAAGAAGAAATTGCACAAAACATGCAATTTCTCCTTTTGCCACAATGTTTTCCACTTTTTGTCATAGGTTATCCATTCAATTAAGGAGATTTTCCATGTTTTGACAAAATATGTTCAAAGTCGTCTGCTGCAGAATTGTCGTATGAGGGAAAGGGTTAATGGTAATAATGATCAAACTGCATTTTAATTATAGTTAGATTTTGGCTATAACCTCCCCCCCCCCAGGTTTCCAGGATCCTCCTATAGTATACCACTGGATGTTTAACAGAGAAGATCATGATCAGACTACACAGAGGTGCAAACTGTTCTCTGATCTTCAATGATTTCCATTGGTATTCACATGACATAGCCTGTATCAGAAAATGTATTTTTTTTTAGCAACTGAATTGGATATTCGATGATTTCTGTATAAAATATGCACACGCAAGCTTTTTACCAGACGTCTATTATACAAAACAGATTTGTCAGTAGGCAATCTCCCAATATCAAGTCTTTCGGGCATCTGCTGTTCAGCTTTTATATAAGCTAACCTACCACACAACAAAGTTTAAGCAACAACTTATAGATTTGAACAACTTTTTCCCTTATTTAAATGAAATTTCTAAATTTTTGGTGTCCCCAAGCACTGGTGTCTTTTGAAAATATATCAAATCTCTATTAATGAGAGTATATTTATTGAATGGATTTGAAAACATCACGCCAAAAGGTGATTTTGCTCATCATGAGCAATTTCACCATCTGCCACAATGTTTTCAAAAGTTGTCTGCTGCAAATCGAGGGCTTGGCGTGAAACGGTTGTAACTAAAATTGGTATTTTTTAACCAACGTTATTTACCTCGCCATAAAGTCTTCATAAGCGTTAAATCATTTTTCTTGGTAAACAATGGAAATTTAGGTGCCATTGCTCGTTCTGAGCAATGGCACCTAAATTTGCATTGTTTACAAAAGGGTCAAAACTACCCCTAATCCAGGGTTTTCAAAATATGTTTTGGGTTACAACCGTTTCACGCCAAGCCCTCGAAATATGAATTTAAATGCAGGTGGAAGTGGGGAAGGATTAAAAGAATTAAGCCATCAACAAAATATGCATGTAACTCACAACAAGAGGCCCATGAGGGCCTATGCTCTACTGGTATGGTTCTTTGGTCATTTTCAATCCAGAGCATGTATGTATGGTGAAGATCGGATAGTAAATGGGGGCTCTTTTGTTTTCACAAGCTGTATTATAGTAATTTTTACAATTTCATGGGCCATAATCCAGTCTTGCATTGGCGGATCTGGCTGGTTTTCAATAGGAACCAAGCTCTAATCAGTATTTAACTACTATCTAAGTTTGGTGAAGATCAGATAGTAAATGGAGCCTCTATTGTGTTCACAAGCTCAATTATAGCAATTTGGACAATTTCAAGGGCCATAATCCAGTCTTGCATGGGCGGATCTGGCTGGTTTTCGCAAGAAACCAAGCTCTCATGGATATCTAACTACTGTATAAGTTTGGTTGAGATACAATCAAAAGACTGTATCGTGTTAACAAGCTTTTTTATAGCAATTTTGACCATTTCAAGGGCCATAATCCAGTCATGCATGAAGACTGTATCGTGTTAACAAGCTTTTTTATAGCAATTTTGACCATTTCAAGGGCCATAATCCAGTCATGCATGGGCGGATCTGGCTGGTTTTCGAAAGGGACCGAGCTCTTATTAATATCTAACTACTGTATAAGTTTGGTTGAGATACAATCAAAAGTGAAGACTGTATCGTGTTAACAAGCTCTTTTATAGCAATTTTGACCATTTCAAGGGCCATAATCCAGTCATGCATGGGCGGATCTGGCTGGTTTTCGAAAGGAACCGAGCTCTCATGGATATCTAACTAATGTATAAGTTTGGTTGAGATACAATCAAAAGTGAAGACTGTATCGTGTTAACAAGAAATTGTATACAGACGTACGGACGGACGACAGACAAATCGCCACGACATAAGCCCTTCTGGCCTTTGGCCAGTAGAGCTAAAAATCATTAATATTGACAACTTTATAAAACATCATGGAAAGTACTGTTGGAGCCTATTTTTCTTTTCTCTAAATGTTTCCCTCGATCTTTCTCCACTTTTGAATAGATATTTCCACTCAAGCAGGCTCTAAAATTTAGCTCTAAAAATGAACTTTAAGGTAATTGAGACTACAATGAAGCAACATGTAACAAAGCTGCCAATAATTGCTAATTCAAAGCTTTGATGACGACAAGTAAATCAATCACAAAAGCAACAACATATTCCCAATAACATCAACTGGACAATATTAACCATACCTCTAGTTACAGGTGAAAACTTTTCTGTCGACTGATATAACAAAACAAAACATCATTCTGAATTCCATCTGGTTATTTTCAACTACATGTATTGCTTGGTACTTTTAACCTGAGCCTGACCTCTATTTAATTGCCACAACTTTTCTGTGGACATATACATCAAAATAAAACACCATTCTGAATTGCACCTTGTTATTTTCAACTAAATGTATTGCTTGCTTATATTGACCCGAGTCTGTCCAGTGTGCAGGAAATCGCAAGTGCTTTAACCCTTTCCTACTTAAAACAAATCTGCAGCGAACAACTAAGAAAACATCTCGATGAAATGTGAAAAAATCCCTATAAATGAGATAAATGATAATTGAATCAAGTTGAAAAAGTGTGGATTATGAGCAATTTCTCCTTTTGCCATATTGTTTTCAAAAGTTGTCTGCTGCAGATGAGTCAAAACTTGTCAGGGTTAAACACATGAGATTCAATGCTTAAATAAAGCTTTCTAGTTCATTCTAATGCAAATAAATATCATAGTCATTATGCAAAAACAAGATGCAACATTCCTGAAGAAAGACTGTTATTTTAACAAATCGGAATATTAAATAAACATGTAAGCACTACAATAACAGAAATGCTTTAAATTAAGTTTGTTCTTTTTAAGCAAGGTCTCCATTTCCCAGAATGTTTCCAAAAAAAGTTGTGTGCTACAAAGATCGTCTCATCAGGCTTGATATTAAGATACAACTTGGAAATAAGCTAACAAACACAAACTTCGATTGGAAAAACCTGATAAAATAACTTCTAATAAAGCGGTTAAGAAAGTACAAAAAATAACAAAATTAAACAAAAGTTCCGCCCCCCCCATAAAAGCATAAGAGCTCTTACTAAATCTTTTTAGGAGGAACTGCAGGTAAATTCAGAAGTTGCGGATTGATTAAACGCAGCCTGAAATTTCAGTTATACATCAATAAATTCATTAAACCCTTTCCTTCATATAGACACTTTTTGACGCCTCTGCAGCAGAAGGCTTTTTGAAAACATAGTGACAAAAGAAGAAATTGCTCAAAACGAGCAATTTCTCCTTTTGCCACAATGTTTTTCAACTTTTAGTCATAGGTTATCCATTCAATTATAGAGATTGTCTATTTTTTGACAAATTATGTTCAAAGTCGTCTGCTGCAGAATTTCTGTATGAGGGAAAGGGTTTAACCCCCTTTCCCACATACAACCTCATTTTGATGCATCTGCAGCAGACGACATTAGAAGATACAGTTTCACCGAGAAGAAATGCTCATAATTAGCAATTTATCCTTTTGCGAAAAATAATTTCAACTCTTTACAATAACAATGCTTTCATGATGGATATAATAATCAATATTTCAGCTGATATCTTTTGAAGTCAATTGCTGCAGATTTATGATATGTAGGAAAGGTCTATATACTTGAAGACAGGGCAAAAGATACATGTATTGTGAATGTTTAAAACTAACACATATATATCACAGTATACAAAATTGTGCAATTAATTTCATATCACAAGAAGAGATGTCAGCCAGTTTGGGAAATTTTCAAAGAAGAAAAAACATTAACAGAAAAGTAGAAAACCCTTGCCAACATACAAACAAACCTGTAGCAGACGACTTTAAAAACAATTAGGCAACAGGTATGGAAACTCTCCAAAAATGAAATGTAATTCTTGAAGAGTTGAAAAATATGGTGAAAGAAGGAAACACTCATCAACCCTTTCCCTCATACGACAATTCTGCAGCAGACGACTTTGAACGTATTTTGTCAAAACATAGAAAATCTCCATAATTGAATGGATAACCTATGACAAAAAGTGGAAAACATTGTGGCAAAAGGAGAAATTGCACGTTTTGTGCAATTTCTTCTTTTGTCACTATGTTTTCAAAAAGCTGTCTGCTGCAGAGGCATCAGAAAGCGTCTATATGAGGGAAAGGGTTAAGATCAATTTCACCTTTTGCCACAATATTTTCAAAAGCAATCTGCTGCAGATGGGTCGAAATGCATTCGCAAGTGGGAAAGGGTGAACAGAAAGCAGATATATAACAAATCTGATAAAAACATTAAATGCCCTTGTAGCAGAGAACTATTGAAATCATTGTGGGAAAAGGGAAACATTTTTGTTTGACTTTTTCCCACAATATTTTTTCAACTTTTCACTTGAAGTACATTTCCAATGTACCAGACACTATATTTTTATTTTCTGATGTCTTCAAATGAGACAATCTCTCTAAGTCTCACTTAAGGTCACCAGGTAACAGAAAACAAACAACCAATTTGATGACGTAACCCTTTCAAACATACAACAAATCTGCAGCAGACGACTAAAATGATCTACGCAAATATATCATCAAACGGTTTTGAAAACACAATTGCAAAAGAAGTAATAACTCTTTTATGAGCAATTTCTCCTTTCGCCATAGTTTTACAAAAGTTGTTTGCAGCAGATGCTTCAAAAAGCATTTGCATGTGGGAAAGGGTTCAACTGCAAACAGTGACGGTATCATGTAATTTGAGGGCTTGGCGTGAAACGTTTGTAACTAAAAACCTATTTTGAAAACCCTGGTTTAGGGGCAATTTTGACCCCTTTGTAAACAATGCAAATTTAGTGCCATTACTCAGAACGAGCAATGGCACCTAAATTTCCATTGTTTACCAAGTAAAATGATTTAACGCTTGGTGATTAACCTTGGTAAAAAAGTACCAATTTAAGTTACAACCGTTTCACGCTAAGCCCTCAGTATATTATGAGCTGTACACCAGGGAAACACAACCGAAGGACGGTTTTTTGAAAAGTGTTGAAAACTTTGTTGCAAATGGGGAAATTTCTAACAATGAGCAATTTCTCAAATTTTACACAATATTTTTAAAACGATTCAATTTATTTACGGAGATATCCCCCCAGCCACATGATGATTTCAAAGTCATCTGCTGCAGATTATTTTCTGTGGGAAAGAGCTGGATCTACACACAACTGATATTTTGATTCCACGTGAACAGCTCATAAAAATGTAAAAATGTTTTAGAAGAAAACCATATACCGTTACTATAACCACAAATTCAAGTTATTTGCCTCAGATGAATATTGTTCTTACAGAAGCCACCCTAGTGATCATTGTTTGCTTATACACCTTGTATGCGTGTCAAATTGAAACAATTTAACCCTTTCCCACTTGCAGACGCAGTACGACGCATTTGCAGCAGACTACTTTGGAAAACATTGTGGCAAAAGGAGAAATTGCTCATGATGAGCAATTTCCCCTTTTGCCCCAATATTTTTAACTCTTTTTTTAAAATGATTAAACTCTAATAGTTGGAGATATTTCACATTTTTGCCAATATGTTTTTAATTTCATATGCTGCAGAAATGTTGTATGTGGGAAAGGGTTAACCCTCCCAATAGCAGACACATTTTAATGCAACAGTAACAGATGATTTTTGAAAACATTGTGACAAAATAATGTTCATAATGTGTTTTTATCTCACCTTTCAACAATTCGATGTTCATTTTGATGAGATTTTTCGTATTTTACTAAGATGTTTTCAAAGTCATCTGCTGTAGATTTGTTGTAAGTGGGAAAGGGTTTGTCACGTTAAATACAACTAGAACTATCACTGAAGATGATAAATACCCCCCTAAACAGCACCTTGACCTACACCATAACTTAAAATGAAAAAAGGGCCATAACTCTGTAAAATAACATGCAATTATAACCCCTTTAGGATATGCACATCTCCTCTTGGTATAGAAGCTTCATGTAAAATTGTATTGAATTCCACCCAGTGGTTTGTACGAAATAGGCCGGACAAAATATGGCTTCCGACCGACCGATAGACAGACAGCCCGACACAATGACTCCTATATACCCCCGCTTCTTCGAAGGGGCTATAATGATATATCATTTGTTATTGTAAAATACTTATCAAGGTGTTAAAATAGTTTCTGTGTTTAAAATTTAAACAGCTTTCTTCTAATAACATTTTACAAGCTCGAAACTCTTTCCTGTTATAAAAAGGAAAGATTTAAAAACAGTAATATTTGTGAACTCGTCTAAAATAACCTCGATACCTAGATTTTGAAGATTTTATCTAGTGCAGTGCTTAATGTTAAAAATCTGAAACAATGCAGAAAAAGTTTATAAACATGCCTTAACCATGTATCTAATACAATCATTTTTGTCTTCGGCTTTGAAAACATCCGAAGAAAAAGCATGCCGAGGGCTTGGCGTGAAACGGTTGTAACTAAAAACCTATTTTGAAAACCCTAGTTTAGCGGCCATTTTGACCCTTTTGTAAACAATGCAAATTTAGGTGCCATTGCTCAGAACGAGCAATGGCACCTAAATTTCCATTGTTTACCAAGATAAAAAGATTTAACGTTTATAAAGACATTATGGTGAGGTGATTAACCTTGGTAAAAAAATACCAATTTTAGTTACAACCGTTTCACGCCAAGCCCTCGATGCTTTCTGACGCCTTTGCAACTGACGACTATTGAAAACAATCTGACAAAAGGAGATATTGCTCAAAATGAGCAAATTCTCCTTTTGCCACAATGTTTTCAACTCTATTGGATTATTATAATTTAAAATTATATTTTGCTGCATAAGCAACAGGCGGCTTTTGAAAGCACTTTGGTAACGGGGAAAATTGCTTGTGATGCAATTTCTCCTTTTTATCACAATGTATTCAAAGCTATTCAATGATTATCTATCATTTACATATATATTCTGCTTTTACCTGTATGATTTAAAAGTCGCACAGTTTTGCTATTTGTGGGAAAGGGCTCAACCATTTTGCAAATAAGCATTATTTTGCATTTACCATGCTTGCAATTAGGATGAATACACGGCACAAAGCAAAGCAAATGGCCCAGTCTCTTATCACTTTGGAACGCTATTGATTGTATGGACACTATTCCCTTGATCCTTAACCCTTTCTCACATAAAACAAACTTGCAGCAGACGACTTTGAAATCATCTGGTTAAAAATATGGTATACCTCTATAAATGAATGTTTAATCATTGAATAGAGCTGAAAACATTGTGGCAAAGGGAGATATTGCTCATCAAGAGCAATTTCTCCTTTGCTATAATGCTTTCAAAAGTCGTCTGTTTCAGAGGCATCAGAAAGCATCTATATGTGGGAAAGGCTTAATTATATTTAAGTCATGTTAAGCTAAGTTGACTAACTACAATAAAATAGTTAATTTCTATTGTTTCATACAAAACAGTTGTAACTAAACCTTGCACTAAGATGTAGCTACAACGCTTTGCATGAAGTGCATTATTGGTAGTCTAGGGGCTAAAAATCTTTTTGATAGATTTGCAAACATAGTGGCAAAACTTTTTGCGACAATGTTTTCAAAAGTTGTCTACTCAAGAGGCTTCAAAATGCGTCATTATGTGGTAAAGGGTTAACATGAAATATCATGATCAGTGCAGATTTGCAGGCTGATCAGAATATTGGCTGATCCCATAGTACTGAAGGTCAAAATCCATGCAATTCATACAACTCATATCAAATATACAGTTCTATGGCCTAATGAAAGTACATAGTAAACAGTTCTACTTCCATATGAAAGTACATAGTAAACAGTTCTTTGTAAGATTTACCTGGCTTTTAAAGCTTCTGTATCTTTCTGTTTGTTGATGGGAGCACTGAGAAGTCTCCCTTCCCTGTAGCTATGGCAAGTCGCATTGGGTGGGTTCCACTGTAAAGAGTGAAATGTTATAAAAAACGTCAAAACATCAATTATAAATTGACGACAAAACGTTATAAATGTCACAACATGGCTTATAAGTTGACATCAAAATGTAATAAAAATGTCACAACATCATTAAATTTTATAAGTTGACTGACAGAATGGTATAAATGTCACAACATCATTTATAAGTTGACTAACAAAATGTTATAAATGTCACATCTTTTATAAGTTGACGACAAAATGTTATAAATGTCATAACAGTGTTTATAAGTTGACGACAAAATGTTATAAATGTCACAACATCATTTATAAGTTGACGCCAAAATGTTATAAATGTCACAACATCGTTTCTAAGTTGAAAACAATAAGTTTCCTGGGTGCGCTACCAGTACAACAGGTCTGCTTATCCTGACACTAGTGAGTCAGTGGAAATGCTAACCCCACAGCCCGTTTCTATAATTTTTGAAGTCTTTTGTGGTATGACCCAACCGGGGATTGAACCTGCGACCTCCCGCACCCAAAGTGTGTGTCTCTGCAGCACAAAACATTGTAGATAAAAGCAATTTCTAATATTCTCACTGTAAATTTTGTTTAGACTGGAACAGGTTTTTAAGGTATTATTCTTTCCAGAAAACCAGAGGCACAAAGGAGGATTGCAACAACAAGCAGTTATTCATAGTTTTGGTATGCTATTTTTCTACAGCAGAAAATGTTGTGGGTAAAGGCATAATTGTTTCGAAAAGAGCAATTTCTCATTTGCCCACCATAGAACTTTATCCTGACACTGGTTCTTCAACCCTTTCCCTCATATAGACGCTTTCTGACGCCTCTGCAGCAGACGGCTTTTTGAAAACATAGTGACAAAAGAAGAAATTGCTCAAAACGAGCAATTTCCCCTTTTGCCACAATGTTTTCCAGTTTAAGTCATAGGTTATCATTTCAATTATAGAGATTTCTTTTTGATTTTTTGATAAAATTTGTTCAAAGTCGTCTGCTGCAGAATTGTTGTATGAGGGAAAGGGATTAAGTTTCATGCTGTTCATTAACCCCTTGGCACAAAGGAATGATTGATTGTTTGTAGTTTAACACTGCTTTCAACCATATTAACCCTTTCCCACCTGCAGACGCATTTTAATGCAATAGCATCAAAACGACTTTTGAAAACATTGTGGCCAAAGGTGAAATTGCTCATGATGAGCAATTTCACCGTTGGCCACAATGTTTTCCACTTATAGTCATTGGTTATCCATTCAATTATAGAGATTTTCCATTTTTTGACAAAATATCTTCAAAGTCGTCTGCTGCAAAATTGTCGTATGAGGGAAAGGGTTAAGTTATATCACAGCATTTCCCCCTGGGTAAGTAACCAGTACTTCTAGTCAATTTATCCTGTCACCAGTCTGTCAGTCTTCATGCTAACCCTGCAACCTTAGCGCCAAGCAGGGCAGCCAGTTCTACCATATTTAAAGTCTTTGGTACAAAGAAGGATGACAACAAATTTGGTTTTAGTTTTTGGTATGCCAACTGAGTCCCCCAGTCTCCAACTCTTTAACCCTTTCCCTCATATAGACGCTTTCTGACGCCTCTGAAGCAGACAGCGTTTTGAAAACATAGTGACAAAAGAAGGAATTGCTCTGTCACTTTGTTTCTACAAGTCGTCTTCTGCAAAGGCATCAGAAAGTTTCTGGATTTTGGAAAGGGTTAAACATTTAACCAGATGCAGACCCAGTTTGATGCATCTGCAGCAGACAACTGCTCACAGCCAATAAAAGCTCATATGAAATATAACACACGTTTCAAGATACGACTTTCAACTTTCATTTTCAGTCCTGTATTAGTACTCATTTAACAATATAAACTTTCGACTCCGGAAATTTAGCCTCATGAAAATACTCTGCAAAAACACAACTTGTCCTAACACACTAAATTTTTACACTTTCCATGATGAAACAAATTTGCAGCAGACGACTTCGATTACATTAAGTAAAACTAATTGGAAAATCTCCATATAAGAATAAATAAAGTGTTCAAAGTTGTCTGTCGCAGCAGGGACGTAGATAAGAGGGATAAGCAAGTAAATTGTATACTAAAATATCACCCGTGCCAACATTTGTAGCAAGTAAAACTCGAAAACTATTCAAGATATGAAAATAAAAAATATATTTTCTGAAAGTTCAATCATTATTCTATTGCAGTAGATACAAATATTTTAATATACTACAGATTTTGATAATATGTTATTCTTATGAAAAATGTCAGTCTATTCATTTTTGGAAAAAAATAATATAATTCAGAAATCCCAATATCTGTGTCTTTTAAACCAGTCATTGTTCAAAATACAAAGAAATTCCAGTTGTTCATTGTATCTCTAACTTTAGTTGAAATTTTAAGCTTTCAGAATATGTATGTTTTGTTTGGTTGGATAATAAGAGAGATATTGTGGGGAAAAGAGCTGCAAACCCCTCCTTATCTGGACCTCTGATAGTACCTGATGATGAGGGTGTTCTGTGTTTAGCTCCAGATGGATGCAATCTTCACAATACGACTGTAGCAAGGATATTCCTGAAAATTTATGTTTAAACAGTATACAGTTTATTACAATTTTAGGGATGACAGACTTGAAAACATCAATTATATAAATTCAAGATCATCTTTAAACCCTTTCCCATAAATGACACATCTGCAGCAACAGACTTCGAAAACATCTAAGCATAATTATAGAAAAATCCCTATCAATAAAAGTTGAATTTTTCAAGAGTTGAAAACATTGTGGCGAAAGGAGGAATTCATCATTAGATGCGTCAGCATGTGGGAAATGAGGGATTTCTCCATTTCACAACCTTTTCAACTAAATTTAATTTTTCTTTTTCACTTATAAATAATCCATTTTTTTGGGCATAGATACTTTTATAGTCCATTGCAAATTTTTTAAGTGGGAAAGGGTTAAACATGAGTGCATGAGGTGACACCTATGTAACCTGCTTATATGTCAGCCAGTGAAATATGGATGGATGGACAGACAGACAGACGGAGGACGCAGACCTGATCCCTGCCAAAGCTGGGTGCCAATTAAAACGTAAATAAAACTCACTATTATAATTTTCAGCAGACGACTTTTGAAAACATTGTCACAATGTTTTTAACTTTGTTTTTTTACAAAGAAGATGTTGCAAATTCATGAATATGCAAAATAAAAGAAAGGTGATTTTGGACAAAATTGCAAAAATTTGACGTTCAAACTGTTTTACAGTATGGGAGAAAAGGTGAATTTAAGTTATGCAATTATCCTATTTACAAAAGTCAGCCAAACTCAAGAATGCAGCAAAAAATTGACAGCTACTACTTACCCCTTTGCTCCATTCTGTTGTATCTCTGCACCCATTGATCCAGTAATAGATTGTAGTACCGGGGTGTTTCAAAGTACTTCAGGTACTTGTGGGTACTTGGAGTTGGAAAAACCCTCTGGAAACCCCCTTTACGACTGTCCTCGTCAATGCTCTCGGTTAAAAATCGGATGTCGTCCGGGGTCAGAGTATCCAACATCGACTGTAACACTTGCTGTTTAGATGATAATAATTGATGGATTATTTGTTTTACCCTTTCCCACCTGCAGAATGCTACTACGTTCACAAACCTTGCGGAGACCCGAGTATACAATAAATCTGCAGCAGATGATTTTGAAAACATCTAGGCAATAATTTGGAAATTCACTAGAATTAAAAGGTAACCCTTTCCCAGATACAACAAATCTGCAGGAGACGACTTTAAATTTTCTAGGCAAAAACATAGAAAATCACTCAAAATGTAGGTATAATCATTGTTAAAAGGTTGAAAACATGGCAAATGGAGCAATTGCTTGGTTTGAGCAATTTCTCCTTTTGTCAGAATGTTTTCAAAAGTTGTCTGATGCAGAGGCGTCGGAACACATCTGTTAGTGGGAAAGGGTTAAATTCCATTTCTCTTAACCACAACTAGTGTTTTCTGGCTTTCTCACACCTGTACTCTGTACATAATTCTGAGGCAACTGGCTGCCATCACACAGAATATTTTAAGCTTCATAGGTAGAGGACAATCATCAGAAAGAATCGTGGCCGAGCAAAGGGTCTACTTAGAGCCTCTGGTTAATGATAGCCCTCAAGGTTACTTTCTGAGCTATGGCAGAAGAAGAAGAAACTTACATGAGGCTTGCCACATTAAAATCAACCTTGATGACTTTTGAAAACATTCTGACTTGAGGAGAAATTGCTCAAAAGAAGCAATTTCTCCTTTTTCAACTTTTTTCAGTAATCAAACTTTCATTTATAGAGATGTTTTTCTACTTTTGCTTAGATGTTTTCAAAGTCGTCTGCTGCAGTTTTGTTGTATGTGGATGGGAAAGGGTTGAATTAACCCTTTCCCTCATACGACAATTCTGCAGCAGACGACTTTGAACGTATTTTGTCAGATGGTTAACCTATGACTAAAAGTGGAAAACATTGTGACAAAAGGAGAAATTGCACGTTCTGTGCAATTTCTTCTTTTGTCACTATGTTTTCATAACGCCGTCTGCTTTAACCCTTTCCCTCATACGACAATTCTGCAGCAGACGACTTCGAACGTATTTTATCAAAACATAGAAAATCTCCATAATTGAATGGATAACCTACGACAAAAAGTGGAAAACATTGTGGCAAAGGGAGAAATTGCACGTTTTGTGCAATTTCTTCTTTTGTCACTATGTTTTCAAAAAGCTGTCTGCTGCAGAGGCGTCAGAAAGCGTCTATATGAGGGAAAGGGTTAACAGTAATCAAGATTGAACTGCGTTCTAACAAAGTCTATTTTATGTCTAAGCTGATTTTTCTGGATATGTTATCATGTGTGTACGTCTATGACACAAACCAGGGAAGATGTTGATCAGACTGCATGCAGGCACAGGCTTATCTGAATCATTATTGGTCAGAAAATTCCGGAAGGTCACATTTTGTGTCACATGGCCTTTTATGATACATACCTCATCTTGGTAACGTTGACTGTAATAGGCATGCTTGGCACGTTCGTCAGGTGACAACTGCTGAGCAAAGAGTCTTTTATCAAGGCAATAACTATTGGACGGAGAATAATGACTGAAAAACAGAACCAAACAAGTATTATGTATAAAATGTATTGTATGCTCATCACAAATACAGAGTTAAACAGTTATATCAGATGAAAACTGCTGAGCAAAGAGTCTTTTATCAAGGCAATGACTATTGGACGGAGAATAATGACTGAAAATAGAAAACCAAACAAGTATTATGTACACAGAACTAAACAAATAATATGATTATAGGTGGTACCTATTTAGGGTAAACATTTTTTCACTTTTGTATTAATCAGTAAATAATTCTTTGTGAATTGCAGTTAGCCCCTTGCTTGCAGCACTACCAGTGATTTGATTATAAGTTATTTACGAGTCCTACCGTCCTAAGCAAATAAACTTAAAATCATCATCTGGTTAAGCATATATTCAACTTTAAAAATGTCCAAGATTTTAAATCCATTAAATAATGATGACAGGTACAAAAATAATCGACTTGCCCTTGAAAAATTACTTCCAATGAAATTATTTCATAATTTACAGAACTACATTTGTGATGTTATCCTTTCCTATCATTTCTGTCGTTTTCCTTTTAAGTATTTATTCATCAATTGCCTTACGATAATAGAATGACGTCATATTATAGAAATTTGGATTTGTAACATCTGGTTAGTCAGTAAAACCTTATCAGTTTTTATTTGAACTAATTTTAAAAATAGACGACGAGTGTTATTAAATGCAAATTATCACATATCAAATTACAGTCAAACTTGTGTGAGCGGTCACATGCGATCAGCGGTCACCTGCGTTAAACGGTCACTTTAAATCCCTCCCAATCAATTATTTTCTATAAACTGCCTTGATCAGCGGTCCCCTTTGAAACGCGGCCAGCGGCCACACTAATTGGTCGAGATTAACTGTAATCTTACTGTGTTCAACGGTCAATCAACACACGACTTGGATTCACAAGGTGTTAAATTATCGGTGTTTAATACATACAGGTAATAAAGCATACTGTGACAATCACATTATCGGTTTTTTCCATACGCGTAATGATTCATCAACAAGAAGTTGCGATTTTGGTTTCTTTTCTGTTTAAGATGTCGGGCAAAATTGATAAATTGAAAAATATATTTTATGAGCGTTTTAGACCGAAAGACAGTACATTTATATGTTAAAATGAAAGTTAATGTCCACTTTGAAGCCCAAAGTCAATTTATATTCCCATTTCCATTTTAAATCTAAAGATTATCGAGTAATTCTTTTCTCAAGAAATAGATGTAGATTCGAACGCTATTTTTTCCGGATACGTTATTCGGCGAATTTCAAAGTGAAGTAAAAAAATATTTGATTGTCAAGTTAGTTGTAAACGTCGGTTTAAACTAAAGAAAAGATAGCCCAATGAAATATTTGATAGAAAAAAGCTACAAATCTTCATAACAATGTTTAAATACAAGTTTAAAAAGACAATATACTATTTGTAATGTAATGACTATTCCTAACAGTTACATGTAATGTTATGTGAATGGACAAAACTTGAACAAATCCGACCAAGTCATGAAATTTGTGATCAGCAGCCACCTGTCTTAAGCAGCCAGTTTCATCATGTCCCTTGGGTGGCTGCTGATCGCAAGTTTGACTGTACATGTATCCATCCGTTCCTTTATCGAGTACGTATTATCATATTTAATTATTTCCTCTCAAAGTATTTTTTTTCCTGATATTTTCTTTTCATCCAATTAAAACATAGGGGTATCGTGACTGCATCGAAAAATCCACTCTGGACACAATTTGTGGATACATGGTATGACAAAGTTTATACATATCACCGATTGATGGGAAAAAATCGCGGGCTTTGCTGTCGATTTGTTTACCAGTATTATGTATAAAATGTATTGTATGCCCATCGAAAATATAGAACCAAACAAATATGTACAAAATCTATTGTATGATCATTAAAACTACAGAGCCAAACAAATAGTATGTAAAATACAAATCAAATTTGAAGCAGAATTTTTTTAAATCCTTTTTCGACAAAAATGGACATTCTGTATACAAATTATAGTATCATACTTGAAAAGAGTTGAAAACATTGTGGCATAAAGAGAAATTGATAACCATAAGGTTGCCACAATGTTTTCAAAAGTTATCTGCTGATGCGTCAAAATGTGTTTGCAAGTGGAAAAGAGTTGACAAAATCAATATAACAAAATGATTGCATGACAGACAACTAAAGCAGGCCTGGGTAACACTACTTTATGCCTATTCAAATAAATTTTGATGAGGTCATAAAATAAAGCATGCACTATTGTAATCCTTATTAATGTCTTTACCCATATAATTGAGTATTTAGAAGCAGATTAAATCAGCAAATTATAATCATATGTTAATTGACCCTTAAAGAGCTGCCTTTTAATCCATCCGCAGAAGACTATTTTAGATATTACTTTAAGAAAAATAAAAATTTGCTATTCATGAACTGTTTCTCCTTTTTCCACAATGTTCTATACTCTGTCAAATATGTACACTTCAATAAGTTTGTCTTAAATATTCCATTCTTTTCTGAACCTGCTGCTGCTATGAAAAATCCCAGTAAAAAGATAATATGCGATTGAAATATCAGATGTACAATTCTAAAACAGCATAATATATTATGGGAAAAGTAGATCTAGAAATAACTTGATTCAAGGAAGTTCTTTTTTTGCTTTTTCAAACATCATTTGCTACAGAGGTATTAAAAGCTATTCATATCAGGGAATGATAGTCTTTGTAAATTTGAAACGGTTTTAAACCTTTCCCATATATAGATGTTTCCTGAGGCCTCTGCATCATACGACTTTTGAAAACATTGTGGCAAAAGATGAAATTGCTCATAATGAGCATTTTCTCCTTTTGCCACAATGTTTTCAACATTTCTTAAAAGAGATATTTTACATTTTTGCCTAGAAATTTTCAACGTCGCCTGCTGCAGATTTCTTGTTTGTGGGGAAGGGTTAAGTATCATGTCACAAAAAGGGTAAAATTTGTGTCTATTGTATAGGTTTATCTCAATTATCATTAATGCTTCATGAGCCAGGTCTAACAGCTTATCGACTCTTCAAAAACTGCATCATTGACAGAAAACTAGCGGGGCTACAATTCTAGTTTTTGGTCAGAAGTTATATTTTGCTCTATATCCCATGCCAGAGTACAGTGAAGACTCTGGTGAGACTGCTTGAGCACAGGCTCAAGTGAGTCTTCACTGTAAGCAGATGCAATAAAAACCCAAATCACAGGACAAAGATCATTATATTAGTATGCATAATTATATGCATGATACATCAATGAACATCGCCTGATCAATGATAGAGGACACATAACAGTAACCTTCAGTGATCAATTGAACGCTTTACCAAATACAACAAATTTGCATCAGGCAATTTTGAAATAATTTTACAGGAAAATGTTTATATGTTATATGGGAAATCTTCATAAATTCATAAAACAAAAATGTATGCAGAATAATTCGGATACATTCGAAGAAAAACACTGTGGAATAGGAACAAAATGCTCTGTTAACCCTTTCCCGCATACAACAAATCAACAGCGTACACTTTTGATAACATATAGACTGGAGATCTCTCTTTAAAAGAATGTCTATTTATTGAAGAGAGCTGAAAAATGTCTATTTATTGA
Organism: Serripes groenlandicus; assembly: GCA_031761405.1. Taxonomy (NCBI): domain Eukaryota; kingdom Metazoa; phylum Mollusca; class Bivalvia; order Cardiida; family Cardiidae; genus Serripes; species Serripes groenlandicus. The sequence goes on from JASEVX010000015.1 coordinate 7,941,773, forward strand.
AGAGAGCTGAAAACATTGTGGCAAAAAGAGGAATTGCTCAAAACAGAGACATTGATTGTTTTGATCAATTTCTTCTTTGCCATGGTCACACTGTTTTCAGAAGTCGCCTGCTGCAGATGCGTTAGAAAGCCTATGTATGTGGGAAAGGGTTAAATTCAACCACGTCAGCAGGAACTTATCCCAAGTTCTTCCTGGTGCCAATAGAAGGGTGAAGAATTACTCATATTGACCTCAGGTCCCAGATATAACAATAGAAGGGTGAAGAATTACTCATATTGACCTCAGGTCCCAGATATAACAATAGAAGGGTGAAGAATTACTCATATTGACCTCAGGTCCCAGATATAACAATAGAAGGGTGAAGAATTACTCATATTGACCTCAGGTCCCAGATATAAGATTTTAAGGACAAAACTATTTGCCTTTTCCCACATAAAATAATAAATCTAGTGTGTTTGAAAACATTTTGGCAAAAATATGGAAAACCTCTTGTTTTATTTTCATTGGGATTTTACGCCACTTTCAACATTATTTCAGTTATATCACGGCGACAGTTCACTTTTTCATGATCCCTGAGTAAACAAACCAGTACTTGGCTAGGAAATGTGCCTTGCCCAAGAGCATTCAACCATGACCGTCGTGGCGCGACTGGGGATCGAACCCGGGATAACCTCTATAGATGAGTGTGTAATGACTATATTGATTAGAGTTGAAATCATTGTGGAAAAAGGAGGAAATTACTAATTATGAGCAGCCACAATGTTTTGCAAAAGTCATCTGCTGCAAACATGTCAAAATGCATCTACATGTGGGAAAGAGACATCTCTCCCTTTGTCACAAAGTTTTTAACTCCATTCTTAAATTAAACTTTCATCTGTGGTTGATTTCTTTATTTTTTCCTCAATTGTGTTTCAAAAATTATCTGCAGCTGATTTGTTGTATGTGGGAAAGGGTTGAGAAAATTAAATGTCAATACATGAAAGCATGACCAGGAACACAAATAAATCACCTTTCAAATTTTTAATAATTTAAGCACCTTTTTTACCCCCTCAATTTTGTCTCCTTTTGTCACAATGTTTTAAATTTCATCCAACAATTGTTCTTTTATTTATAGATCATGAGCAATTTCTCCTTTTGTCAATGTTTTAAATTTTATCCAACAATTGTTCTTTTATTTATAGAGTTTCTATATTTTTGACTGAATATTTACAAAGTCACCTGTTGCAGATTTGTTTGTTTGTGGGAAAGGGTTAAGCCTATTTGAAGTTTAAGACGGGATAGACGATTTACGGGTAAAACCAGAGTGGACTAATCAAACAACTTAACCCTTTCCCTCATAAGACAATTCTGCAGCAGACGACTTTGAACGTATATTGTCAAAACATAGAAAATCTCCATAATTGAATGGATAACCTATGACAAAAAGTGGAAAACATTGTGGCAAAAGGAGAAATTGCACGTTTTGTGCAATTTCTTCTTTTGTCACTATGTTTTCAAAAAGCCGTCTGCTGCAGAGGCGTCAGAAAGTGTCTATGTGAGGGAAAGGGTTAAAGTTAAGGGTATGCCAATATTTACAAAACACACAAGCACTTGCTATCAATAGTGATATTTATCTTAAACACAAAAAGCGAAAATACTTTATAGCCATGAAGTGCTTCTCAAACACTGATTTAAAGACCGCATACATTATCCACGTACTTTTCTTGTCAGTTAGAATATCACATATGTGACTTAATATAACCCTTCCTACATGTAGCAAACTACTGTCAAACCGTTTTAGTCAAAGGAAAAATTGCCCCTGCCCTTTTGCCACAAAGAATTCAACTTTATTCAATAATTATACTTTTTATTTAAATAGACTTTCCATAGTTTTGTCTGAATGTTTTTAAAGTCGTCCGTTACACATGTTTTGTATGTGGGAAGGGTTATATGCATACTTTTTTCCTATAGCAACTAAATTCATATGAAACCAATTCTCACAGTTTCTCTTCGACTGTGGTCGGGGATTTCAAAACTTCGACCCGCAGTCGCGGCACTAGTCATGGTGGAGTTTTCTAGCCTAGTACTGGTATGTTTACCCAGGGATCATGAATAAGTGAACTGTCAAAATAATGTTGAAAGCGGCGTAAAACCCCAATAAATAAATAAATAAATTCTCTTCGACAGCTGAACAATTTCTCATTTTCCTTCTACCTTTTCTGCCTACATATAACTATGTTTCAACATTGACCCTTTCCAACATATGACAAAACTGCAGCAGACGACTTTGAAATCATCAGATTAAAAATATGGTAATCCCTCTATAAATGAAAGATTTGTTATTGAATAGAGGTTTTTAAAAACATTGTGGCAAAAGGAAAAATTGAGAGCAATTTCCTCTTGTAGCAGGGAAAAGAGTACAAATAAGGGAAAAGATAAATGCATGAATATATTATTCATGTTGCATGTTACAGCTCTGTAATAACACTGGTTGTTTTTCTCCTCACATGCGACTGTAGCAGATCAATCACGGAACATCATTTATTAACCAGGACCAGACACGGTTCTTCAATGGTCAATTACCCCTACCCTAACCCTTTCCCCCTCATATAGACGCTTTCTGACGCCTCTGCAGCGGACAGCTTTTTTAAAACATAGTGAAAAAAGAAGAAATTGCACAAAACATGCAATTTCTCCTTTGGCCACAATGTTTTCCACTTTCAGTCATAGGTTATCCATTCAATTATGGAGATTTTCTATGTTTGACAAAATACGTTCAAAGTCGTCTGATGCAGAATTGCTGTATCAGGGAAAGGGTTAACCTTTCTCTTCTTAATAAACTGTGCCTGTAACAATACTCTGGAGATCTCTATATCACAATGTTTTCAAAAGTCATCTGTAACAGAGGCGTCAGAGAGCCTCTATGTGGGGAAGAGTTATTGATTGATTGATTGTTTGGTGCTTAACCTTTTCCCTCATACAACAATTCTGCAGCAGACGACTTTGAACTGTTTTGTCAAAAAATCAAAAATCTCCATAATTGAATGGATAACCTATGACAAAAAGTGGAAAACATTGTGGCAAAAGGAGAAATTGCACGTTTTGTGCAATTTCTTCTTTTGTCACTATGTTTTCAAAAAGCCTTCTGCTGCAAGGGCGTCAAGAAGCGTCTATATGAGGGAAAGGGTTAACGCCGCTTTCAATTTTTTTTCATTTATATCACGTTTTATCGGGTAAATTACCAGTTACCTGACAATAGCCAATCAGTCGTAATGCTAACCCCGCAACCCTGAGCACCAAGGAGGACAGTCATTACTTCCATTTTAAAGTCTTTGGTGTGACCAGGCCAGGGATTGAACCTGTGACCTCTCATATCCGAGGCTGAGTGGGAAAGGGTTAAGTAACCTACCTGAGATCTGGAAGCCCTGAGGTCTGTGGCGGGTTGTGTACTAGATCGTGTTTGTCCGGAACTCGGAATCCAGCAATATTAAACAAATCCCGTATCATGTGACCTTTAATATTAATGTCCAGTTGGGAATTGGAATGTAAACTGAAAAGAATGAAACGTAAAATTATGTTTGAGTTTTTCTACAGTGTAATCATTTAACCTTTTCCCAAATATAGCCACAATTTGATGCTTATGCAGCGGACATCTCTGAAAACAATTTTCAACTCTTCTCAATACTTTTATTTTTAGAGACAGTTCATGTTTTAAGGTAGAAGTTTTCATAGTCATTTGCTGCAGATTTTGTATGTGGTAAAGGATTAACACTATTCTTCTCAAAATGTTCTAAAGCAAGACAATATAGCTAGCCTGGTGGAGGCTTGAGTGGATTCTGAACGGCAAAACTTAGCAAATTTGCACGCGCCACCATAGACGTGGATGCCGCTCACGCCATTAACTGGTAATTACGTAACTGGTAAGCAATATATTAAGCTCTGTTGAGTGACCTAAAAAAAAATCGACACCATCTCTATTTTAATTCTTATATGCTGATATTTATTTCTTTTGTGATATGCATGTTTTGTTTTTTTTCGAAAACTGGAATCAAATTCTGGTCTATTTTACACTGATTTCAACAAATTTTCAATTATATCGGGGCGTTTCCTGGGTAAGTTACTAGTACTACTGATCCATTTATCCTGACAATAGCGAGTCAGTCGTAATGCTGACCCCACAATCCAAGGGCGAAGGAAGGAAAGCCGTTACTGGAAAAAAAAGATAAGCATTACCAGACAGAATAACTCAAGGTTACTTACCTTGGTGAAATGTTGACCTCTAGGATCCACGGTCGTAGACTTTCATCGAGTAAAATGTCGAACCCAAACAGTTCATGAACACAGTAGCGACTCTTGCAGTTGGCTTTGATGAGACTGTTAACTGGAGCATCAGAACTGTGATAAGAAATCTATTGTTAAGTGTTTTACGCCGCTTTCAACAATTTTTCAGTTATATCATTGTGTTTACTGGTATAATTATCCTGACATTAGCCAGTCAGTCGTAATGCTAACCCCGCAACTCTGAGTGCTAAGGAGGGCAGTCATTACTACTATCTGTGATAAAAAGGCAGTTATTAGGCTTCAACCCTTTTGTTTTCCCTATTAAAACGACAAAAATGTAAAATCTCAAAAATTAAAAGCATAAATGTTTTATCTTAATACATTAACAGGGTTGTTACCAAATTAGGAAAATATTTTTTTTTCGTTTTTCAAGAATTCACCTTTCTCCTTTTACACTATGTTTTCAAATAATATATGCTGAAAAAGCTTTCTCAGGTTGTCCCTGAAGTTTACCAGAGAACTGTTTTATCAGGATAGTTCTTGAAAGTTTTCATTTTGAACGGTAACTTAAGCCAACTAAAACAGGTTTTGAAAAAAAATCCTTGATAAATTACTACTGCTACATTTAGGTTTATCCTAACACCCATGCAAAATGATATTCTGGTAAAACTAAACAAACAAGCAAATTCAGAGAATTATGGTCCCCCGCCAGGGTCAAGGTCACAAGGTCAAAAAAATTGGTATCGATGGAAATGGGTTGTCACAAGGAATACACATGTGAAATATGAAAGCAGTACCTATTACGGTTCAGAAGTTATGACCAAGGTTAAAGTTTTTGTGACAGCGTGACGGAGGGACGGACTGACGGACTGACTGACGAATGAGAACTAATAGTCCCCACGCTTTCGCTAAAGCGGGGGACAATTAGTACAGAGACCACTCATACCATCTTTTCAAAAATATTGTGACAAAAGGAGAAGTTGCTCATAATGAGCAATTACTACTGTTGCAATAATGTTTTCAACTCTATTCAATAACTATACGTTGGTCTATATAGAGAATTTCAGTGTTTTTCAACTTTTATCAGATTTAACATCTATTGCGAAACAAGCTTTCAGCTTATATCAATCACGCTCAATGTCTGCTTCCTGGAGACTTAACCCTTTCCCTCATATAGACGCTTTCTGACGCCTCTGCAGCAGACGGCTTTTTTAAAACATAGTGCCAAAAGTAGAAATTGCACACAACGTGCAATTTCTCCTCTTGCCACAATGTTTTCCACTTTTTGTCATAGGTTATCCATTCAATTATAAAGATTTTCTATTTTTTTGACAAAATATGGTGAAAGTCATCTGCTGCAGAATTGTCGTATGAGGGAAAGGGTTAACCAAGTACTTGGGCTGTTTGTTTGAAAATCTTAAAGGCAGAACCCTCTCATCACGGGTATTTATAGATATTTTCAATGTAACCAACATCATAATAGTTGTATGTTTGTGAGCATAAAAACTGAAATTAATGATATGGTGCATTATGCAACAAAAACAATATGACAATATTACTGTGAATTTGTGCAAAAAATTGTGACATATTTATTATTTAACATGTCTTAACCCTTTTCCACATATAGATGCTTTCTGATGCCTCTGCAGCAGACGACTTTTGAAAACTTTGTGACAAAAGAAGAAGTTGCTCAAAACGAGCAATTTCTCCTTTTGACACAATGTTTTCCACTCAATTCAATAAGTATGTCTTCATTAATGGAGATTTTCCATATTATTGTTGAAATTATTTCAAAGTCGTCCGCTGCAGATTAGTTGTATGTGGGAAAGGGTCAACTAATTTCATTATGTTAACAAATTATTTTGACCAGTTTAGTACATTGTTTTGTCGTATAATAAATAGAAGCCTAAATTATGACTCTTAATTCTTTAAAAGAAAGTGTTTTAAAAAGAAGCTAACTCTATCAGAACTATAAATAAGATCTGTTTACTTTTTTCCATCCATTTTTAATATGTGGATCAAAATTGGAAGTAGACGTCTTTTAGATATTATACCAGCTTGCAAGCATTCAACAATGTTTTCATTATCTCCTTCTTCGACAATGTCTTTGTAAGTTACTTGTCCGCGCCATCTTAAACAATATTCAAAGGGAGGTTTCCATTTTGGAAACCCAGATCATTTTCTTTACTACAATTAATGCTCCGTGTGTGCCTTAACAAAACAACAGAGTAACAATACAATATATAATCAAACCAACCCTTTGGGTCTAAACTGATTTGAACTATCATGGCTGAAAAAAACATTCAAGTGTATTATGTCAATATATCATCATAATTTAGTATATTTACTCAAATTAATGCTACATGTGTGCCTTTAACCCTTTCCCTCATTTAGACGCTCACTGACGCCTCCGCGGCAGACAGCTTTTTGAAAACATAGTGACAAAAGAAGAAATTGCTCAAAACGAGCAATTTCTCCTTTTGACACAATGTTTTCCACTTTTAGTCAGAGATTTTCTCCTTTTTGACAAAATATGTTCAAAGTCGTCTGCTGCATAATTGTTGTATGAGGGAAAGGGTTAAGTAAACAACAGAGTAACAATACAATATATAATCAAACCAACCCTTTGGTTCTAAACTGATTTGAGGTTTCATGGCTGAAAAAACATGAATCTACTTGTATTATGTCAAAATATCATCATAATTAAGTATGTCAAAATATCATCACAGTTAAATATGCGTCACATCAGACACAAACAGATCTTGTTACATTCATTTACATCATCATAATATAACAACAGATGTTTTTCAAACATTATTCCATCTGAGCATCACATTACCAGGAACAAGGTTCAAGCATTATACAGTTATAAATCAGACAGAGCTTTGGTCTACCAACGGACTGACAAACCGACATTTGCAAATTGACCTTTAAATTGATGACCTAAAATCCAATAGGGGTCATCTACTGGTGATGCCTAACCTCCGTGCCAAGATTGAGTACTGTAGACTAAGGTTCAAGCATTATACAGTTATAAATCAGACGGAGCTTTGGTCTACTAATGGACTGACGCACCGACATTTGCAAATTGATATATCCTCTCTTCTTCAAAGAGGGGGCATAACAATAGCACAGCAATCAGATGCTTTCAATCATCTGATTAATAAAATTCCAAAATGTGGCAAACATTTTTAACTATTTCAAATATAGGTGAGCAGTGAATGAGGGCCTCATGGAAGATTAGTTTTTGTAACTAAATGAGTTATTTTTACCCTCATAAAATAAATTTATTATTTTTATTATCATTATTATTATTTTATTTAAGGCTTTAGTAAGACTGAGTATGCATAGACTTGTCTTTGCTTCAGTCACTGACAATGGCACTAACAATGGCACTGACAATGGCAATAGATACAAGTTGGCATTACTGAACAGATCAGATCACTCTGTACTTCTAACAAGCTTATATAAGTAATATATGTAAACAGTGTAGACTGTGCATGTGTTCAGGCTATTCTGGTACTACACTATTCAGGAATGCCAAATTTTACCTTTTCTTTTAAAAAAGCTCATTTATTGGTAATCTTCACTACAAACTGATTGGGTATGTACAATGAAGAGAAAGATTAGACTGCACTGCACAAATGTGCAGTATGTCCTTGGTCTATATTGTTCTATACAGTTAGGTAAACAGCGTAAGCAAATTGTCGTTAAAATTAGGCATGTTTATAACAGGGTAAGTTTTTTTCTTTTATTTCTTCTATGTGGCAACATGTCTAGTTATCTATACAGAGTTATAGAAAACTGAGCAATGTTATTGCATTGTTATTTAACTCAGCTCAATAGTAAATCAAAAATTTGTTCTCATGTAATATGTTTCAAATCAATATTGAATTTTTTCCAATTTGATTTTTTTTAAAGACAAGAAAAAGAAAACCTTAACAAAATATTTAAAAAAAAAAAACATAAAAAGGATATTGTTTATAATGAGTAATCTCTTGTTTTTCCACAAAGATTTAACCCTTTCCCACTTCTAGACACATTTTGACCCAACTGCAGCAGATGCCTTTTGAAAATAATGAGCAATTACTCCATTTGCCATGATGCTTTGAACTCAATTCAATAATTACCCATTAATTAAGATAGATTTTCCCCATTTTTGTCAAGGCGTTTTCATAGGTGACTGCTGCAGATTCGTTTAATGTTGGAAAAGGTTTCAAATCCTAACTCTACATCCATCAAAATGTGTCTTTATCAGATAAAAGGTTAAATGAAGTGCCATGGCCCATGTAACAGATTGATAAGGATGTTTTTATTCTACCAACAATAAATGATTGGGTATTATGTTACACTATTGAGTAGTTGACCCTTTCCCACATACAACAAAGCTGCAGCAGACGACTTTGAAAACATCTGGAGAAAAATATGGAAAATCTCAATAATTGGAAGCATAATCATTGAATCAAATTGAAATCATTGTTGCAAAAGGCAAAATTGCTTGTTAAGAGCAATTTCTTCTTTTGCTACAATGTTTTCTAAAGGTGTTTGCTGCAGAGGTGTCAGAAGGCGTCTAAACATGTATGTGTGGAAGGGTTAACATAATTCAGCATTGATATTATATTCTTTCTCACATATGACAAATCTGCAAAAGACCATTCAACAAAAATATGGATTGTTTTTGAAAAATCTTGATAAATAAAAGTATCATTAGAGTTGAAAACACTGTGGCAAAAGGAGAATTTGCCCATGATGTGCTTTTTCCCCTTTTCCCACAACATTTCAAGTCATCTGCTGCAGATGCGTCTGCGAGTGGTTAAGGATTAATGTTGGATATGATCTGGTGTTAACAGGTAACCAATCACCCAAGAAGTCTGCTTTAAACACATATTATGTGAGTACAATTTCCACCCCCTTTAACCCTTTCCGAATTGCAGACACATTTTGATGCCATTGCAGCAAACAACTATAAAAATCATTGTTGCAAAAGAGAAAAGTAGCTCATAATGATCACATGGTTTTGCCTAGATCTTTTCCAAAATCGTCTGCTGCAAATTTGTTGAATTTGGGAAAGGAGGGTTTACCCTTTCCCTCATATAGTTGCTTTCTGACACCTCTGCAGCAGACGGCTTTTTGAAAACATAGTGACAAAAGAAGAAATTGCACAAAACGTGCAATTTCTCCTTTTGCCATAATGTTTTCCACTTTAATTCATAGGTTATCCATTCAATTATAGAGATTTTTCTAATTTTTGACAAAATATATTCAAAGTTCAAAATTTTGAAAACATTTAGTCAAAAAGATCAATTACTGAATAAAGTTGGAAACATTATGAGAAATTGCATTTTCGAAAAATTATCTGCTGCAGAGGCGTCAGAAAGCATCTTCATTACGGAAAAGGAGGGTTAGATTCCTATAATGATATACCAACTGATCAATTTGTCCCAATCATACTTAATTTTTGGATAAGCTCTTAAGAACACTCAGAAAATGAAGTACATGATAAAGGACTCTTTAATCAATAACCTGATAAGATAGAGCTAACTCTTTCCCTCATACAGATGCTTTCTAATGCCTCTGCAGCAGATGACTTTTGAAAACATTGTGACAAAAGGGGAAACTGCTCATAATCTGTTTTTACATTTGTTGTATATGGGAAAGAGGGTTTAAAAACATCTGAGGGAACCATTCAATATTACAAGTAGAACTTTGATATCAATATTTACATTTTTGAGCTATTTATATATATATACTGTATATATTCTTTTCCTAAAATTTACTGAAGAGAGGGAAAAAATTATCTACATCAGCGGCAGGCAGCGCTAATACATTTAGCAGCATTTGATAAAAAACAAGGGTGTTTCAAAGAAACTAACGTCACCTACCAAATAAGTGAAAATGAGACAGAGGGACAGACAGACAGATGGAATGACAAAGTATTAGTGATTCATTACTGTCATCCTGCAAAGGCAGGAAACGCATAAAAAGAGGCCCATGAGGGCCTATGCTCTACTGGCATGGTTCTTTGGTCAATTTAAATCCAGAGCATGTTAACAAGCTGTATTATAGCAATTTTGACAATTTCAAGGGCCATAATCCATACTTGCATGGAAGAATCTGGCTGGTTTGCGAAAGGAATTGAGCTCTCATAAATATTTAACTACTACCTAAGTTTGGTGAAGGTCGGAGAGTAAATGGAGCCTCTATTGTGTTCACAAGCTCTATTATAACAATTTTGACAATTTCAAGGGCCATAATCCAGTCTTGCATGGGCGGATCTGGCTGGTTTGCGAAAGGAACCGAGCTCTCATGGATATCTAACTACTGTATAAGTTTGATTGAGATACAATCAAAACTGAAGACTTTATTGCGTTCACAAGTAATGTTTACGGACGGACGGACGACGGACACAACGCCATCGCATAAGCTCTTCTGGCCTTTGGCCAGTAGAGCTAAAAGAGGACTAGTATATTATTTGTTTTGTCTTAATAAAACCTATATCTTAGAAAGCTATCATATCAAGAAATGCGATCCAAACTAAACAGAAGTAGAGTAAAAAACATAATGAGCCGAGAAAACATTGCACATCTGATGTCCTTTCTCCTTTTCCCATACTATTTTCAAAGTAAACAGAAACAGGTGCAAAAAGGAATCATCTAAAATAAAGGGTTATGACATGTCTTCAATACACTATTAGAATACTTCACCACACAATGATGCAGCAATAAAATCTATTGACACAAGATAAAGCCCTCTCAAATAGGGATATTAGAGCAAAAATATATTTGTACCGCATCGGGAGAAAACAGGTCTTACTGCATCTCCATTTTGTGTAGTATTTTAACAAACCCTCCCCAATATGGAACAAATCTACAGCAGACGACTTTGAACGTATTTTGCCAAAAAATAGAAAATCTTTATAATTGAATGGATAACCTATGACTAAAAGTGGAAAACAATGTGGCAAAAGTAGGAATTGTTTGTTTTGAGCAATTTCTACTTTTGTCACTATGTTTTCTAAAAGCCGTCAGTTGCAGAGACGCCAGTTATCCATTCAATTATAGAGATTTTCTATTTTTTGACAAAATATGTTCAAAGTCGTCTGCTGCAGAGTTGTCGTATGAGGGAAAGGGTTAAGGGTCTTACAAGAAACTACATGTACAGCTGAATTTCAGATAGGCGAACAACTTGAATAACGTTTTATGCCACTTTACAAAAGTATTTCATCTATAGTGTGGGACTTCCTGGGGGGGTAATTTACCAGTGCTACTGGAATAATTTATCCCGACACCTATGTGACACCAGTCGTTATGCTCTTCCTGGAACCCTGAGCGCCAAGGACAGGAAGGCGGACAAAGAAGACTCGGGCAGGGAATGTCAATCTTCACTTATATATACACACAGGCTTATCTACTATGTTTGCACATTCAATAAAACCTCCATTTCCCATGTCATTTTCATCGCAATCTTTAGATAAGATAACCTTTTCCAATATCTGTAGCAGACGACTTTGACAACATTTAGTCAAAAATGCATAAACTCTCCATAAACGAAAGAACGATTATTGAATAAAATTGATAACATTGTTGCAAAAGGAGAAATTGTTCTTAAGAGCAATTTCTTCTTTTGTCATAATGTTTTCAAAAGTCGTCTGCTGCAGAGGTTTCAAAACGCGTCTGTATGTGGGAAATGGATAATGTACCCATAACACCCAGGAAGAAATGGTCACAAGGGATTGACCCTCTTTACCCCATACAGCGAATCTTAACCCTTTCCCTCATATAGACGCTTTCTGACGCCTCTGCAGCAGACAGCTTTTTGAATACATAGTGACAAAAGAAGAAATTGCTCAAAACAAGCAATTTCTCCTTTTGCCACAATGTTTTCCACTTTCAGTCATTATTATCCATTCAATTATATAGATTTTCTATTTTTTGACAAAATATGTTCCAAGTTGTCTGCTGCAGAACTGTCGTATGTGGAAAAAGGTTAAGGCAATCATCTATGAAAACATCTAGGCAAAAGATATGATAAATTTATAGATTTTAGCCTAGATAATTTCTCTTGTTTGCTGCCGATTTGTCGCATATGGGAATGGGTTGATTGATTTCTGTTTTATGCCACTTTCTACAATTTTTCAGTTATATTACGGCATTTCCCAGGTAAGTTATCAGTACTTCTGGTCAAATTTTTCAGTTAGTCAGTCGTAATGCTAACCCCGCAACCTTGAGCACCAAGGAGGGAAAGCCATTACTACCATTTTAAAAGAGTTAAGTATGAACTTCTGCATCTTAGGTGGACGCTCTACTATCATGCTACCGAGGCCGACCAAGACTAATTTGAATACGTCTCGGTTGAAATGTGATTTTTTTCTTATAAATGAAAGTATATTTATTTAAAAAGATATTTTCAAAAGATAAAATTGTTTATGCAACAAATTTATGGAGAATAATTTCGCATCCCCTGTTTTTACACTAGATCTACCACAAGGGACCCAAAAACAAGAATAAACCCTTAACCCTTTCCCACATACAACAAATCTGCAGCAGAAGACTTTGAAAACATAGTGACAAAACCTGAGAAATCTCCATAAAAGATAGATTTATTGTTAAATAAAGTTGAAAACATTGTTGCCAAAGGAGAAATTGCTCATCATGAGCAATTTTTACTTTGGCCACAATGTTTTCAAAAGTCGTCTGCTGCTATTACGTCAAAATGCGTCTGCAGGTGCGAAAGGGTTAACCACACATTTTCATGAATCTGCTGCAGGCATACACTTTTGAAAAGAACCGATTTTGACACGATGGTTTTTGGCTCAATTCAATAATTATACTTTCTTTCAATTATAAGGATTTTCCATATTTTTGCCTAGACATTTTCAAACACATCTATTGAAGATTTGTGGTATGTGGGAAAGGGTTAAAGATATATAACAACTGTTGCAGAAAAGCATACATGTAGCTGACCAGACTACAATTAGTATCCTAGGACAAAGTCATAGCTAGCCGGATTGCCATCGGACACAGATCTGGTGAGTCAAAAATGATTACAAACAGTAAACCATTGGCTAGAAAAAGGAAATGGTTGACCAATTTAATTACTGTCAAATCTGTGCTTAAAGACCACCAGAGCTCTAGATAAGGGACGTTTTGCATGTTCTAAACTCCTTATTCGACCCTCTAACCCTATGTTGTGGGTACTCAAAAGAATCGTCTCAGTGAGACGATACTTTTGAGTACCCACAACATAGGGTTTGCTTTAATAATAAGAGAGAAATTGTGGGGAAAAGAGCTCAATACCCCTCCTTATCTGGACCTCTGGACCACCTTGGAATAGCTATTCCCATTCTATAACAAGCACACCTTTAATAACCCAATTACTCATTTTCTGAATGAATTACCCTGCAATTAAAGACCACCTGTGAATGAAGACCAGATTATTGTCTTCCCATGGGTGGTCTTTGAAACACACATTCCACTTTACTTACCTAATGATTGTTTTGACAATCAAATCCTTCATACTCTCCCAGATGGCTGTGGTGTTTATTCCTTGTCTCTTCAGGTAATTCCAGAGAGCCTTCAAACTCCTGTAATAAAAATAATAAAATAATTTACAAAAACGTATAATTATTCCAATTTATTACCTGAAGTGATTTCTCGTTGTTTCTTTTATATTAAGGTTTTATTTTAATTTTATTTATAAAACAAGAAAATGGGTCCATGGAACACGGATGCCCCGGTTGTTAACTATATTTTAAAACGGACGGACGAACAGTTGGTCCAACCTCAAATTGATACAATTTTTTAAACAATGATATGTTGATTGTCATTTGTGTGAAGTTTCATAATGATAGGACATCAGGTTCACTAAAATCTAACTTGACCAAAAACTTTAACCTGAGCGGGACGGACGAACGGACGGACGGACGGACTAACAGACCGGAAAACTATATGCCCCTCATACTTTGTATGCCGGGGCATAAAAATTCATTAAGATTTGAACTCGGAATCAATACAGATGTACAAGATGATCTGAACCTACACAGTTTCTACACAGTTTCTACACAGTTTCTACACAGTTTCTACACAGTTCACAAAAAAAGCCAACTTGTACCTTTTACCATGGACGTGCTTTTTATTATGAAATATAATTTGTTGTGTGTGGGAAAAGGTTAACCCTTTCCCTCATATAGACGCTTTCTGACGCCTCTGCAGCAGACGGCTTTTTGAAAACATAGCCTCAAAAGGAACAAGAGCGCCGCGTACGGCACAGACGCTTGACTGATGGGAGAAAAAAAACAACAAAAAATGAGCTAAACAAAAAACCTTAACCGGACGACCACGACGCCAGGGTCTTGACAATAGCTCTCGTTTTTTTTAAAAGGTTGAGCTAAAAATTGCTCAAAACGAGCAATTTCTCCTTTTGCCACAATGTTTTCCACTTTTAGTCATCGGTTATCCAACATATCTGCTGCAGATGGCTTTGAAAACATCTTTGCAAAAGTATGGCGAATCGTGAACAAATTATTATTGAAAAGAGTTTGAAACAGTGACATAAAAGGAGAATTTTCTCCTAATGATCAATTTCTCTTTTTGCCACAATATTTTCAAACGTTGTCTTATGCAGTTCCCCAGTCGCGGCACTACGGTCATGGTGGAGTGCCCTTGGGAAAGGCACATTTTCTAGCCTAGTACTGGTTTGTTTACCCAGGGATCATGAATAAATGAACTGTCGCCATGATGTAACTGAAATAATGTTTAAAGCAGTGTAAAATCCTAATAAAACAACTTACCATTTGTGTCCTTGACATACAGTGTCATCAGAATTGGCTTGGTAGTCAGCATTCTTCTTATTGACGCTGTAGTTTGTTAAATGCATGAATTTGTTCCCCAAGTGTTTCATTGACGACGAGTACCTGAAATCATTCACATCAATCAATGTCTCGTTTCATACAAAACAATCCAATACAATACAATATCTTTATTCGTAATACAAGGCCACCAGTGCACAATACATATAAAATCTAACAATTAATTGATGTTACTAACGTACAGTAAATATGATCTATGTACACCTTAGTAATTATGATTGTGATTTAACAAAGTAGTGTCAACTTCAGTATGTATCATCAGATGTTTCCAAATAAATATTTCTTTTCTTGAAAACAATTGTTAAGAATCTAGCCAATATAAAGGTTTGTTTTGACATTTCATGATCGTGTTAAACAGATTCTGTGTTGATGGTTTATTATACCTAGGAAACTAGAACTGTGAGTGAACTCACAAAAGGATACCCCCCGTCCTGCGCTTACAAGACATATGGACAGACAGATATATTTCCGACCGGGATAATCTTATGCACATCCTTAGGTTGTGTACTGCAACTGTGTAAAGTTTCATCAAAATCGGTCCAGCCGTTAATGAGAAGTTGCGCTTACAAGACATATGGACAGACAGACGGACGGACAGACAGGGTGATTCCAATATACCCCCAAAAAGCTTTGTTTGCGGGGCGTATAAATAACATTTTCTTACATCATCATAAAATGGACAAGTCAATAAAAATCGTAATTCATCTTCAACAACATGTACATTTTTCTTTATTAATATTTACATTCTACCAGCAGAGATCCAGATAACGGGCATTTTGCATGTTTTAAAATACTCATTTGAACATCGTCAACCCTATGTTGTGGGTACTCAAAAAGAATCATCTGAATGAGATCTCGATTCTTTTGAGTGCCCGCATCATAGGGTTTGGTTGGATACTCCTGCCTGGTACTCAGGGTTGCTGGGATAGCATTGTAAGTGGTGAAATGATCAACTAACCAACAGTGCTGGTAACTAACCGAGGAAATGCCAAACTATACTTTACTTTTTATCACATATAGATGCTTTCAGACGCCTCTGCAGCAGACAACTTTTAAAATCTTTGTAAAACAAGAAACCGCTGAAGACGGACGGTAAGGCCGGATTGTCGGCAATTTGACCTTGAAAATCGACAAACCAAGGTCAAGGTCAAAGTAACCATAGAAATCAATAGAACTTGTTACTGGTTACCTTCAGGCAAAGTTTCAAGTTTGTAACCCTTTCCAGTGTTGAGATTTTGCCTCAACTTGAAACTTTAGTCAAAATGTTGACAGACAGACGGACGGACATCGCCAATCTATAGACCGGAATTGCTAGAGCAATCCTTCCAAAAATGAGAGATTATTTAAATCGAGCAATTTCTCCTTTTTGTTCCAAATTTGTTCAACTGTTTTCAGTTAGTTTACATTTATTGATAGAGATTTTCTGTCTTTTTGCTAGAATGTTTTAAAAATCGTCTGCTGCTGATTCGTTATATGTAGGGAAATGTTATAATTGTTTATTTTATCACAGACAGAATAACACTACATATGTCTTACTTCATGGAGGCAAATCTAGCGAGCCCATCCTCAAACACGTAGATTCTGAGAGGATCCATTGAGCTGACATACACATAGATACGCAAATCAAATTTGCTATCATTGATCAAATAGGGCCTTGCAAGATACCTGCAAAGAGAATGTAAAGAATAATAATCCAATGAGAAGCAAGCACTTCAGGAAAACTAACATTCGCAATCAGTGAAGAGACAGTTTAGCCTGCATCCCTATACAGCATGATTAGAATCTCGGAGCTCCAGAAAAGGGGTGTTTTTCAGTTTCTAAAATATTTATTTGTCCTCCAAAACCTATGTTGTGGGTACTCAAAACAATCGTCTCAGTGAGACAAGTCCTTTGATACCAATAACATAGGTTTTATGAGTTCTCTGAAAGAGATCTTGAAAGAAAACCCCTTTACTCATCCTTATCTAGTCCTATGGAATCTTATCTGCTTTCTAATCAATTATTAAAGAATAGATTAATTGATTGGTGTCTTACACCGCTTTCAACACTTTTTTATTTATATCACAAAGTTTCTTGGCTAAGTAACCGGTACTACTGGTTCATTTATACTGACACCAGCCAGTCAGTCAGATTGCTAACCCCGTAATCCTGAGCTCAGCCATTACTACCACAATTATTAACCCTTTCCCAGATACAGCTGCTTTCTGCAGCCTTTACAGCATATAACTTGTATAAGTATACTAAGATAAAAAATATGAGCAGTTTCTCCTTTTGTCACAATGTTTTCAACTCTAGTGAATAATTATAATTTCTGAAGAAAATATATTTTCAAAAGTCATGTGCATGAAGGAACGGCTGAACCCCTCTCACACATTTTGGTGATGACTTAAAACTTTTCTCCTTTTGCCACAATGTTTGCAGCTATATTCAACAATACTTTCATTTAAAGTAAGTTACCAGATTTTGTATCTGGATTTTTTTTTAGTCGACGGCAAATTTGTTGCATGCATGAAAAGGTTAAAGAAGCTTCTTGAAAATAATTTCCTTCGATGTTTCCAAATAATATTTAAAGCAGTATCCGTGAAAAAAGTTTCCAAAGTTAACCCTTTCCCTCATATAGACACTTTCTGATGACTCTGTAGCAGACACCTCTGTCACCATGTTTTCAGCTCTAATCAATAATTCTTTCATTTATAGTTAGTTCCAGATTTTTATCCTGATGTTTCTTAAGTCGTCTGCAGCAAATTCATTCCATGCGTGAAACTATTTTCCTTCATTGTTTCCAAATAACATTTAAAGCAGTATGCGGGGAGAAAGTTTCCAAAACGAAACAGGAATCAAATGCAGATCAATAAGTATGCTTACTTTTGAACAATAACTGGTTTTTTCTTTGGTATTTGTGTTATCTTGTTAATCACTTTGATGCCTATCCCTCTAGCTGATGCAGGCTGAAATATACATGGAAATAAGTGAGATAACCATAATATAACTGAATTCCTACAACCCCTGTTTTCGACAAATACAGTCCAATGTGATAACCCTTTCCCTCATACGACAATTCTGCAGCAGACGACTTTGAACTTATTTTTCAAAACGTAGAAAATTTCCATAGTTGAATGGATAACCTATGACAAAAAGTGGAAAACATAGTGGCAAAAGGAGAAATTGCACGTTTTGTGCAATTTCTTCTTTTGTCACTATGTTTTCAAAAAGCTGTCTGCTGCAGAGGTGTTAGAAAGCGTCTATATGAGGGAAAGGGTTAACGACCAACCTTATAACATTATACTTGTTTCATGTTTTTTTTGGTAGCAGTCGAAAGTGTTGTCAGGGTAGTTTTTTATAAACACAGTTTAACACGTGCTAAAGACCACATATAGCAATTCCCTGTCTATAGCAACCATCCTTTTAATTTCCCAATGACTCATTTTCTGTCTAAATGACCCTGCAATTAAAGACCACATGTGAACAAAGACCAGAGTGTTCTCTACCCATGGGTGGTCTTTATACACAGGTTTGACTGTACATATAACAATATACTTGTTTCATTGTTAAAGTCTTGTCCCTAGGTGGAAGGGATGACATCTGAACTGTTGTTGGAGGGCGGAATTGCATCCTGACACCAGGATACAACATAGTTTGGAGAATTATCAAAATAACCTTAAAATCACTGGCTTTTTACTAGATCAAATGAAGATTTAAATCAAATAATAAGAATTAGTAGTTGGAATTTTTGTATTTAGTTTAGTTTTAACTTATTTATTTAACATCAATTGCGAAACAAGCTTTAAGCTTATTTTAATCACGCTTTATGTCTGCTTCCTGGAGACATGACCAGTACTTTCACTAGCTGTTTGTGTGGAAAAATCCCAAAGGTAGAACCCGCTCATCACGGGATACGAACCAGGGACCTTTGGTATGAGAGGTCGAAGCTCTACCACTGAACCACTATCTTCCACTATTTTTGTATTTAACTTTAACATTAACATTTTTGTGTAAAGAACACAGGGGGACTTTGTAAACAGTTCAAAATATTGACCAGGGAACAGTTTACTGTTACATCCAGGACTAAGCGATGTAATATATATACAGTGCACATTGTTTGTTTTATTGGAGTTATTGGGTAAACAAAGCAGTACAATGCTAGGAAATGTGCCTTACCCAAGGGCACTCAACCATGACCACTGCACGGCCAAGTAGTGCACAACTAAACTTGGCGATCAAGTTTTATGACTGTGGATCAAATATTTTGGAGCCGACAGCTTTGAATACCTTTTTAACCCTTTCCCTCATACAGATGCTTTCTGACGCCTCTGCAGCAGAAGGCCTTTTGAAAAACATAGTGACATAAGAAGAAACTGCTCAAAACAAGCAATTTCATTTTTGCCACAATGTTTACCACTTTTAGTCATAGGTTATCCATTCAATTATAGAGATTTCCTATTATTTGACAAAATATGTTCAAAGTCGTCTGCTGCAGAATTGTCATATGAGGGAAAGGGTACAGATAACAATGTCTGCTTGAAACTCTGTAAAATACAATATTTACTCACTGGCTTAATGATCCATTTCTGTTTTGGGCCTCCATCTTCAAAAGCTCTTTTACACAATTTGGCATCTTGTGGCAGGCAAAAGGTTTGTGGGAAAAATCCAAACTCTTTTTTACCAAAGTGAACCTGCATCTTAGACAGATTCCTCCAAAGCCTGTCTTTACGTCCTATCTGGAAGGACCCTGGGAAATGGTTCAACTGGAAAGAGACAATATAATAGGCTGCTTTTATTCTTTTATTCTCCTTATGACAAACCACAATTGTGTTGTATTTACAGCAGGTGAGTATAGAACAATCCCCCACCTCACCCATCTGCAGCAGACGACTTAGAAAAAATCTCCTTGAGATTTGGAAACTATCCAAAAGTTGAATTAGTGCAACTACATTTTTGCTGAATTTTAAAACGGTCTTGTCCAGCTTTGCATTTTGAAGAGTCTATAGCCAATTCTAGAAATATTACTACAAAAATGTTAAGTGGAATGGCCAATCTTAACATTACAGAGCCTTGTCAGACGGCACGGATGCGCAGGCCTTAATTCTTCACAGTCTCACAAAGCTAACTCCTGGTGGCACAGGCTTCACAAAATTGGTTTCAGCAGTCAATGGGTTAACCCTTTCCCACATACCATAAATCTGCAGCAGACGACTTTGAAAACATATGGGCAAAAATGTGAAAAATCTCCACATTTCATTTATTAACCCTTTCCCTCATATAGACGCTTTCTGATGCCTCTGCAGCACTTTTTGAAAACATAGTGACTAAAGAAGAAATTGCTCAAAACAAGCAATTTCTTCTTTTGCCACAATGTTTTCCACTTTTAGTCATAGGTTATCCATTGAATTATAGAGATTTTCCATTTTTTGACAAAAAATATTCAAAGTTGTCTGCTACAGAATTGTCGTATGAGGGAAAGGGTTAAATAAGAGTTGAAAACATTGTGGCAAAAGAAGAAATTGCTCATCATGAGCAATTTCACCTTTTGCCAAAATGTTTTCAAAAGCAGTCTGCTGCAGAGGCGTCGCGTCAGAAAGCCTTTGTTGGATAAGGTTTAGCTTAATAAAGTTGGGTTACTTTTCTGTTCTCTTTAACCCTTTGCCGCATAAATCAAATTTTCACCAGACGACTTTGAAAAAATCTAGGTAAAGATATGAAAAACTTCCATAAATGTGAATATAATTATGATATAGTTGAAAACATTGTGACAAAAAGAGAAAATACTCATTATCAATTTCTCCTTTTGTCACAATGTTTTTCAAAAGATGTCTGCCACAGAGGAGTCAGAAAGCATCTGTATGTGGCAAAGGGTTAAAAAGATAAAACGATTTCGAAATATAACACTTCATTGTCATGCATAAGGCATGGAAGGAGAAAAACACGTGATATGTATGGCCTCTAGATGACATGCCTAAACAAATACAATAAAGTGTTTGATAAATAATAAATGCAGCGGTAAAACCTTCACGAAACACGAATCAATCAGGAGTATGGACTACATCCAACAACTATCTACTATCTACCCATTCCTACATAAAATAAATCTGCAGCAGATGACTTTGAGAACAAATCATGAAAAAACATGACAACCATATAAATAAAAGTATAATTACTGACAAAAGTTGAAAACATAGTGGCAAAAGGTGAAATTGCTCATTTGAACAATTTCTCCTTTTGTCACATATTTTCAAGTCGTCTGCTGCAGAGGCGTCAGGAAGCATCTGTTTGGTGGTAAGAGCTACTCTAACTATCAGTTCCCTTGGCTTTATGGGTGTAAACCCTTTGCCACATGCAGACACATGTTGATGCAACTGCAGGAAACAACATAAGAAAACATTGATCACCTGATTGATAGTAAATTAGTACCAAATATTTAACCCTTTCCCTCATACAACAATTATGCAGCAGACGACTTTGAACATATTTTATCAAAACATAGAAAATCTCTATAATTGAATGGATAACCTATGCCTTAAGGTGGAAAACATTGCGGCAAAAGGAGAAATTGCTCGTTTTGAGCAATTTCTTCTTTTGTCACTATGTTTTTAAAAAGCCGTCTGCTGCAGAGGCGTCAGAAAGGGTCTATATGAGGGAAAGGGTTAACTGCTAATATCTGGGAAAATTTGATCAAGGAGTGCAAATGAAACTGCAAAAGTGGACATTTCTACCAAATGATATTGAAATCTGACAAGCCTATTCAGAGGAGAAGATTTTTGAAATTTGGACATTTCACACTTTTTCTGATGCGCCATCAACTAAAGTTCTCAATGGTATTTAAATCTTTGAACATTTATGGAAGAGGACCACAAAAGGATCATTCCTGTGAAGTTACTTATTCAAGTTTCTTAAAATCAGACAAGCACTTTCATTAAAATGGAATTTTCAAATTTGTTCATTTTGCCCCTTTTATGATGTCGCCTGCTGTCTGCCATGTTTTTCAACCAATCGGTATGTCTTGAACAAGTTTTGTAGAGGGTCACCCAAGGAACATTTCTACCAAATTATATTGGAATCTTACAAGCAGATTCAGAGGAGAAGATTTTTAAAGTTTGGACATTTTGTCCCCTTTCTGATGCCTCAGCAATCAAAGTTCTCAATGGAATTTAAATCTTTAAACAATCTTGAAAGAGGACCACCAAAGGAACATTCCTGTGAAGATTAGTTGAAATCGGTCATGTGGTTTAGGAGGAGATGATGTCTAAAATCGTCTGCTGCAATTTTGTGACAAGATATTTAGCTTGTGGTCTTCTTTGAAAATAACTCAAAAATAGAAAGTGTAACATTTGCAAAGTAGGAAGTACAGTTTTGTTACAGTAATTGAAACATTTTGGGAACTGAGAAATTGCTTTTTTTTTCAAAAAACATCATATGCAAATGTGTCAACTGCATGTGTATCAGAGGATGGTTTCAACCAGTAGAGACTGCTCATTCAGTTTCCAGCTGAATTTGATTCCAACGGAAATGCCATCTTCTCTAACTACCATTTCAACCATTTCCCTGAGCTTTTTATAACCCGTTCCCACATACAACAAATCTGTAGCAGACGACTTTGAAAACATTTAGCCAAAATTTTGGAATTTCTCCATAAATGAATGAATAATTATTGAATGAACTTTAATACATTCTGTGTTAACCAGATGTAATACAATATGATATTTTGACCCTTTCCCACATACAAAAAGTTTACAGCAGACAATTTACAGAGACATAATGATGGTCTTTATGATGGAAAGGATTAAATGAAACAATTTGAAGAAAGAAACAAGATATCTTCTTAATAGAACAAAAATAACTAGAATTGTTTTTGCAAAAAACAGATGTCTCCCCTCAAATATCTGTCAAAATCTCTCAAACCATTCCAACCTATAAATTTGGGACAGACAGACAGACAGTCGAGACATGGGTTCTGCACATCGCCTTGATGAGGTGAACATTTGACCCAAGTTTCATGAAAATCCTTCAAGCCGTCTCGGAGATATGGAGCGGACACGAAATAAAGCCTCAAACCTTTGACCTTCAAGTGTGACCTTGACCTTGACCCTATATTGTCGAGACGCGGGTTCTGCACGTCGCCTTGATGAGGTGAACATGTGACCCAAGTTTCATGAAAATCCTTCAAGCCGTCTGGGAGATATGGAGCGGACACGAAATAAAGCCTCAAACCTTTGACCTTCAAGCATGACCTTGACCTTGACCCTATATTGTCGAGACGCAGGTTCTGCACGACGCCTTGATGAGGTGAACATGTGACCCAAGTTTCATGAAAATCCTTCAAGCCGTCTGGGAGATATGGAGCGGACACGAAATAAAGCCTCAAACCTTTGACCTTCAAGCGTGACCTTGACCCTATATTGTCGAGACGCGGGTTCTGCACGTCGCCTTGATGAGGTGAACATGTGAGCCAAGTTTCATGAAAATCCTTCAAGCCGTCTTGGAGATATGGAGCGGACACGATTTCGGACAGACGGACAGACAGACAGACAGACAGACAGAAGGACAGACAGACAGACAGACGCCCAGGACAAAAACAATATATCTCCCCTGTATACAGGGGGAGACATAATTATGATATTAATAGCATTGACATTAAAAGGTAAAACAGCAAGTTTAAAAGTAATTGCTCCTTTTTCCACCATATTTCAACCAAATGCTGCTACATAGGTATTCAAAGACATCAAAATATGAGGGGATGGAAAGAATTTAGATATGACAAAAATGGGCCATTCAAGTACTGGGTTAATTGATAAGAAATCTGCAAGGCTTTAAACAGTGGTGATTATCACCAATGAATCAATATTTGTGAGCCCTTAACCCTTTCCCTCATACGACAATTCTGCAGCAGACGACTTCGAACATATTTTGTCAAAAAATAGAAAATCTCTATAATTGAATGGATAACCTATGACTAAAAGAGGAAAACATAGTGTCAAAAGGAGAAATTGCTCGTTTTGAGCAATTTCTTCTTTTGTCACTATGTTTTCAAAAAGCCGTCTGCTGCAGAGGCGTCAATATGAGGTAAAGGGTTAACCCTTTCCCACATTCAAACATATCTTGGCTCACATGCAGCAGATGACTTATGAAAACATTGTGAAAAGAAGAAAATTCCTCATTATGAGCAATTTCTACTTTAACCACAATGTTTTCACCTCTATTCAATAATTAAACTATTGTTTATTGGTAATTTCCCATAGTTTTGTCAAGTTGTTTTCAAAAGTTGCATGTTAAATAAATGTGTCAATGTTGAAACATTTCCAAATCTTAAACAAATACACTATACACACATAAATACTAAAGCTTTCAGATTTATTTTTTATTCTATAGTGCTTAATATGCAAAATTTCATGAGAACAGTCTGATCATTTAATGTGTGTGTTTGACTTATCTGCCAAGTTTTAAAAAGAGTTTTATATTAGTTTAAGTGCAAAGATAGAAAAAAGCTTATTCTTTTTTTTTGGTTATCAATGAATCAATTCAAATTGATCACCTTTATACTCCAAATGACCCAGTACCAGATATTGACTTTATTTCAATCAGTCAATTTGATTGACATTTTGGCACATTGACTGTAAGTTACATGTTCTACATATCTCTAATGGATATACCTTACCTGACACATTCGAATGCATCTACAGCACAAGACTTTTAAAAAACATTGTGGCAAAAGGACGAAATGCTCATCATGAGCAATTTCTCTGTTTTGCCACAATGTTTTCAACTTTAATAGGTAAATGTATACTCATTTACAGAGATTTTGTAATTATTTGTCTAGATATTTAAAAAAGTTGGTTTTGGCAGATTTGTTATGTGTGGAAAAGGGTTATACTAGCCAGGCAGTGGTGGAATTTAAGCTTGCATACTGCAAGTTAAGCATTTGTGAAAAAGCTGTTTTGCCACAGAAAATTCAATGATGTTGAACCCTTTCTCACATAAAAACACTTTCTGACACTTTTATATACTTTTTTATATCACGGCAACAGCTCACTTATTCATGACCCCTGGGTTAACAAACTAGTACAATGCTAGAAAAAGTGCCTTACCCTTGGGCACTCTACCATGACCGTAGTGCCGCGACTGGGGATCGAACCCGGGACACCCGGTTTCAAATCCACGACGCAAACCACTCAACCACAGTAGATTCCTTGACAACTTTTGAAAACACTGTGGAAAAAAAACACAAGAGCACCGCATACGGCACAGACGCTCGACTGATAGAAAACAGAAAAAAAGCCGAGCTGCACAAAAAACCTTAACCGGATGATCACGCGCCGTCGCCGCATCCCTTTCCACATTTTTTTTCTACTTTATTCAATGATTATTTCTTCATTTATAGAGAGTTGCAGTACATTGACTTAATATAATTTAAAAGTGTTCTGCTGCAGATCTGTTGTATGTGGGAAAGGGTTAATCTTTTTTTCCCGATGAAAATCTACAGATGCTGTGAAAAGATTTGTGTGAAATATTGTAACACCTTGAAAACTGAAAATGTAATACCAGAAGAAACTAGAGATTGCTTTTTTGAAAAAGCGCTTGTCTCCCCATTTGTGTGGTCGTAGGGGAGGAAAAGAAATGATGGAGATGAATTTTTTAGTTT
Organism: Serripes groenlandicus; assembly: GCA_031761405.1. Classification (NCBI taxonomy): domain Eukaryota; kingdom Metazoa; phylum Mollusca; class Bivalvia; order Cardiida; family Cardiidae; genus Serripes; species Serripes groenlandicus. The sequence continues at coordinate 7,967,533 of JASEVX010000015.1, forward strand.
TGGACTGGAGATGAAGCAACAGTGACAATCCTCAGTTATTGAGCAGAAACCATTTTTCAGCTGAGGGTTACCATGACCTTGGTCTTTGACCTAGTGACCTCAAAATCAATAGGGGCCATTTGCTGCTGGTGACCAACCTGCACACCAAGTATGAAGGTCCTGGGCCCGAGCAATCTTCAGTTATTGAGCGGAAACCATTTTTCAGCCAAAGGTCACCGCGACCTTGACCTTTGACCTACTGACATCAAAATCAATAGGGGTCATCTACAGGTTAGGACCAAGCTGCACACCAAGTATAAAGTTCCTGGGTATAAGCGTTCTTGAGTTATTGAGTAACACACATTTTTCAGCTGAAGGTTACCGTGACCTTCGACATTTGACCTTGTGACCACAAAATCAAATAAATTCAATAAAGGTCATTTACTGGTTAGGACCAACCTGCACACCAGGTATGAAGTTCCTCAACATAAGCATTCTTTAGTTATTGAGAGGAAACCATTTTCAGCTGAAGGTTACCATGACCTTGACCTTTAAGCTAGTGACCTCAAAATCAATAGGGGTCATCTACTGGTGGTGACCAACCTGCACACCAAGTATTAACTTCCATAGCCTAAGCATTCTAGTTATTAAGCAAAAACAATGTTTCAGCTCATTGTCACTGTGACCTTTCAGCTCAAGGTCACTGTAACCTTGACCTTGACCTCAAAATTAATAGGGTCTTCTACTTGGCATGGCCAACCTGCATACAAAGTATGGAGTTCCTCGGCCCAAGCGTTCTTCAGTTATTGAGCGGAAACCATTTTTTACCTCACAAGGTCACCATGACCTTGACCTTTGACCTACTGACATCAAAATCAATAGGAGTCATCTACTGGTCATGACCAACCTGCATACTAAGTACGAAGATCCTATGCCCAAGAGTTCTTCAGTTATTGAGTGGAAACAAGTGTGACGGATGTGACCTTGACCACTGTGACCTTGACCTTTGACCTAGTGACCTTAAAATTAATAGGGGTCATTTGCTGGTGGTGACCAATCTGCACATCAAGTATGAAGTTCCTGGGCCCAAGCAAAAACTATTTATCAGCTCATTGTCACTGTGACCTTTCAAGCTCATGGTCACTGTGACCTTGACTTTAGACGTACTGACCTCAAAATCAATAGGGGTCTTCTACTAGGCATGGCCAACCTGCATACCAAGTATGGAGTTCCTCAGCCAAAGAGTTCTTCAGTTATTGAGCGGAAACCATTTTTTACCTCACAAGGTCACCATGACCTTGACCTTTGACCTTCTGTTATCAAAAACAATAGGGGTCAGCTACTGGTCATGACCAACCTGCATACCAAGTATGAAGTTCCTACGCCCAAGCGTTCTTCAGTTATTGAGCGGAAACAAGTGTGACAGACGGAAGGACGGACGGAACGGGCAAAAACAATATGTCACCCCCATGTAATGGGGGAGACATAATAAAATCATTGAGGGAAAAGGAGAAATTGTTTGATCTGAGCAATTTCTCCTTTCATGACATTGTTTCCAAAAGACAGCTGCCTTAAAGGCGTCTGAAGTTGTCTATATCAGGGAAAGGAAGAGTTTTCCCTCATATAGACACTTTCTGACGCCTCTGAGGCAGACAAGCTTTGAAAACATTGTGACAAAAGGAGAAATTGCTCAAAATGAGTAATTTCTCCATTAGCCACAACATTTTCAACTTTTTTCAGTAATTACACCTTCACTTATAGAGATTATTTTCGTGTTTTCCCAAAGACGTTTTCAAAGTCCTCTGCTATAGATTTGTTCTATGTGGGAAAGGGATAAACAGGAGGCCAGAGAGGGCCAGTACTTGCTACACTGGAAACAAACAAACCCGTTCCTCTGTAAGCAATGTCTTTGTACTGTACAAGCTGGTATGCAGAACTTTACGATTGGATCATTTTAGGTACATTTCAGTGAAATTTTCACTTAACTGTTTCCCACCTATAAACGCATTTTGACACATCTGCAGCTGACAACTCTTGAAAACATTGTAGCACAAGGAGATTTTGCTCAAAACGAAATATTTCTCCTTCTGCCACAATGTTTTCAACTGTATTCAGTAATTATACCTTCATTTATAGACTTTTCATATTTTATACTAAATGTCTTCAACGTCGTCTGCTGCATATATGCTGTATGTGGGAAAGGCTTAGGCATATTGGTCAAAACAACACTACCCCCTGGTGAACATGTCAATAATCATGCTTTTGTTTTATAGGTTGATGTCTCTTAACCCTTTCCCTCATACGACAATTCTGCAGCAGACGACTTTTTTTTTTGTCAAAACATAGAAAATCTCCATAATTGAATGGATAACCTATGACAAAAAGTGGAAAACATTGTGGCAAAAAGAAAAATGCACGTTTTGTGCAATTTCTTCTTTTGTCACTATGTTTTCAAAAAGCCGTCTGCTGCAGAGGCGTCAGAAAGCGTCTATATGAGGGAAAGGGTTAAAGAGTGATATACTTTTAAAACATATCGGATAAAATATGTAACATCTAGCAAGTTTGGTGTATTATTTTGATACAAAGGTGAGAATACATCTCACATTCTGATATTCCCTGAAAGTTTTGAGTTTCTAGTGTTTTAATATTTTCCCATTCACAGAATCATCTTTAAGCACACACTTTTAAAAACATTGATGCAAATGGATTGATTGTTTAACGCCGTTTTCAACAATTTTTCAGTCATATCACGGCGGCCAGTTCACCTACTCATATGTTTCTTGGCTTTCTCACACCAGTACTTCATACATCAACATTCCAAGCAACTGGCTGTTTTTCCACATAGACTGATGGAATGACTGATAGCCCATTGGTGGAAGACGAATGACGCTTGTCACAATGACTTTTGTCAAACGTCAAAAAGCTTGTTGGCCGAGCTGGGGTTCAAACTCACAACCCCTTGATTGACAGCCCGCGTTGCTACCGACTGAGCAACTGGGGCTCGGCTGCAAATGGAGAAAAAGCTCATAATAACACATTTTTGCAAGAAAGGTTTTCTACTCCATTCAATTATCATATTTCAAATATATATATTGATATAGGTCTTTATGTTGTCATCTGCCGCAAAGGCGAAAACTTCACATGAAACAATTAAACAATTAAGAAGTGAATGCATCTCACCTTCTGGTATTCCCTGAGAGCTTTGAAAGCCGGAGACTTCATATGCTTACCCCAGCAGCCCAGCCAATCATGATTACCTGAAATAACAGTAGTGATAACTAGTGTTTCTCAACCACTTCCAACTTGAAGAGGCATCTTTACCCTTTCCCACATACAACAAATCTGCAGCAGACGACTTTGAAAACATCTTATCAAAAGAACGAAAAATCTCTATTTATATGAAGGTTTACTTACTGACAAAAGTTGAAAACATTGTGGTATAAGGAGAAATTGCTTGTTTTGAGAAATTTCTCCTTTTGTCACAGTGATTTCAAAAGTCATCTGCTGCAGAGGCGTCAAAAAGCATCTATATGTGGGAAAGGGTTAAAAGACGACTTTTGAAAAATTGTGATCAAATGGACAAATTACACATGATGAGCAATTTCTCTCACTATGTTTTCTAAAAAATTAATAATTGCAATAATATTTAGAGAATTCTAAGAGAATTCTAATATATTTGGTTTTTTTAAAACATTCTCTCAGTCTTCTGCTGCTGAATTGTTGTTCATGTTGTAATATTGAAAATCTCTATAAATGAATGGAGCTAGAAACATCGTGGTAAAAGAAAAATCAAAGCACTGAAAATGCTGACAGCCTGGGGGGGCTGCAGGAAGGTTGGAGAAGAAGGAAAAATGTGAATGAATGAATGTATATTGTTTTACGGCGCATCAACAGCTAAGGTCATTTAGCGCGCATTTAAATTTAATTAGTCATGATCCCTGGGTAAACAAACCAGTACTAGGCTAGAAAATGTGCCTTGCCCAAGGGCACTCCACCATGACCGTAGTGCCGCGACTGGGGATCGAACCCTGGACACCCGGTTTCGAAATCCCCGACGCCAACCACTCGACCACAGCGGATTCCAGGAAAAATGTGAAAGGAAGTAACAATTGCAGCTTATATTTATGTATTTATTGTTAAGAAGTTGAAAGATCATATCAAAAATAGTAAATGTTATGAAACTGGCAATTGGAAAACAGGAGGACCTTGTTGGCCCTATATCGCTCACCTGAGTGCAAGAGCTCACAAGTATACACATTAAAGACATGAAGAATCAAAGGAAAATTTGACAGCAGGTTTAGGCAAAAACATTTTGAAGTTTTTGCCTTATTATATTGAGAAATATATCAATGTTGAATCAACTTCCATCAAGTAGTTTCTGTGTGTTTTACAAATTGCACCCACTCGAGCAAACTTGGTTGAGGTTGTTCAGAAAGGTTTTCTTTTTGTCGCCATGGCAACAAGTTGTGCACGGAATGGAATTATGGGAACAACTGTAAATGTGAAGCCATGTAAGGAACATCCATGACAAGTTTTATCAACTTGCAGCCAGTAGTTTTTTAGGAGAGCTACGGACAGTGAGTGCATCCAATAAAAACCTAGAGCCTTTGGCTCAGGTGATCTAAAAATATCTCAGGTTTCAGGACCACAAAAAAACTAGTATATTGAATACATAATTTCTTGTTTAAGGATGACCACAGATGTGGTCAAAACTGTTAAGTGTAATTTAGCGTAGTATTGGGTAAACAAGAAAATATGTAGGCAATTGGAACCAGCAACAAACATAATGAACGCATTAAAAGACATACACTATTACTTACAACTAGTTACAGAACAAGGTGAATGAATGGAAAATAAGAAGTTTCACAAAGAGCAATATGCTGCACTCCATAAGCATGTGTCACTCCTACACATTGAAAGCATTAATTCATCATGTATCAGTTATGGATTGATTGGGTCCACTTTTACGGACAGAGTAGAAAATAGTGGAGCAAGAGTTCATAAAGGTAAGAGCATTCTGAACCCTTAGCAGACCATTTTTAATAGCGTGCTAGTAAGGGATTGGGAAAATGTGTATTTATGGAGCACATGGTTATGTAGCATTTGTGTGATAAATGCACCATGGTCATCTAGTTCCCATGAACCATTATAATGCTTTGACTAATGACCTAGTTTGAGCAAATTGCACAGTTTTGAACAAGGCCCAAAGTACATGCGAAACAAATAGTATGACACAGTTTCATGATGATTAAATAGAAAATTAAAATTCTGCACCAACGCAATAAACTGAACTGGAAACAATGTCGGGAAAAAAAAGGTTTGAAAGAAAATAATTCTCTAAACCATGGACTAGACTAGGAGAAAGTGTTTGATCATGGCTATACTGAACATAAACAATTATTGATAACAATTAACAGCACAAAGTGAATGAATTAATGCAAGAGAAGCACATGAGAGCACATAAGCATACACTTGCAAAGAAAGATAAAAATTCATTTAAATAAGACAAAAGGAACCATGCACCCCCTGCCAATAGCAACTGCTAGAACATACTGAGGGTAAAACAAAAAAACATTTGTGCCAAATTATATTGAAAGCAGTTACTGTTTTCAAAAACAAGGAGATTTTTCTATAGCACTAAAGCACTGGAAGAAACCAGCCCCCAACTCAACAGTATTGTTTTTGGAGGATTTGCACCAGCTTGAGTAATCTTGTTAGATGATCAAAGAAGAAACATTTCGGCAAAATTTAAAATGCCCCAGTAGTTTCCGAAAAGACACTTTGCATTTTTTTTTTTGCGATATTTCCAATAGCAAAAAAGTTATGCATTGAATACAATCCAGCTCATGGCATACATTTGAAACGGGACTATCCAAGGAACACTAGTGATATATGGAAACAGCCCTGGCAGCCATGTTTTAATGAATCCCAACAGATTAAGCAAACTGTGAAAATGTTTCATAACTGAGCCAGAAGTTTCTGACAAGAACAGTTTCAAAGGTTTTGCCTGTTTGTTGCAGATCTGTATTGAATGGACATATTTTGGAACCAATGACAAATTGTGTTCCCAATAGATCACCTTGATCCGTCATGTCCAGGTGATCTGAAAAGGTGCATACATAAAAGATATACAAGCAATGCACTATGGGTACCGCATATACTAGATTCATGGAAATATCATGCAACTATGATCACCAAAGAAAAGGGAAAACATTGTTTAAATTCCTATGTGTTTTTTCATTATCTAAACATAAAGCAATACCCCTGCGTAATTATTAATGAGATCAACAATCAACGAAAATCAACATATCACAGAACAAATTATCTCTGCACATATCCCTAGAACTAGATCATCCAAAAACAATTCATTTTTGCTTATGTAACAAAACAGACACTTTCATTTACAACTATTTACAGCACAGTATGAATGGATGAATATTAAAAGGTGCATTACTACGAGAAAGTGATAGTAACAAATAGCTCCATAATACTGCATTCCCTGCAACCATTTTGAAAACAGTGTAGGAAGAGTTTAGATTGCTAAAATATTGACAAAATACGTTCAAAGTCGTCTGCTGCAGAATTTTCGTATGAAGGAAAGGGTTAACACATTACTTATAAGTGGGGAATGAATTCTTACAATTTGGAAGAGTCCAAGAAAATGCTTATGGAGCAAAGAGTTAAACCTTCCCTTACAAATTCAAAGAATTAAGTGACATTAATTCATCACTAATCAGTTATGGGCGAATTAGGCCATTATTTACAGTCTGGAAAACAGTGCATGGAGAGATCATATGGCTCATTATGCCTTTCAAGTTTTGTAATGACTTTCTGTTTTGGGTGCATGAAACGTGTATTTCTGGAACAAAGTGTTCAATATTAGACATGCAAAAACTGCACTATATGGCTTTATGCTCTATATGGCTTGTACCATTACTATGCTTTGTGCTTTGTGCTAGTGACCTTGTTTTGAAACATATGACATATAATAAGTGAATTGTGGTACCATTTACTGACATAGTGGATAATGGTTAACCCTTTCCCACATATAGACGATTTCTGATGCCTCTGCAGCAGACACCTTTTTAAAACATTGCGACAAAAGAAGAAATTACTCGGAACAAGCAATTTCTTCTCTTGCAACAATGTTTTCAACTTTTTTCAGTAATTATACCTTTATTCTATAGATATTTACTGTGTGTTTGCGTAGACGTAGATGTTTTCAAAGTCATTTGCTGCAGATTCGTTGTGTCTGGTTAAGGTTTAACCCTTTCCCTCATACGACAATTCTGCAGCAGACGACTTTGAATGTATTTTGTCAAAACATAGAAAATCTCCATATTTGAATGGATAACCTATAACAAAAAGTGGTAAACATTGTGGCAAAAGGAGAAATTGCACGTTTTGTGCAATTTCTTCTTTTGTCACTATGTTTTTAAAACGCCATCTGCTGCAGAGGCGTCAGAAAGTGTCTATATGAGGGAAAGGGTTAAAGATTGTACTTACGTTTTGTAATTCTGAATCCAGTTCGAGCGAGGCAGTGCTTAACCACATTTGGAGTAATAGGACTGAGTCTCCACTTCAAAAACTTCCGGATATCCCAGGGCAGTTGCTCAACTAAAACATAAGAGTGTAAGTCATGAGTATGTACTGATTTCGAATTTCATGTTTCAAATGTTACCGGCTACTTTTTCCTCCACTTCCAGACATACATGACTTTTGCCACAATGTTGCTTTTTATAATGATGGTTTCATTTATAGAGATTTTTTGCCTTCATTGTTTTCAAAAACATCTGCCTTAGATTCGTTTTATCTTTGAAAGGCTTTAGAGTTTATTTATAAAGTTAACTTTGCTAATTTTTTTCTTAATTCACAAAATTCACATTTTATTTTATTGAAAATTAAAGATTTTCTAACGCCTCTGCAGCAGACGGCTTTTTGAAAACATAGTGACAAAAGAAGAAATTGCTCAAAACAAGCAATTTCTCCTTTTGCCACAATGTTTTCCACTTTAAAGTCATAGGTTAACCATTCAATTATAGAGATTTTCTATTTTTTGAAAAAATATGTTCAAAGTCCTCTGCTGCAGAATTTTCATATGAGGGAAAGGGTTAAGGGTTAAGTTTGAGTGAAGACTATCTTCTAGTTTATGTCTTTATACAGTCCAACCTGTGTTTAACCCTTTCCCTCATACGACAATTCTGCAGCAGACGACTTTGAACGTATTTTGTCAAAAACTAGAAAATCTCCATAATTAAATGGTTAACCTATGACAAAAAGTGGAAAACATTGTGGCAAAAGGAGAAATTGCACGTTTTGTGCAATTTCTTCTTTTGTCACTGTTTTCAAAAAGCTGTCTGCTGCAGAGGCGTCAGAATGCGTCTATATGAGGGAAAGGGTTAAAGACCACCCAAGGGAAGAGAACAATCTTGTCTTCATTTACAGGTGGTCTTTATTGCAGGGCCTTTTATGCATATAATGAGTACTTTGGAAATCAAAAATGTGGTTGCTATAGACAGGAAATTGCTAACAAAAGGTGGTCTTTAGCACAGGTTTGACTGTAAAAAGTCCAATAAAACACCTTTCTCTCCATCAGCAACAAACGTGACAATGGGTGGAATGTTTGGAAACAAACTCTTGGTGAAGCCTGGCTTGACGGTTTTGTCGGGGGTGGCTGTCTGTGGTCGCGTGTACCCGCCCATATCTGTACTGGCTCCACTAACTGGGCGAGATTTAAGTCGATGGGCAGAAGATGACCGCCGAGATAGACTGCTGCTTGTGAAGGAATAGCCATCTGATTCACCTGCATATCAAAAGAGAAGCCTCAAATTTATGTAGGTAATTTCATTTTTTCAAAAGAACAGCAGCTGTCATATAAGAGTTTTTTGCTGGACTAGTAAAATCGTTTGTTGTAAAAAGGAGGAAAACTACTAATTAAGCTACAGTTCATCCTCATTAATCCTTTCCCTCATATAGACGCTTTCTGACGCCTCTGCAGCAGACAGCTTTTTGAAAACATAGTGACAAAATAGTACTTTTGCCACAATGTTTTCCACTTTTCGTCATAGGTTATCCATTCAATTATGGAGATTTTCTATGTTTTGACAAAATACGTTCAAAGTCGTCTGCTGCAGAATTGTCGTATGAGGGAAAGGGTTAACTTCCTGTCATTTACTAGTGTAAGAGTAATACTACAAATAACTAAAAGTTTAATGGATGCCAACAAAACACAAAGACCATCAACATTTTCCTGTATGCATTTTGACACCTCTGCAGCAGCAGTCAAATGCTTTAAAGAACATTTTGACAATATAAGTTTTTGTTCATAAATATTGATCAATCATTTCTTTTGCCACAAGTTTTCAACTCTATTCAATATAACTAAACTTTCACTTAACCCTTTCCCTCATACGACAATTCTGCAGCAGACGACTTTGAACGTATTTTGTCAAAAGATAGAAAATCTCCATAATTGAATGGATAACCTATGACAAAAAGTGGAAAACATTGTGGCAAAAGGAGAAATTGCACGTTTTGTGCAATTTCTTCTTTTGTCACTATGTTTTCAAAAAGCTGTCCGCTGCAGAGGCGTCAGAAAGCGTCTATATGAGGGAAAGGGTTAAAGGTTTTTCATATGCTTGTCTTCATGTTTTCAAAGTCATCTGCTGTGAATTCATTTTTTGTGGGGGAAGGGTTGAATGGTTACTATAGCTCTCACCATCTGAACCGCCTATAGCATCGTCCTCGAGATCGTCAACAAGGTCGTCTTCGTCACCCAATTCATCTTCATCATCATCGTCCATTCCCTCAATACTCGCCTCGCCATCACCGGGCATTCTCTCCCTGTATAAAACATAAAAGGTCAACACTGAAGGAAAACCAACCACTTGTGGCCAGTGAAGATCTTGATCACTCTGCAACACCATGCAGGCTGACCTGGATGTACACAGATCCCTAACAAGAGGCTCAAGAGGGCCAGAATTGTTCCACTGCCATTAAGCAAAAATATTACCCTTTACCTCATATAGACGCTTTCTGACGCCTCTGCAGCAGACAGCTTTTTGAAAACATAGTGACAAAAGAAGAAATTGCACAAAACGTGCAATTTCTCCTTTTGCCACAATGTTTTCCACTTTTTGTCATAGGTTATCCATTCAATTATGGAGATTTTTTATGTTTTGACAAAATACGTTCAAAGTCGTCTGCTGCAGAATTGCCGTATTAGGAAAAGGGTTAACTCACTAGCGGTTATGAGTATTTACCAATTAACAAGGCTTAAAGGAATCGCGTAGAGGATCACGCAAGGAACATTTCTATAACAATAGGACCATGATGGTCCTTAATCACTCACCTTATTTAATAAATTTCAGTTTTCAATGTTCTTACGATATGCATACAAGAAAAACAAGCAACGCTCCCTTGTGGTCATATTTATCAATGGATCTGAATAATTTTTACTCTTTGTAGAGGTTTACCCCAGGAACATATGTGCCAAATTATAGTTTTCACTATGCACATATGAGGAAAACAAGCTCTGCCCCCTGGTGGCCATTTTTTTTTTAAAGGATCTGAATAAATTGACCAATCTTTGTAGAGGTTCACCCTAGGAACATTTGGGCAAAATATTTTTCAAATCTGGCCTATACTTTTGGACAAGAAGATTATTAACGTTGACATTTTCCCCCTTTTCTGATGCCGCAGTAACCAAAGTTCTGCATGGAATTGAATTCTTTGAACAATTTTGAAGGTGGACCACCTAAGCAACACTCCTGTGAAATTATTTTGAATTTGGTTCATTGATATAGAAGGAGAAGTCATTTGTAGGAAAATGTTAACAGACCGACATACAGATGACGACGACGACGGATGATGGACAGTGAGATATCAGAAAAGTTCACCTTGAGTGGTCAGGTGAGCTGAAAAAACTTGAAAATCAGCTAAATGGTTTTGGAGGAGGAAGTTTGCACTATGGCCAAACAAGGCAAAACAGCCCCGCTCCCTGGCAGCCATATATCTTTTTACCAAAAATCTGGACTTGAAGGAATAATTAGCCAACCAGTTTTGGCGGAGAAAGTATTTTCTTTCAATTGCCAAAAATTGGGAAGAAATTCAGGAGAAGACATTGAGAGGATGCTACCCTATGAAAGTTCATCCAAATTAGCCCAGTGGTAAAAGAAGAAAAGTTGTATGAAGCCAAAAGATGAAGCACAATTTGTCATGATATAAGCTTGTCTGACTTTCAGCCAGTCGAGATAATACTTAGAAGTAGCACTCATGAAGCCTCTGAGATATAGTTGATTGATTGGGGTTTAATGCTGTTTTTAACAATTTCTCAGTCATATCATGGCCGCTAGTTCACCTACTCATGTGTTTCCTGGTTTTCGCACACCAGTACTCCACATAACAATCTTCCCAAGCAACTGGCTGCTTTTCCACATAGACTTAGCCCATTTACGGAAAGAAAGTTGGCCGAGCCGGGATTCAAACTCACAACCCCTGGATTAACAGCCCACGTCGTTACCGACTGAGCTACCGGGACTGGACTTGAGATATAGTAAACATTCCCTTGACAAGGATACTACTGAAATATTTTTAGATTCGAGGACAAAAGATAAGACAATATTGATTGGTTAATTTGATTTATTAACCCTTTCCCTCATATAGATGCTTTCTGACCCCTCTGCAGCAGGCGGCTTTTTAAAAACATAGTGACAAAAGAAGAAATTCCTCAAAACAAGCAGACAATTCTGCAGCAGACGACTTTGAACGTATTTTGTCAAAACATAGAAAATCTTCATAATTGAATGGATAACCTATGACAAAAAGTGGAAAACATTGTGGCAAAAGGAGAAATTGCACGTTTTGTGCAATTTCTTCTTTTGTCACTATGTTTTCAAAAAGCCGTCTGCTGCAGAGGCGTCAGAAAGCGTCTATATGAGGGAAAGGGTTAACATTCTAAAAGTCTTATCTGACCTACAAACCCTATATTATTGTGACAAAACATTTTTGAAAAATCGAAACATAGGGTCTAACCCTTTTCCACTTACAGACGCTTTCTGATGCCTCTGCTTAGGATGACTTTTGAAGACACTGTGATAAAAGGAGAAATTAATTAAAACGAGCAATTTCTCCTTTTGCCACAATGTTTTCAACTCTATTTAATAGTTGAACCCTCATTTATTGATTATTATTGATTATTATTATTATTATTATTATTATTATTATTGAGATTTTTAAGAATGTTGTTAATATGTTTTCAAAGTCGTCTGCTGCAGAATTGTTGTATGTGGGAAAGTGTTAAATTAGTGAAAAGAAAGATATTGCGGAGTGAAGACCACAGAACTTTATCATATCTAACCTATGTTGCTATTTTATTATAACCCTTTCCCTCATATAGAAGCTTTCTGATGCCTCTGCAGCAGACTGCTTTTTGAAAACATAGTGACAAAAGCAGAAATTGCTCAAAACAAGTAATTTCTCCATTCAATTATAGAGATTTTCTATTTTTTGACAAAATATGTTCAGTCGCCTGCTGCATATTTGTTGTAATCAGGGAAATGATTCAACTTGACAGTAAAGGAAATATCCAGCCTCTTACCCTGATGGAGCTCCTGGTTCTGATTCCTCGTCATCCGCTTCCGATAATCCAGAATTCAGGGTCGATCTCGAACCCTTCTCTGGAGGTTTCATTAGCCTTGCTGGAGCTCCAACGGCTGGTGGTCGCTGCTCGTGGAGCATGATGTCAGCCTTGGATTCTTTCCTATAATATTTAGTACTAGAATTAGTACTACCTTCTTTGGAATTAGCGCTACTGGATGAACTTACGGCGGAATTGGGTTTAACTTCTTTATGTCTGTCTATATTATTTGGTGCAATATATGTGGTTCCTTGTTTTACTGCATCATTCCGGACGGAAATGGCAGTTTCAGACGTCTGTTGTGTTTTGGTTGTTGCAGACACTGGCGGTTTGCTCGTCAATGCTGTACTCGGCGGTGTTGGTGAGGGGTCCATAACCTCACTATATGGCTTTGTGGGAGTATAGTTTAAGTTTCTGATTCTTGACGGAGACTCGGGGGTGGAGGGATTAGGCGATTGGGCAGCAGCCGACCCAGGACGGGGCAATGAAGACACTGGTTTGGCATATATCACAGATTTGGTTGACATGTTTATATTACTCTCCCCGGCTTTCGTAACCACCTTCTTCGCGGATGCACTCGAAGTCTCATGCATTTTTGACACAGCACTATTGGGAGTTTGACAGGCAGCTGTAACTTTTGAATTAGTATTAGAAACAAAGGAACCCCCAGAAGAGCTTGTATTTCCCTTGCTAATCGTATTGTTATTTTGCTTTTTTGTCTCTTGCGCAATACTAGGCGCAGATTTGGCAGGACCAAACAAATTCTTGGTGACCTGACCCACTGTTCGAGCACTGGTATCAGAAATGGTTTCACTTAAATCACGCTCTCTTTCGAGCTTTGTCGGAGGGGGTCCTGGCCGTCTTGGGCTATTTGGGACTCTGTACGCTTGCTTTTTATCATCATCTTCGCTCGAAGTCCTTCTAATACCTTGATAGTTGGTGACTTTTGCTGAGCCACTGGAGGAAAAATTGTTGTTTTTGGCGTCGTTCTTTGGTTGAGAGGAAGGTGGGTCTTTTCTTAAAGCACTTTGAGGCCGCATGAATGAATTCATCTGAAACCCAAACATGGGAGTCCCCGCACCTCCAGGAATGAGAAAGCCGCTGGGCGGGGTCATTTGGGTGTTTGGGGTGTTGCGCATTTTCTGGTTCTGGAGGTCATTGACAATGTCTTTGGCACTGATGGGTCGGGCATACGGGTTACTATGTCCCTTGGATGGGGCGGGCTTGGCAGATATGTTTGGAGATGATGACGAAGCGGGACCATTTGATCCTGAAAGGGAATAGTTTAATAGAATCAATTAGCAAGACTTTAACCCTTCCCTCATAAAGACGCTTTCTGATGCCCCTCTAGCAGACAGCTTTTTGAAAACATAGTGACAAAAGAAGAAATTGCACAAAACGTGCAATTTCTCCTTTTGCCACAATGTTTTCCACTTTAAGTCCTGACCTAGGTTATCCATTTAATTATATTTAAGTCCTGACCTAGGTTATCCATTTAATTATAGAGATTTTCTATTTTTTGATAAAATATGTTCAAAGTCGTCTGCTGCTGAATTGTCGTATGAGGGAAAGGGTTAACAAATTTTGACACATCATTCTGCATCATATGACTTTTGAAAATATTGTGATAAAGGGGGAAAATGCTCATAATGCTGGTAATGATCAATGTCTTCTTTTTGTCACATTGTTTTCAACTCTATTCAATATTTGCACATGTATTTTCATTTATAAAGATTTTCCACATGTTTTTGCAGTCATCTGCTTCAGATTGTTGTATAAAGAAAAGGATTAACTGATTTATTGTGACATTTTAATCCTTTCCATACATACTACAAATCTGCAGCAGAAGACTTTCAAAACAAGCAAATTCAGAGAATTATGGTCCCCCGCTTTGGGGGTCTTATTGGTTGGGTTGCAACGCTTCCTGGCATATTGTAGGCAAAGGTCATGGTGAAGGTCAAATATTTGGTACTGATGGAAAGGGCTTGTTGTAAGGAATACACATGTAAAATATGAAAGCAATACTTGTTATGGTTCAGAAGTTATGCTCAAAGTTAACATTTTGGAAATGTAGGTCAAAGGTCATGATGAACGTCACAAGGTCAAACATATGGGTACTGAGTGAAAGAGCTTGTCACAAGGAATACACATGTGAAATATAAAAGCCCTACCTGTAATGGTTCAAAAGTTATGATCAAGGTTAAAGTTTTCAAAATGTAGGTCAAAGGTCACGGTCAAAGGTCAGAAGGTCCAAAAATATGATACTGACGAAAAGGTCTTGTCACAATGAATACACATGTGAAATAAAAAAGCCCTACCGGTTATGGTTCAAAAGTTATGATCAAGGTTAATATTTTTAAAATGTAGGTCAAAGGTCAGGGTCAAGGTCACAAGAATTGGTATTGATGGAAAGGGGTTGTCACAAGGAATACACATGTGAAATATGAAAGCAGTACCTATTACGGTTCAGAAGTTATGACCAAGGTTAAAGTTTTTGTGACAGCGTGACTGACGGACTGACGGACGGACTGACGGACGGACTGACGGACTGACGAATGAGAACTAATAGTCCCCACGCTTTCGCTAAAGCGGGGGACAATTAATATACAACAAGTGCGCCGCAAGCGACCCCCAAAGCTTGTCTGCTTTTTTCTAAATCGAAAATGGGGCATTAATGAATAAATATTAAAGCAAGAGTTATGTGACTTGGTATAATAGACATGTGTATTGTTCCTAGGAACATGTGTACAGAGTTTTATTTAAAAAAAATAATGAGTTAGTTATAATGTATGAGATAAGGTTAAAGATTTATGACGAAGACGATGCCCAGGATATCACAATTACCCAATTATTTTCTTCGAAAAATAGACAAGATAACAAAATGAAAATCTCTATGAAATAAAATCTATTTTTTAAAAGATTTGAAAACATTTTGACATAAGAAGAAAGAAGTTAATTGCTTCTTATTAATTGCCTGCTTTCAGAACATCTCAGTAAATACATTTTATGAAGTATAAATATTGAATACATTGGAAAAGGAGAAAAGAGCATTTGTATGTGGGAAAGGGTTAAGCATTTCTATATTTCTATAAGTTGTTTGCAGTAGATGTCATGAGACATCTATATCAGGGTAAAGAATTCATTCAATGGAATAAAGAAAGGGCTATACAGACCTGTAGCTTGCTTCAACAGTGTCTGTGGATTTGGATTTTGCTTCAGGCTCGTTCGAAATGGCGTGTTCATCGTATTCACGTTTGTCGCCGTGGTGTTTGTGGTCGACGTCTGACTGAGGTTGCTGTAGGCGTTACGGGCGGCCTCGGCGTTACTCCGTATACTGACAAGGTCCGCATGATTGAACAGTTGGACGGGTTTTATTGAAGAATTGCTGTATTTAAGCATGGGCTTCTGAGCCTGAAAAAAATAAATATAAACTGAAATACACTGGCACTCCTCTATAAAACTCTCCGTTTTAAAGCGGATCCCGTTATAACACTGGTCTTGCTTGGCTCCCAAACATTATTGCATGAAATATTTGGGAATAGAATTATAAATTTTCAAAAACCTAACGTTTGAAACACCAAAATACAATCCGAGTAAAAGATCTCCACTGCAGTTAATCCACATGTTTGCATAACGCTTTGTTCAACATTACAACAACAGACAGATAAAAAGTAGATATTGTTACCGAGCGACGGCAGTATCACGTTAATCATGACAATAGACAGATAAAAAATAGATATTGGGTGTAATTATTGTTTGGGCATTATGCTTATTGTGTTCAGTCACCTTGCAAACTGATACAACTTTAATCAACCGCGGCTGTCATGGTGTGACAAACGAACAAGCTCAATTTCAAACTTCATTATGTAACTAACAAATTTCGCAAAATTTTGTCTGGATGTCATCCATTACTTTCTCATTACTTCTATCTCCGTAGTGAATACAACTTGGGAAAACCCAAAATATACAGATGACTATTCCAGCCAATCGTATTTGCGATATTTTGTAGTGAGTACAACTTGGGAACCCAAAATATACACGTGACTTTTCCAGCTAATCGTATTTGCGATATGTAAATTAAAACTATTTAGCTCAAATGTATGTAGTAGACGTCATCAATATTGGGGCCATTAAATACATAGGCATGCACACGAGACATGCATCGATTGTAAACTTCCGCAAATATTGCAAAACTATAAGTATACTCCCAGCCACTCGGTAAATCTCGAAAGTTCACAGCAATTACCGCGAATTGTCAAAAAAATAACCCTGTAAAAGATCGACATTAGAAATGCGTATTATTCGGTCCAAAAATATCTTGCAAGCTGGTTTAAACCCAAACACTCTCTCTTTGCAATTGAATTAGTGTATGCATTATAGGCGGGTGGGTGGGGTAATGATTTTTGGAACAGCATTATCAATTTAACCCCGCTTATAGCACTGTGCGAGACCATGGCTCCCAAGTACAGTGTTATAGAGGAGTGCCAGTGTAACAGTTGTATATTTATCAAATAAATTGAATCGTTTATGCTTGTGTCTGTTTAAAGTTTGCATACAGAACAGCTCCAGATAAGGGCCTTTTGCAAGTTCTAAAATCCTTGTTTGTCTCTCAAACCCTATGTTGTGAGTACTCAAAAGAATCGTCTCAATTTTCAGTACCCACATTATAGGGTTTGGTTGCATAATAAGAGATATTGCATATGGTAAGGTTGCATAATAAGAGATATTGCTGGTAAAAGAGTTGTATACCCCTCCTTATGTGAACCTCTGTATAATAAAAAGAGAAACTGGATGCAGTGACCTACCTGTTGGCGAAGGGGAAGTTGTTTTTTCAGGGACAAGTCTTCCAGACTCGCCGTCAGCTTACCCAGGCTCTGGTCACCCATTATGACTAGTTGGTTGTAATTGGGAGGGGTCAACCCCTCTCTAGCGTCAACTCATCATAACAGCCATAATAAGACTAAAAAATCTGAAAATATAATTAAAGTATATTATTTAAATTATGTTTTCTTTAAATTCTTCATTTTCTTGTTTGTTTTATTGTATGGTGTTTTTCAGTACTTTCAACCTGTTTTTATTTATTCACTAACATTACGGCATTTCCTTGGTAAGTTACCAGAACTAGCTGACCTACTGGTCCATTAACCCTTTCCCACCTATAGACACTTTCTGTCGCCTCTGCAGCAGACAACTTTTGAAAACATTGTGACAAAAGGAGAAATTGCTCAAACGAGCAATTTCTCCTTTTGCCACAAAGTTTTCAACTCTTTCCTGTATGTGGGAAAGGGTTAAACCTGACACCACTGAGTTAGGCATAAATGTAACCCCATAATCCTGAGCCTCATTACTACAATTGTCAAGACTTAGGTATGACCTGTTTGGGGCAGCCATCAGATCTATATTATACTACCATCTTTAAAGCCGTTGATATGACCCAGCCAGGAATGTAACCTCCAACCCCATGCACAAGAGGCAGGCATGGGTTGAGTACTGCGGGTTAGTACTCGAGTAAGTACAGAGTACTGGATGCTTAAGGAGTACTCGAGTAAGTACCGAGTACTCACTTGAGTACTGGATGCTTGAGGAGTACTTGAGTAAGTACTCACTTTTGTGTGTGTACTCATGAGTACTTTCTAAGTACACATTTTTTTTAATTATTCTTATATGGTATAAAACTGTCTAAATGTAGACAATGATCGGTCACAAATAAAAACATAATATGTTATTCAAGTTTTATATAGAATGGATTTAGTAATGCATATTGTCAGTTACAGTAGACAAGCCCAGTAAAATATCATGGCAGGAATATATTCATAAATATTCCAATAGTCTAATAGGCTCATGATGAGACGATGCAACAGCCTGAGACTATAAAACTACAAAGTGGTCTGCAAATCTTGAGCAAGTTACTCTCTACGCTTGCTTTCACTAGAACACCATTTAAAGTGGACTTCTATTCACCAATTTGTGAAAATGAAATCTGCCTGTTTGTAAAGGTGATAATACCATAATTGGTAGCTATTAGCAGATTACTATTATGCATTGTATACAGGTATATAAAGGTACAAAATGTACTTGATGTTTTATAAGCTTATTGAATGTACTGTGTAGTTTACAGTTAGGTTGATTGATTAGGGTTTAACGCCGTTTTTAACAATTTCTCAGTTATATCAAGGCGGCCAGTTCACCTACTCATGCATTTCCTGGTTTTCTCACACCAGTACTCCACACAACAATCTTCCCAAGCAACTGGCTGCTTTTCCACATAGACTTAGCCCATTGGTGAAAGACGAATGACGCATGTCGCATTGACTTTTGTCAATCGTCGGAAAGAAAGTTGGCCGAGCCGGGATTCGAACTCACAACCCCTGGATTGACAGCTTGCGTCACTACCGACTGAGCTACAAGGGCTCGGCTTTACAGTTAGGTATTTCTACCATAGCTTTAACTTAGTGTGGAAGTACTCATAAAGTACTCATAAGTCCTGGCCAGTTTGCTTTAGTACTCAAGTAAGTACGACTACTTGTACTCATAATTTAAGACGAGTATTGAGTATTTGAAAATTGGTACTCGAGTAAGTACAAGTACAAGTATGAGTACAAGTACGAGTACGAGTACAAGTACGAGTACAAGTACGAGTACAAGTACGAGTACAAGTACGAGTACAAGTACGAGTACAAGTACGAGTACAAGTACGTATGAGTATGAGTACAAGTACATGTACGAGTATCACATCCCTGACCCGGGTGGAGGCTCTTGTAACCGCTACACCATGGATGTGATCTCCAAATTTGTATTGTTTTGTTACACTGTACCTGATGACAACATTTGCTTCTTAATCCTATCCCACATATAGATGCTTTCTGACTACTATGCATTAATTACACAAATTTGAAAACATTGTTTCAAAAGGAGAAATTGCTCATGATGAGCAATTTCTCCGTTTGTCACAATGTTTTCAACTTTTTTGCAGAATTGTCGTATGAGGGAAAGGGTTAAAACTAACGATATTCCCCTTATTCCAACTGCATTCTTTCTACGCTGCATACACAATCACACTTCAAGTTTTTCCCGAATGTTACATTTTCTTCTTCATGCCTTTTAAAAGCAAATCTAAACATGTAATGAGATAAATGCCTAATGCAATAAAAGGAAATGTTCTTATAACTTAACCCTCATACGACAATTCTGCAGCAGACGACTTTGGACATATTTTGTCAAATAATGGAAAATCTCTATAATTGAATGGATAACCTATGACTAAAAGTGGAAAACATTGTGACAAAAGGAGAAATTGCACGTTTTGTGCAATTTCTTCTTTTGTTACTATGTTTTCAAAAAGCCGTCTGCTGCAGAGGCGTCAGAAAGCGTCTATATGAGGGAAAGGGTTAAACTAGAGATATCTATCTATAACGTGTAATGTATACAAACAAAATAACATTTCTGCCAACCCTTTCCCACGTACAACAAATCTGCAGCAGATGACTTTGTCAGTTTGAAAACATATACATGTATATGCAAAATTATGAAAATTATGAAAATAAATTTTTTAAATACCATAGATCTGTGCTCATCATAAGATTTTCTCCTTTTGCCACAATGTTTTTAAAAGTCGTCAGCTGTAGATGCGTCAAAACGTGTATGAAAAACAACTTCAGTGTTGTTATCAATTATTGATAAAAAAAACAAAAATAGGTTAAGCAAATCAATAACAGTCTTAGGTGATAAATATAAATCCATTTATTTAAACCTCTGCACAATAAAATTGCATAAAATTCATTACCACAGGAATCAAATCAATGCTATTGAAATTTGAAAACCAATAAACGATCCTTTAGAATTTACCTTTCCACACAAAACATAAATTATGCGTAGCAACATTGAAAATACAATCAATCGCTGGCATTCGTCAATATTTGATTGAATTCATTTAAGGCCTAACTGTTGACAAACGACATTTAAATGACAAACACGGGTCTAATATTAAACCTAGATGTCAAACATTTTCCTTCTTCAGGCTACTTGATAATTTAACCCTTTCCCCAACACATTAAACTTTAACTCTTTTTGCTTCTGAAGCAGACAACTTTTTTTAAAAACATGGCATAAACTTAGAAACATGCATAAAAATGGAGAAGTTATAATTTCTTTCTCGAGTCAAAAAAGTTTCTAATCTGGATAACAATTGTTACCCAAGTTACAATTTTCTATCTTTTTACCTTAGATGTATTGAATTCAAATTAGGTAAAATATTGACTGTTAACCCTTTCCCACCTATAAACACAAATGTTTGAAGCAATTTCTCCTTTTCTACAGACTTTTCCCTACATATAGGTGTACAGTATTCCTTATTGCATCAGGTATATTCTGTCAGAGAGAGACTATAGCTATCAAAAGAGACTGTTGTTGGAAAAGATCCAAGTTGGCATTTCTGCAAAGTGCAGCTAGGTTCAGTCTACACCCTGTCAATCTAATCAGTCTGATCACAATCTACACAAGTTGACAGAACGTCTGTGTGAAACATGTGAGCAGTGACTCTGATGTGAGTGTAGATCTTGAAACAGACTGTGCAGATCTATATAACCTTGTCGCAAAAGACAAATTGTACATTGTCCCAGAAAATATGTACAACAAATCTGCAGCAGACGACTTTAAAAAAAACATCTAGTCAAAAATATGGAAACTCTATAAATGAAAGAACAATTATTCAAAACATTAATTGTGGTGAAAGGAGAAATTGCTCATTTGAGCAATTTCTCCTTTTACCACAATGTTTTCAAAAGTTGTCTGCTGCAGAGGGTTCAGAAAGTGTCTATATGTGGGAAGTTAGGGTTGTACATTGTCCCATGAACAGGCTCCTATGATGAATGATAAACAATTTACATGAAGGAAACATCCATCAGTTTTGTAGAAAACATGCAATTGGAATACAAAACAGAGTCTTTTTCTGAAGTTTTTCCTTTTCACCAACAATTTATTTATTTATTGGGGTTTTACGCCGCTTTCAACATTATTTCAGTTATATCACGGCGACAGTTCACTTATTCATGTTCCCTGGGTAAACAAACCAGTACTAGGCTAGAAAATGTGCCTTAATTGCCCCAAGGGCACTTCACCATGACCGTAGTGCCGCGACTGGGGATAGAACCCGGAACACCCGGTTTCGAAATGCCCGACGCCAACCACTCGGCCACGGCTGATTCCCTTTCACCAACAATCCTCACAAGACAATAAAATCTTTTTATTAGAAGGATCAACCCTGTACGACCTTACATGTGTCTACGTCCCCGATTTCATTTTGTTTGAATGGTGTCTTACGCCATATTCAACAATATTTCAGTTAACCCTTTCCCTCATATAGACGCTTTCTGACGCCTCTGCAGCAGACGGCTTTATGAAAACATAGTGACAAAAGAAGAAATTGCTCAATACGAGCAATTTCTCCTTTTGCCACAATGTATTCCACTTTCAGAAGGTTATCCATTCAATTATAGAGATTTTCTATTTTTTGACAAAATATGTTCAAAGTCGTCTGCTGCAGAATTGTCGTATGAGGGAAAGGGTTAAATCATCGCTTTACGTGACTAATCTACCAGTCCTATATACCAAGCTGCAGCTTCTATATCATACTTGGAAATGGGTTAATAATTATACTTTCACTGAGGCTTATAAATTTATGAGAATTTCCATAAATTAGCCTGGATGGTTTCATAAATCATGTGGGGAAAGGTTAACCTTTTCCCTCATATAGACGCTTTCTGACGCCTCTGCAGCAGACGGCTTTTTAAAAACATAGTGAAAAAAGAAGATATTACACAAAACGTGCAATTTCTCCTTTTGCCGCAATGTTTTCCACTTTTTGTCATAGGTTATCCATTCAAATATGGAGATTTTCTATGTTTTGACAAAATATGTTAAAAGTCGTCTGCTGCAGAATTGTCGTATGAGGGAAAGGTTAATATAGGCAAAAAGTCAAGTGTATACATGTATGGTAATACCTACTGTAGAAACCTTTTATTGCCTTGATTTATTTCATCAATAAACCAGTGTAAAGTTGTAAATTGATATATATTGTGCAGGGTTTAAAAGGTGAAATGCATCAAACAGCTCAAAGCAATAAAACAAACTTCTGTCCTGGATGAATTTTGGTGACATATACACTGTGCAGATGAATGGAGATTTCCTATGATGATTAGACATTTCCCATCTTTTGAAAACATTGTGACAAAAGGAGAAATTGCTCAAAACAAGCAATTTCTAAATTAGCTACAAATTTTTAACTTTTTTTCAGTAATTATTATTACTAATTATACCTTCAATTATAGAGATTTTCAATTTTTTTAGCAGATATTTTTAAAGTCGTCTGCTGCAGATTTGTTGTATGTAGGTAAGGATTAACCCTTTTCAACCTGTCCTAATGTTTCAATACAACTTTCGAAAAAACATTGTGGCAAAATTTTATATGAATATAAAAATCATTAAATGTCTATGTTACTTTAACCCTTTCCCTCATACAACAATTCTGCAGCAGACGACTTTGAACATATTTTGTCAAAACATAGAAAATCTCCATAATTGAATGGATAACCTATGACCAAAAGTGGAAAACATTGTGGCAAAAGGAGAAATTGCACGTTTTGTGCAATTTCTTCTTTTGTCACTATGTTTTCAAAAAGCTGTCTGCTGCAGAGGCGTCAGTTTGTTTGTTTGTTTGTTTGGAGTTTAACGCCGCTTTCAACAGCTTTGGTCATATCACGGCGGTCAGTGCACCTACCCATGTTTTCCTGGCTTTCCCACACCAGTACTTACACAACATTCTTTCGAAGCCAGCAGAGGCGTCAGAAAGCGTCTATATGAGGTAAAGGGTTAAGTTGAATACAGTTGAAAACATTGTGGCAAAAGGAGAAACTGCTGTTTTCAAAAGTCTGTCTGCTGCAGTGGCGTCAATATGTGGGAAAGGGTTAACATATCAACCTCGGGTATCCCATAACGGGTTAGAATGTTCTCATACAAAGTCAACAGGTACCCATATTTACATACATGCCAGTTCAAACTTTGCAAGTGCTTCTGTTTATAATTTCAAAACCCTTGAATTGATAGATCTATTGGATTAAACAGCCATTTCCCCCTTAGCCTGTTAAATTCAGGCCATTTTCTGACAATCAGTAAAGATCCATATTGACCATAAATAATTAACCCTTTACCACATACAGACGCTTTCTGAGGCATCTGCAGCAGACGACATTTGAAATCATTGATGGCAAAAGGAGAAATTGCTCAAAACTTCAAAAGGATTAAGTTTTCATTTTCAGTGAAAGATATTTAGGATCAATACATTTATTTGCAAAATTTACTTCCTACATAATAAAGTTAAACCATTACCGTATCCCACATACAACAAATCTGGAGTAGATGACTTTGAAAAAATCTCAGCAAAAATATGTTGTTTATGGGAAAAGGTTATTTTAAAAGCCCTAACACACATTATAAAATATTGGCCCTGTAAGTTCAGTTTTATGTGTAGTCTAAACATTTTAATTAACATGATAATGCAACTTCTAACCCAGACAAAAAATATTGTCTTACATGATTAGACTTTTAAATGTTCACTGACACCTGCTATAAAATTCCCTTAGTGAAAAAACAACTTTACACTCCCCACACACTTTCTGACACCTCCGCAGCATACCACTTTTGAAAACATTGGGACAAAAGATTTGTTTTATTGGGGTTTTCGTCATTTTCAACATAATTTCAATCACAGCGACAGTTCACTTATTCATGATCCCTGGGGGAATCCGCTGTGGTCGAGTGGTTAGCGTCGGGGATTTCGAAACCGGGTGTCCCGGGTTCGATCCCCAGTCGCGGCAATTCGGTCAGGGTGGAGTGCCCTTGGGCAAGGCACATTTTCTAGCCTAGTACTGGTTTGTTTACCCAGGGAACATGAATAATAAAATTTAAATGCGCGCTAAATGACCTTAGCTGTCGATGCGCCATAAAACAATATACATTCATTCATTCATTCATGATCCCTGGGTAAACAAACCAGTACTAGGCTAGAAAATGTGCCTTGCCCAAGGGCATTCCACCATGACCGAGGTGCCGTGACTGGGGATCGAACCCGGGACATCCAGTTTCGAAATCCCTGACGCTAACCACCCGACCACAGCTGATTCCTGAACATCTAGAGTAAGACAACAGAATTAGATTGTGAGAAAACGAGCAATTTATTCTTTCCAAACAATGTCTTCTGCATAGACATGAAAAGTGTGTCTGTATCAGATAAAGGAATAGACTGTTTAAACATTCCCACATGTAGCAAATCTTAACCCTTTAGTTAAATCAACTATTGAATTTCTCCTTTGGCCACAATGTTTTCAAACGTCTTCTGCTGCCAATCCATCTGCAGGTGGGAAAGGGTTAAACACATTGCAGGAAAGGTAAATAAAAAAGGTTGATCATCATGATAAATTTCTTCTATCCCAAACATGATTTCAAAAATCCTTCGCTAAAGAGACGTGAAAAGTTTGCTTTATCAAACAAAGGATTAGAATGTTATAATAAGGTCACTTTACAATTAAAGAGCTATTCAGTATACTCTATTCCTATTCTTATAATTCATTTACTGTATAATCAGGTGATCTTTCACACTTTCCAGTTCATTCCATTTATTGCTATTAAAGCTTATTCAATTAACTTAAAACAAGGCGATTTCTACTTTAACCCTTTCCCTCATACGACAATTCTGCAGCAGACGACTTTGAACATATTTTGTCAACAAATAGAAAATCTCTATAATTGAATGGATGACCTATGACTAAAAGTGGAAAACATTGTGACAAAAGGATAAATTGCTCGTTTTGAGCAATTTCTTCTTTCGTCTTTATGTTTTCAAAAAGCCGTCTGCTGCAGAGGCGTCGGAAGCGTCTTTATGAGGGAAAGGGTTAACCTCTTACCACAATTACGACAGAATTCTGCTGGAGACTACCACTTAGAATTAACATCTTGGGAAAATTTACGGAAAATTTCTATAAATGAAAGTAAAATAATTAAATAGAGTTGAAAGCATTGTGCTCATTATGGGCATTGATCGTTTTGCCACATTGTATTCAAAAGTCGTCTGCTAAAGTCGTTTGTATGTGGGAGGTTTACTTAAAGCAATTTAGCTGTCACATAGTTCGGTTTTTCTTTGTTATTTGAAAATTATGCAGAGCTCCTGTTCTAAGATCCTTCTTTGACTCTCTAACCTTACGTTGTGGGAACTCAATGATACGATTCTTTTGAGTAACCCTCATCATACCAGGATTTGGTTGGATAATAAGACAGATATTGTGGGGAAAAGAGCTGTGTACCCCTCCTAATATCACCTCTAAATCACAAGACAGTTCCTTTTAACCCTTCCCTAATATAGACGCTTTCTGATGCCTCGGCAGCTGACGGCTTTTTGAAAACACAGTGGCAAAAGAAGAAATTGCTCAAAACTTTCAGTCATAGCTAGGTTATCCATTCAATTATAGAGATTTTCTATTTTTTGACAAAATATGTTCAAAGTTGTCTGCTGCACACTTTGTTGTATGAGGGAAAGGGTTTATCCTAAGCTCTCACATAGGACAAATCTGCAGCAGACAATTATAAATACACATCAGCAAAAATAGTAACAATTATTGAATAAATTTGAAAACATTGAGGCAAAAGATGGAATTGCTGATTAAATCAGGGTAAGGGTTTAAAACCCTGAAAAGGTTGGAAACCCTTTCTCACATACTGTAGGACAGACAGATCTGCAGCAGACAACTTTGAAAACATGTAGCAAAAATTATTGAAAATGTCTATAAATGAAAGTATAATCATTGAATATAGAGATACATGTAATAATATTCTGTCGAATTTCTTCTTTTGCCACAATGGTTTTAAAAGCTGTCTGCTGCAGAGCCTTAAAAATGTGTTTGTAAGTGTAATAGAGGTAATAGTTGTGATCCCTTTGTACTCAAAACAAAAACAGTATGTGTACAAAACAAACTAGAAATATCACTGAAGATGATAAATACCCCCAAAACAGCACCTTGACTCAAAATATGGTTTACGACCGACCAACAAAAGGGCCATAACTCTGTAAACAAGAAAAAGTAACAAAGGGCAATAACTCTGTATTTAGATTAAATAGAGTTATGGTTTCTGTACACTGCACTTTCTCTCAATGTGTTGTATCATCCTATGAAGTTTTATTAAATTCCAACAATTAGTTTTAAAGTTATGCTCCGGACAAGACTCTACGAATATGAAAAAGTAACAAACGGCAATAACTCTGTCATTATGTAAAGTAGAGTTATGTTTCTTGTACACTGCACTTCCTCTGATTATGCTCTACCATTATATGTAGTTTTATTAGATTCCATCTATTAGTTATTAAGTAATTCTACGGACAAGAAAAAGTAACAAAGGGCAATAACTCTGTATTTAGATAAAATAGAGTTATGGTTCCTGTACACCGCACTTCCTCTCAATGTGTTGTATCATCCTATGAAGTTTAATTAAATTCCAACAATTTGTTTTAAAGTTATGCTCTGGACAAGACTCTACGAATAAGAAAAAGTAACAAAGGGCAATAACTCTGTAATTATGTAAATTAGAGTTATGGTTCTTGTACACTGCACTTCCTCTGATTATGCTCTACCATTGTATGCAGTTTTATTAGATTCCATCTGTTAGTTATTAAGTAATTCTCCGGACAAGAAAAAGTAACAAAGGGCAATAACTCGGTATTTAGATTAAATAGAGTTATGGTTCCTGTACACTGCACTTCCTCTCAATGTGTGGTATCATCCTATGAAGTTTTAATAAATTCCAAGAATCAGTTTTAAAGTTATGCTCTGGACAAGACTCTACGAATAAGAAAAAGTAACAAAGGGCAATAACTCTGTAATTATGTAAATTAGAGTTATGGTTCTTGTACACTGCACTTCCTCTGATTATGCTCTACCATTGTATGCAGTTTTATTAGATTCCATCTGTTAGTTATTCTCCGGACAAGAAAAAGTAACAAAGGGCAATAACTCTTTATTTAGATTAAATAGAGTTATGGTTCCTATACACTGCACTTCCTCTCAATGCGTTGTATCATCCTATGAAGTTTTATTAAATTCCAACAATTAGTTTTAAAGTTATGCTCCGGACAAGACTCTACGAATAAGAAAAAGTAACAAAGGGCAATAACTTTGTATTTAGATCAAATAGAGTTATGGTTCCTGTACACCGCACTTCCTCTCAATGTGTTGTATCATCCTATGAAGTTTCGTTCAAATCCTATGTTGCATTGTTAAGATATGGTCCGGACAAAATATGGCTTCCGACCGACCGACCGACCGACCGACCGACACAGTGACTCCTATATACCCCCCCAAAACTTTGTTTTTTGGGGGTATAAAAATATTAGAGGATATGGCTTTAAATGACCCAGGTTGAAACAATTGTGGCAATTTCTTTCTATTGCCACAATGTTTTCAAAAGTTATCCGCTGCAGAGCCTTAAAAATGTGTTTGTTAGTGTAAAGGGAGTAATTATTCTGGTTCCTTTGTACTTAAAACCAAAACATAAGTGTACGATAATGCAACAATATTAAGAGGATAATAGGTTTAAATGACCTAAATTAGTCACCGGTTTCTATTCATACATGTTCAATTTGGCATTTAAATAGAAAAATCTTCTACATCTAAAATACAGATAAGATCGGTCTCCAAACATGTCTACTCATGCTATTATCTTTTTAACCCTTTCTGACACCTCTGCAGCAGACAAATTTTGAAATCATTGTGGCAAAAGGAGAAATTGCTCATGCTGACAGATGAGCAATTTATCCGTTAGTCACAATGATTTCAACACTATTCAATAATAGTAATATCATTTAGTCAGAGTTTCCGTTTTTTGGACTTGATAATTTCAGTTGTTTTCTGCTTGTCCACGAGGAAAACACAGGTAAATAAATGAAATTGTATAGTGGAACATTCGTTTTATTATGAAGGTAAGTTTTAAATTAAACTAGAGTCTCAATGACTCTCTCTCTCAGACTCTCCGGCCTGTCTATCTTTCTGTCTATCTTTCTGTGACTCTCTCTTCCCACTCTCTCAAAAACATACATTATATATATACTATAGGGCTGGCGCCGTATACATGTGATATCCTGTATATATAGTTATACCCTCAATGGATCTAATACCTCACGTGTATATCTCTAACCTCATTGTGTTACAACTCAGGTTTGCATTTAGACTGACACACTGCATGGTGTCAGGATAAAAGGATCAGTAGTACTGGTAACATCAAACAAGTGAAAATGTTAGACACATTTGGATGCATCTGCTGCAGGCACTTTTTGAATGTATTTACAACCAGATTTTTATTTTAATTCTATTGAAGGGTTATAACTTTGATTAACCCTTTCCCTCATATAGGCACTTTCTGTCTGCAGCAGACAGCTTTTTGAAAACATAGTGACAAAACGTGCAATTTCTCCTTTTGCCACAATGTTTGCCACTTTTAGTCATAGGTTATCCATTCAATTATGGAGATTCTCTATGTTTTGACAAAATACATTCAAAGTCGTCTGCTGCAGAATTGTTGTATGAGGGAAAGGGTTAAAAGAGATTTCCATTTTTTCGCCAAGATATTTTAATAGCATCTGCTGTAGATTTGTTATTTGACAACGGGTAAAGTTACAAAGTAAAGTGATAATAATACAGCTCTCATATTCTCCAAACCGTCTAGCTAAAAACCTATTTGGAATATATTAAAAGAACCTTTTGATTCTGACAACTTCTCTCATTGTAAGGTGAATGTTCTTACTTCGGGATTTTTCCACACAAACAACGCGAGTACTGAAGTTAAGTCTCCGGGAAGCAGACATCGAGCGTGATTAATATAAGCTGAAAGCTTGTTTCGCAATCGATGTAAGATAAATTAGTTTAAAACAAAGGTGAATGTGAATCAAGTTTGCAAATTACTAATGTTTTTAGAAGTTGCAAATCTTATATTAGTTAACCCTTTCCCTCATACGACAATTCTGCAGCAGACGACTTTGAACGTATTTTGTCAAAACATAGAAAATCTCTATAATTGAATGGATAACCTATGACAAAAAGTGGAAAACATTGTGGCAAAAGGAGAAATTGCACGTTTTGTGCAATTTCTTCTTTTGTCACTATGTTTTCTGAAAGCGTCTATATGAGGGAAAGGGTTAACCATTCTGAGGTCAAAATCAAATGAAAGCATCCCATTTGTGGACGCACCTATAGTAGATAACCTTTTAAAATATTGTCGTCAAAGGAGAAATCGCTCATATTTAAACAAGCAATTCCTCCTTTGATACAATGTCTTTAACTCGATTCAATAATTATACATTTGTTTATAAATAGAAATTTTTCAATTTCTACTGGGTGTTTGGAAAGGAGATTTGTTGTATTTAGTGTGAAAGGGTATAATCCTTTCAAATTTTAATTCACTGTATTGTAATATTTATTAAGGTAAGCCTTATCATAGTAAAGTACATACTATAAAGTTATAAGACAACATCAAGTTACAATATATGCAAACATTATGGAAGTATTTATAATAACCCTTTCCAACAAACAGATTCTGCAGCAGACCTCATTTTTTAACATTGTGGCAAAAAAAGAAATTGCTCATGATGTTTTCAACTTGATTCAATAATTGTAACTTTCATTAAAAGAGTTTCTATATTTTTGACTTGAGGTTTTCAAATCGTTTGCTGCAGATTTGTTGCATGTGAAACAGGGTTAAAATAAATGGATAAAATATTCTTTGAAAGTGAAATAAATGCCCCAATAAATGGGAAAGGGTTAACCCTAAGATTCAAAAAAAAAATTTGACCCTTTCCCAAAAAAGACAAATTGGCAGCAGACAAATTTGAAATCATATAGGCATAAATATTGAAATTTCTATCAATTTCTGAATAGATTTGAAAACATTGTGACAAAAGGTGAAATTGCTCATTATGATAATATGAGCAATTTCTCCTTTTGCCACACTGTTTTCAACAGGTGTCTGCAGCAGAGGTATCAAAATGAGAAAGCATAGATCTGTATGTGGCAAAGGGTTAACCCTTTCCCACTTACATATGCATTTTGACGCATCTGCAGCAGATGTATGGTACAAAAAATTGATTATCACAAAATATGCGACAGGAAAGGATTCTAAAATCTATTTATATTGATTATACAAAGATTTCTTTACAAATATAGCTCTTTTCACTTTAATATATATATTTCAAAGAACTAATTGTAATAGACTTTTAATAATAATAATATTATCTACAAGCATGATTTGATTGATTGGAGTTTCAATGGTATTTTGGTAAAACCTTTCCCACAGTGACATATATATAGACGCTTTCAGACACTCCTGCAGCGGATGACTATTAAAAACATTGCCGAAATAGTTCTTTTAAGTACCAACATTATAGGGTTTTGTTGAGTAATAAGAGAGATATTGTGGGGAAAAGACCAGTTTACTCCCCTTATCTAGTCCTCTGTATCCTTAGATGTATTCAATTTGTAGATGACCCGAGTCTCATCACAATGTTAACCCTTTCCCTCATATAGACGTTTTCTGACGCCTCTGCAGCAGACGGCTTTTTGAAAACATAGTGACAAAAGAAGAAATTGCACAAATCGTGCAATTTCTCCTTTTGCCACAATGTTTTCCACTTTTTGTCATAGGTTATCCATTCAATTATGGAGATTTTCTATGTTTTGACAAAATAAGTTCAAAGTCGTCTGCTGCAGAATTGTCGTATGAGGGAAACGGTTAAACTCAGTAACCGTTTTAACCTTTTCCCTGATGCAACAAATCTGCAGCAGACAAGTAACTTAAGTGAAAACAGCTTTTAAATATATGAAACATCTACATAAATGAGATTAATTATTGAATCTATTATTTTATTAAAAAAAATTATCATTTCAAGCTTTGTTCATCACACAATTTTCAAGTCATCTATTGCAAATGGTTATAGAAATTGTTTCGACAGACTGACAGGACAGTTTAGCCGGGAAATTTCGATCCGATCAGAAAAAATGGCTGACCCAAAATTTGGGGCCAAAACGTCTGTCCACAGCTGCAAATGTGACTCACTGTCAGCAAATGGGAAAGGGTTAACCCTAAGATTCAATTCTTTTAAAATTATAAAATATCATCAAACAAGAGTTTGCAGTCTGAACAGCATCATATTGATTGGTTGATGTTTAACACGTACTGTTTTCAAAAAAATTTCAGTCATATCATGGCGGCCAGTTCACCTAATCATATGTGTCTTGGCTTTCTCACACCAGTACTCCATACAACATTCTTTCCAAGCAACTGGATGCTTTTCCACACAAGGCTGAAAGTCCATTGGTGGAAGACGAATGACGCCTGTCCCAATGAACAGCATTAAAGCCTGCCCTCTTGATTGTTTATATCAAAACTAAACCCTTTCCCTCTACAAGAGATCTACCGCTGACGACATGAAAACAAATACGAGGATGAGGGGGCAAAAATATGGAAATTATTTATAAATGAAAATACAATAATTGGAAACATTGTTGCAAAAGGAGAAATTGATCATTCAAAAGTTGTCTGCTCCAGATGCATGAAAATATGTGTGAGGTTGGGTAAGGGTTAAACATTTTATTTTTAGTGTTAAACACTGATGTCAGTGACAAAGTTACAACATAAGCTGTCCTTTGACAGTCCTGGTGAGTTTAAAGTTTTCAATGAATAAAAGATTCTAAATTTTATCGATATCTCAGGTAGGTGTGGTATTTAAATTCAATATCAAAGATCAAGTACATGAATCAATCGAAAAATTTGACCCTTTCCCAAAAAAGACAAATTGGCAGCAGACAAATTTGAAATCATATAGGCATAAATATTGAAATTTCTATCAATTACTGAATAGATTTGAAAACATTGTGACAAAAGGTGAAATTGCTCATTATGATAATATGAGCAATTTCTCCTTTTGCCACACTGTTTTCAACAGGTGTCTGCAGCAGAGGTATCAAAATGAGAAAGCATAGATCTGTATGTGGCAAAGGGTTAACCCTTTCCCACTTACATAATGATATGCATTTTGACGCATCTGCAGATGTATGGTACAAAAAATTGATTATCACAAAATATGCGACAGGACAGGTTTCTAAAATCTATTTATATTGATTATACAAAGATTACTTTACAAATATACCTCTTTTCACTTTAATATATATATTTCAAAGAACTAATTGTAATAGACTTTTCATAACAATAATATTATCTACAAGCATGATTTGATTGATTGGATCGAGTTTCAATGGTATTTTGGTAAAACCTTTCCCACAGTGACATATATATAGACGCTTTCAGACACTCCTGCAGCGGATGACTATTAAAAACATTGCCGAAATAGTTTCAACTGTCCGAGTCTCAATATTTATACTTTAATTACTAGATAATTTTTATAATTCTGCTTCTGCTGCAGACATGTTGTATGCGGGAAAAGGTTAAAACGTGGCCACCAGGTGACCTATGAAATTGTGTGTTTCCTAGCTATCTCGCACCAACACTCCACACAGAAATTCAGTCTTTTAACCTTTTTCCTCATACGACAATTCTGCTGCAGACGACTTTAAACATATTTTATCAAAACATAGAAAATCTCCATAATTGAATGGATAACCTATGACAAAAAGTGGAAAATATTGTGGCAAAAGGAGAAATTGCACATTTTGTGCAATTTCGTCTTTTGTCACTATGTTTTCAAAAAGCCGCCTGATGCAGAGGCGGACAGGAAAGATGATATTGGTCCCTCACATTAAAGTTTCATTCAGATAAAAAATATGTAAGGTTATGAAACCAATATCACCCCACCTGCTAGAGCTCAAGAGTTGCATTGACTCAAATGATTCAGACCCATTTAGACGGCCATTATGTTTCAAGCCGAGTCAGACTGTGACTGCCATTCATGTTGAGATTTCCCCCAGCCACAGGGGCAAACAAAACCACAAGACTTTACAAAGTAACTTCAAAAAAGAAAAACAATACATTTGAATTCCTACGCCACTTTCAACAAATATTTTAGTTATAAATATCACTGCAATTCCTTGGTAAGTTACCAGTCCTGCTGGTCCATTTGTCCTGACACCAGCCAGTCAGTGGTTATTCTAAACCTGCAACCCAGAGCGTCAAGAAGGGCAGCCATTATTCAAAAGTAAAGCGAACAAAGCCAAGGCAGTTGACACAAAAAGGAGAACTTGCTAGCTTTGTTGTCAAAAATGACTTCAACTCTTCATCAAATTGTGCTGTCTTGATTGTGATGACTCATCACAATCAAACTGATGACACTAAAGGTTTAGTCCAGAACACTAATACGGTTCATAGTTAACATTCTAAAAGCTTTATTTGGCCCTCTTACTCCCTGTTGGTGGTATTCAATAGGACTATTTTCCTAAGACAATTCTTTTGAGTACACACAATATAGACTTTGGTTTAGAAATAAAGAGTGATCTTGTGGGGAAATGACCAGATCACTTTTTACTCTCCAGTCTTACAATACATGTATAACAATATATAGACGCTCCATTGTGACTTGATAAGGAGTAAACCGGTCTTTTCCCAACAATACCTCTTTCTTATGTTTCAACTAAAGTTGACAACCAACGACATGGGGTTTGAGGGTCATATTTAGGGTTTAGGACTGTGAAGAATTCTTCTTATAAATCTAGAAACTTGAAATGACAAGATTATAAAGGATGTGATTATGTCATCTGCTGCTTTAAGCCTTATGTGTTTATTGTGTCTACAAGTGCTCAAAGGTTAAAACCTATTATCTTGTTGAAATATCACAATTATAAAGGAAATTTTTCACAACACCACTAACTATAGTAAATTAAACTTTGAAGTCATATGTACAAAAGATACATATATACTGAAAGAATACATTTTTCAACTAAAGCTGTAGATAAATTTAAAAACTGGCATTTCTGTATTATTTGAATTAATAAGGCTAGTTTTAAATACACAGATATTATCCTATTTTACATTTTAACACGATTCATAAATTATTCCTAATATAAAAAGACTGATCAATATCAATCAAAAGGATCAATATTATCAGAAAGGGTATTTATTGAAATAGTTATATTATAGCAATAGAAGTTTAAACTTTCAGTAAACTCTGTTATCCTTTAACGTATTAGATTTTGAGTTTCACTTCCTACAAACATGGGGACATATTAAGTCATATTGAATCGATGTTGCTGATACAGGACTAATCTGAAGTATTGTGGGAAAATGAGATATTTCTTGTATAACATCAGACAAAAAAAATAAAAAATCTTCTCTGTATCGGACAAAAATGTTTTTATACTTGGGTTTTCTAAAGTTGTGAGCCTAAGCATTAAAAATTAAATCCAAATCATTTTTAACTTTAAGTTAAAATTGTGTTTTGTATTAAAGTGAAAAAAACGCCATTTCTCGTAAACATATTAATTTAAAGTCAGCTTATGTATTGTATAATACATAAATAATAAGTAATTATGACCTTTCTTTATTAAATAATAACCCAGAGTTCAACGAGGTTACTATGAGGTTACCTTGACAGAGGTATGTTGGCTACTTGATGTTAATCAAATTAACAAATTACCTCTATGTTTCAAAACTTCCATTCACTGGCTGTTACAGTAAAAAAAATCACTAAAACACCAAATGTAGGAAAGCTGAAATCAGTTTGAAATGAGATGTAAAGATAAAGGCATATCAAAGCTACCGAGTACAGAAACCTGGACTACCTTAGTAAGTTAGTTACCGTTGTCATTCCTTTCGTTCTTTTCTCCAATGACTTTGTATAAGCAGACAATTGAGAAGTGAGTTACTAATGTCTAAAGATTCACTAAGTACTTGACAAAGCAGTTTTTTTAATGCTTCTGTTGATGAACTTGAGAGGCTCGTAGATATAATGTCTCTGCTAATACTAAATGAATCAATAAATATATATCAGAATGTATTTAAACATTTCTCAGTTGACTGCTTGTGATAGTGCAAAGTAATTTGTGAAAATGGTGAGAACAATAACTTTTGTTATTGATCCTTCTAAATGAGAATATTGAAAAAAGGAAGAAGAAAAAAATCCAAATCTTTGTCACAATCCTGAAAGACAAAAACACCTGTCTCAAGTCCATGATACAGTATCAAAAAAAAAAATGCACAAATAAATAAAGAATATTCACACTATTGTCTCGAGCAAGCAGTTGTGTCCTTCTGTTCTACAATAAGTATATGAAAACAAACCACAATTGGTTAAATCCTGGTAAACATTAAATAGGGCACGAACATTTTTGAGAACGGATGTAAGATAATCGAACTTCTTTTCAGTGGCAAGCCTGGTCATGACCTTTTCTTTGGGAGGTTTAAACTAATTTGAGATTATATCAACTGTAACTTTTCATTTTCTACAGAAAAACTAGACGAACATGATCAAATAAGTTTATATGTCTTCACATACCTGAAAATCACCTGTGGTCCACAAAGTTTATTGCCCTTACGATGTAAACTATGTCGGCGATGCTAAGTAACATGAAGTTAACCAATCAGATTGATTGTAACTTCAATAACTACCAATGAAAATTCATGTTACATATATTTGCAAACCGCGCCAATGTGCACGGAATTTAGGTAATCCAAGGGAACAAACCTCTTAAAACTTGTAGATAATGGTGACATTTGTTATTGCCCTTTAAAGCGATTTTTTTTCTAAGGCGAATACCTTCGCCCTTCATTAAGAAGAAACTAACCGACATCCGATTCTTTTTCTAGCGCATATCAATTCTAACAATCTCTTTGCCCGTTAACCCTTGATCACATGCAACAAATCCGTAGCAGAAAACATTGAAAACATCTTCGCAAATACGTGAACAATCTCTTAATAGAAAGTGCAATTATTGGATAGAGTTGAAATCCTTGTTGCAAAGGAGAAATTGTGCATTTTGAGCACAATCTCATTTCGCCACAATGTTTTAACGGTTTTTTCTGCTGTAAACAAGTCAACATGTTGTAAAGGGTGGGGGGGGGGGGGGGGAAGGCATGGTTCGTCCTGTTCCAGAGTCTTGTTCATGGCTATTTCGTTCCAAGATCTTCACCAGAGACATAGATTTCCTATCTACGCTGCTGTTGCACTACTTTTTTAAAACAAAGTCCTCTTTTCACAAAGCAGTTTTTTCTTGGTCTTCAAATTCCTAAAAATGAGCGCATCGGGTTTTTAAGATTCTTCTAAATAACACGCCGCCTTGACATCGTTTTACAACATATTGGCATAAAACTTGCGATGCATGCAATCCTTCCATTTTTCTCAGAAGGTGCATTTAAGTAGACATAACATAGTTCATACTGACGTTGAAGACTCTGGTGAGACTTGCAGATGCACAGATCCGCCTGAGTCTTCACTGTGCGAAAATGCATTAAGACCCACAATCGCTTAACGCTGTTCAGACGTTTTTCGATGTGATATCTTTAAAATGCCTAATTCGAAGCATGCACTCTCATTCGGCATTTCTTTGATCCTTTTGCTCACAAAAGTCACCCACAGATGCGTCTGAATGTATATGTAAGTGGGGATAGAATATCAGGGGCGTAGCTTGGCAATAATCAATGTGTAGGCCGTCTCGCGAGAAAATCAACATTGTGGACTCTGCGTAAGTATCGACCCGGATCAACCTAAACATGCCACACATGTGTACCCGGATAGACACTTTTCGCCTCCTGTGGATTTTCTGTTTCAGGAATCACTATTCTATACATATATCCCCTGAGGCGGAATGTGTCGGCCGGATCAGTCTGCGCGGACAGCGCAGGCTGATTTGGTCGATACATTACACAGATGTTTATAGCCGCAGCTGCATTTCGGGGGCATTTTGAGAATAAATGTGTAGGCACGTGCCTACAGTGCCTAAAGAAAGCTACGCACCTGAGTACGTAGGTGATCCAAGTAGTAGGCCTACATATCCAAAGATCCTCCTTGTTGAGTCAGTACAGTGAGATATATTAGTTTAAACTTATTTATTTTAAATCTATTGCGAAACTTTTCAGCTTATATTAACCCTAATTCTGCAGAAGACGACTTTTAACATATTTTGTTAAAAAATAGAAAATCTCTATAATGGAATAGATAACCTATGACTAAAAGTGGAAAACATTGTGGCAAAAGGAGAAATTGCTCGTTTTGAGCAATTTCTTCTTTTGTCACTATGTTTTTAAAAAGCCATCTGCTGCAGAGGCGTCAGAAAAGGTTAAGAGGGAAAGGGTTAATCACGTTCGATGTTTTCTTCCTAGAGACTTAACCAGTACTCCAGCTGTTTGTGTGGAAACATCCCAAAGTCAGAACCCTCTCATCACGGTACTCGAACCAGCGACCTTTAGCACGAGAGGCCGACGCTTTACCTCTGCACCACTGTCTCACACAGTGAGTTATATCCCTCGGTCACACCACACCGAATCAGTTCTAGATCTTTATAGACTAAAGTAGTTTCCTATTGAAAGTGTGTAGCAGCATTTCTCCTGAACTGGTTTTACTGCGGTGAGAAGTAAGAGAGGGGTATGTTTCTGATTTGCTAGTTTCAGCTTTCCTATACACAATCTATTTGCAAGAATTCTGTGTGCCGGATGCATAAAAGTTTGAAGGTGAAGCGATAACTTCTAACCAGGATTATTCACCGTTGATGTGCACGACTGCGATTAGCGAAAACGAACAAAAAACATGCACTAGTGGTGTAGCTTTGTTTGCTTTATGTTTAAGGACAGTGAATGGACTATTTAACCTTTTCCCTCATATAGACGCTTTCTGACGCCTCTGCAGCAGACGAATTTTGAAAAGAAAAATCAAACGAGCAATTTCTCCTTTTTCCACAATGTTTTCAACTTTTTTCAGTAATTATACCTTCAATTATAGAGATTTTCCATATTTTTGAGTAGACATTTTCAAAGTCGTCTGCTGCGAGGTAAAAAAAAAAAAAAAAATAAAGACAATTTCACCCTATATTTACTTAAAAAGCTTCGCGTGACACAATGGCGGTAAGAGAGGCTTCGAGTATAGGATCTTGTTCCATTTACCTTCCGCCGAGCTCCGGTAGCTCAGTCGGTAGCGACGCGGGCTGTCAATCCAGGGGTTGTGAGTTCGAATACCAGCTTGGCCAACATTCTTTCCGACGTTTGACAACAGTCACTGTGACCTGCGTCATTCGTCTTTCACCAATGGGCTGTTTAACAGTCTATGTGGAAAAGTAGCCAGTTGCTTGGAAAGTATGTTGTGTGGTGTACTGGTGTGGGAAAACCAGGAAACACATGAGTAGGTGAACTGGCCGCCGTGATATGACTGAAAAATTGTTGAAAACGGCGTTAAACCCAATCAATCCATTTCTGTTTCTAGCCCACACAGTTCTGGTTCGTTTACCCAGGGTACACGAGTTACGGCGTAAAACCTAGATGCATACATGCATCCATTTCCCTTAGCATCAGAAGAAGAGTTTGGAGCACAAAACACACATTGGCACATCATTTCGGTTTCAATGTAGTTTTGTTTGGTTTTGGTTTTGTTGTTGTTGCCTTTTCTTTCGCCATTAGTTATACTAAAACGATGGCGGACTTCGGCTCTATAAAATTGTCCACATTCCAAGGCTCGATCAAATCCTTAATATGTCCATCGATGCAGCAAGCCTCGATTTCACCTGACGGAAATACAAGGATATCGAGGGCTTGGCGTGAAGGTTGTAACTCAAATTGGTCTTTTTTTTTACCAAGGTTAATCACCTGGCCATTAACTCTTTATAAGCGTTAAATCATTTTTCTTGGTAAACAATGGAAATTTAGGTGCCATTGCTCGTGGCAATGGCACCTAAATTTGCATTGTTTACAAAGGGGTCAAAATTGCCCCTAAACCAGGGTTTTCAAAATAGGTTTTTAGTTACAACCCTCGATATATAGTAAACAGTGACAAAAGTAATTACTCGAAATAACCCAGTTCCTCCTTTCCCCATCATTTTTTCAACACTCTAACATTCTACTGCTTTGTTTGCAGATGAAAATTACTATGAGGCCGTAAAACGGTTTAAGAATGAACTCAAAACACAAATTAACAAAAACCCATTACACAAAGACATTAGCGAAATAGACGATTACGATAGACGAAATAACCAGCGCTTTATCAAAATGCAAAAACGGTAAATCGTGCGGTGAAGATTGCCTACCTTATGAGGTGTTTAAAAATAAAAACTCTCAACAAATGTTGCTACATTTATTTAATATTTGTTTGTCGAAAGGAGTAGCGCCATCAGTTTGGTCTAGATCGATTATCAAACCATTGCCCAAAAACAGTACAAACGATCCAAGAGTGCCATTGAATTATTGGGGAATAAGCCTCTTACCTACAACGAGCAAACTGTTTTCAAGTGTGTTAAATGAACGACTTACTAAATATCTGGATGTAAATGAGTTTTGTGTAGACGAGCAAAACGGCTTTCGAACATTGCGTTCATGTAATGATCATCTTTTCGTTTTATGCTCTATGATAAGGAACAGAAAAGTAACTGGGTTACCAACGTATGCTTGCTTCGTAGACATGGTGAAGGCTTTTGATCGTGTCGATAGAGACTGCTTGTTGGCAAAATAACTTACTGTAGGAACTTCAGGCACATTTTACAATATACTTAAACACTTGTATAGAACATCCCAGGCCAGAGTGAATATAAATGGAGCTTATACAAACTATTTTGATATATAATGTTCTGTAGAACAAGGGAACATTATTTCACCTACCTCTTTCTCTCTGTATATTAATGACTTAGCTATGGAAATAAAAAGTATGAACCTTGGAATACCAGTTGGTGACGAAAAGATTTGCATGCTACTGTATGCAGACGACGTTGTTATTTTAGGCGAAAGTGAACAAGATTTGCAAAACATGTTAGACACGTTAGATACATGGTGTAAGTCATGGCGTATGAAAATTAACGTGACAAAAACTAGTGTTGTGCATTTTAGAAGACTTAGTCAAGATCGCACTGTGTTTAACTACAAAATCGGACAGGAAACTATAAATGTAGTAGAAAAATATAAGTACCTCGGTTGATTCTTACTGAATCATTAGACTACTTCGACAGCAAATACACTCGCCGAGTCGGCGGGCCGTGCTCTGGGTGGGATCCTGAACAAGGCAAGATCGAGAGACGGACTTTCTTTTAATGTTATCACGAAACTATTCAACGCAATTGTTGTGCTTATAATGGATTTTGGTGCCGCAGTGTGGGGCTATAAGCTATATTCAAAGTGTGATACAATACACAATAGAGCGATTCGAGCCTTTTTAGGAGTTCTAAAACATGCCTCGAATGTCGCCATAAACGGCGAGGTAGGATGGCAAACGACACAGTCGAGGAGACATTCCGCAATGATGAGACACAATGACATAGCCTTGTTACGATGCCTGGTGACAGGCTAACAAAGAAAGTGTTTATCTGGGACTATGATCATCCACGCAACTGGTGTTCAGATATTAAATACATCTTTGAAAAGCTAAACCTCAAGGACCTGTACCAAAGTCAATCTATGGGCGGTAAATCATTGGATACGATTTTACAGCATACATTTGAAACTTCGAACAAATGTACTATTTACAATGGACAGAAAAACTTCAAGCACAACCGAAATTAAGGACATATAGCGACCTAAAAATGAATTTTCATGTGAAAACTACATTAAAATGTTCCTACTGAAACACCTTCGCTCTTTCATAGCACAAGTTAGGACTGTAACGTTACCTCTTCGTATTGAAACAGGACGCTTTAGGAATAAAGCAATTGAAGAAAGACTCTGTGAGATATGTAATTTAACAAAAGCGGGGGAAACGAAGTATCATTTCCTGTTGCAATGTATAAAATAATTTTATTTTATAATTATGCAACTAGAATTTTGCCAGACGTTTTAGATGTGCCATTTGCCCAACGACTGAAATACATGCTTTTTTAAGAAATCTGCTATATATACACACAATTGTTATTTAAACAGATCTGAAATAGTTTACTCCATTTAATCATGTTTAAATAACTATTCATATTATCATTTATTAACACTTCTTATTAGTACTTATATTGATTGATGTCTATTGACTCATAAGCCATGTGTATGGCTGGGTAATACGCCCAATATGTACAATTATTACTAACAAATGTGAATGTTATACTGTTGTATTATTATATTGTATGTATAACTTGTATTACGTGTCACTTAAATAAAATATAAAACTACTATGACGATCAAAAGTTGTTATTTTTATTGGGGATTTCCTAATTTCTGGACAACCATTTATGATACAAAATCATTGAAATGTGAACCAGCTACAAGTTGGTTTTTAATGAACAGTGTAGAACTTGTGTAGATTCTAATAAGATTGCATAAATGAACAGGGTTATCTGAATCTACTCTGTTTGGAAATGCCAAGGTGCACTTTTTTTCCCATGAACAGGATCATCTAGTGTGAGTGTGTCAGATATCGCTTTCTGACGCCTTTGCAGCAGATGACTTTTGAAAACATTGTGACAAAAGGGAAAATTGCTCAAAACGTGCAATTTCCCCTTATGTCACATTGTTTTCACTCCTATAAAAAGAATTATCCTTTCATTAAAAAAGATTTAAGCAAATTTTGTCCAGATGTTTTCAAATTTCGTCTGCTGCAGATTGTTTATATGTGGGAAATAGTTCAAGCATGTATGAACAGTAAAGGCTCGGGTCAAACAACAACATATTTCACAGTCCCACATACACCTAGGTGTATCTTTTAATGAAACCCCTCAGGTTGTATGGCCCCTTTTTGCCTTCCACTGCCCATGTCTTGTTCCAACATCATATCATGGCAACCGAAAGAATGAATGAATGTTTATTGTTTTATGGCGCATCGACAGCTAAGGTCATTTAGCGCGCAATTAAATTTAATTATTCATGATACCTGGGTAAACAAACCAGTACTAGGCTAGAAAATGTGCCTTGCCCACGGGCACTCCACCATGACCGTAGTGCCGCGACTGGGGATCGAACCCGGGACACCCGGTTTCGAAATCCCCGACGCTAACCACTCGACCACAGCGGATTCCGGCAACCGAAAGAAAGAAATAGTGAAAACTTAAAAAAATCATCTTCTATTCCGAAAGTGTCAGGCCGATTTTCAAATAATGTTGTAGAAATGTTCCTTGGGTGACCCTCTATTAGAATCCTTCACGCCAACTTGATTGGTTGAAGAACATGGCCGCCAGGTGGCGGGGCTTATATGGTTATAGTGAAAACTTAAAAAATCTTCTCCTTCAAAAGTGTTTGACCAATTTTCAAATATTTTTGTAGAAATGTTCCTTGGGAGTCCTTCAAGCCATGTTGATTGGTCGAAAACATGGCCGCCAGAGGACGGGGCTATTTTGCCTTATATGGCTATAGTGAAAACTTAAAAAATCTTCTACTCCGAAAGTGTCAGGCTGATTTTCAAATAATTTTGTAGAAATGTTCCCAGGTCTATCAGATTCCTTCAAGCCATGTAGATTGGTCAAAACTATGGCCGCCAGGGGGCGGGACTATTTTGCATTATATGGCTATAGTGAAAACTTAAAAAATCTTCCTTCTCCGAAAGTGTCGGGCTGACTTTCAAATAATTTTGCAGAAATTTTGCTAGGGTTACCCTCTATCAGATTCCACCAAGCCATGTTGATTGGTAAAAAAACGTGGCCACCAGGGGGCGGGGCTGTTTGGAGATTTAATTTTTGCCTAATGGCAGTCGAGATACTGGCCCTCTTGGGCCTCTTTATTTTCCCAAGATATTTTCAAAGTCGCCTGCTGCGGATTTGTTTGTACGTGGGATAGGCTAAATTTCTGTTAACTCTTTCCCTCATATAGACGCTTTCTGATGCCTATGCAGCGGACGGCTTTTTGAAAACATGTCGACAAAAGAAGAAATTGCTCAAAACAAGCAATTTCTTCTTTTGTCACCATGTTTTTCAACACTTATTCAATTATTGTACTTGGAGTTTCCATTTTTTTTTCGGGTATGTTTTTTTTTCAAAGTCGTTTGCTTCAGATTTGTTGTATGTGGGAAAGGGTTAAGGCATTGGAAACTATACTAAATTACTTGTCATACTTGACCCCCATCCTCACCTTTTTGCACACATCTAGAAAAGTTGAACTTTAGTATTGACACAGGTTTGAAACTTTGTGGGAAAAAAAGAGAAATTTCATGTGAACAATTTTGCAAATAAATAGACTCTTTCACATGTATTTATTCGCATCTGCAGCAGACAACTTCTGAAATCATTTTGACAAAAAGAGAAATTGCTCATAATTAACAATTTCTCCTTTTGTCAAAATGTTTTCATTTCTATTCGATACTTTAAATAAGCTTCTATTTATAGAGATTAATAAAGTTTTTTGCCTGGTATGCTTTCAAGGTCGTCTGCTAAAAGAGTTGGTGTATGTGGGAAAGTAGAGTTATTTCCTACATGAAACATATATAAACGAGTAAAATGTCAAAAATCTCTAACAATCAAATTTTGATTTCAGAACCGAGTAGTAAATA
This sequence comes from Serripes groenlandicus, assembly GCA_031761405.1. Classification (NCBI taxonomy): domain Eukaryota; kingdom Metazoa; phylum Mollusca; class Bivalvia; order Cardiida; family Cardiidae; genus Serripes; species Serripes groenlandicus. Next base: position 8,011,773 of record JASEVX010000015.1, read on the forward strand.
TGCTTTGAGTAATTATACTTTTTCCAAATTGTTTTCAAAAGTCTTCTGTTACAAAGTCTTCTGGAGTTTTTCAAGATAAGATGAGGAGGCAATACAATTCAAAAACCCGTTATTGCTTGCAGAAGTGTTTTGATGCATCCCCAGCAGAAGACATCTGAAAACATGTGAACACTTGTGATAAATCCGACATCCGAAACTGATCATCTTAAGACATTTCTTCTTTTGCCACAATGATTTAAACTCATTTTAAAAGTTACACTCTCATTTATGGAGAATTTTCTTATTAGCTTCACTGGCTGAAAGCCAGTCGAGCCTATGTCTAAGCGAATTGTCCGTCGTGCGTGCGTGCGTCCGTTAACTTTTTGCTTCAAACGACTTATCCTCCCTAACCACTTGGCCAATTAGGATGAAACTTCATAGGAAGCATCCTCTCAATGTCCTCTCCTGAATACCTTCAAAGTTTTTGGATCTATGCAAAATTCTGAAAAAATCTTCTCCTCCGAAAAAGTCTGGCCAATTTCCAAATAATTTCGTAGAAATGTTCCTTGAGTGATTCCTTCAAGCCAAGTTGATTGGACGAAAAACATGATCGCCAGTGGGCGGGGCTATTTTGCCTTATATGGCTATAGTGAAAACTTAAAAAAGAATTTCTCCTCTGAAAGTGTAACGCCGATTTTCAAATAATTTTATAGAAATGTTCCTTGGGTAACTCTTAATCAGATTCCTTCAAGCCATGTTGATTGGTCAAAAGACATGGCCGCCATGGGGCGGGGCTATTTTGCCTTATATGGCTATTGTGAAAACTTAAAAAATCTTCTCCTCCGAAAGTGTTAGGCAAGTTTTCAAGTAATTTTGTAGAAATGTTCATTGGGTGTCTCTTTATCAGATTCCTTCAAGCCAAGTTGATTGGTCGAAAAACATGGCCGCCAAGGGGGCGGGGCTATTTTGCCTTGTATGGCTATGGTGAAAACTTAAAAAATCTTTTCCTCCGAAAGCGTTTGGCCAATTTTCAAATAAATGTGTAGAAATGTTCCTTGTGAGACCCTCTTTCGGATTCCTTCAAGCCATGTTGATTGGTCGAAAAACATGGCCGCCAGAGGGCAGGGCTATTTTGCCTTATATGGCTATAGTGAAGACTTAAAAAATCTTCTCCTCCGAAAGTGTCAGGTCGATTTTCAAATAATTTTGTAGAAATGTTCCTAGGGTAACCTTCTATCATATTCCTTCAAACCATATTGATTGGTCGAAAACTATGGCCGCCAGGGGGTGGGGCTATTTTGCCTTATATGGATATAGTAAAAACTTAAAAAATCTTCTTCTCCGAAAGTGTCGGGCTGATTTTCAAATAATTTTGTAGAAATGTTCCTAGCCTTCATCGTCTTCCCTCCATCAGATTCCTTCAAGCCATGTTGATTGGTCGGAAAACATGGCCATCAGGGGCCGGGGTATTTGGAGATTTAATTTTTGCCTAATGGCCGTGGAGCGATACTGGCCCTCTTGGGCCTCAAGTTTTCTTTAGTATTTTCAAGTATTCAAGTATTTTTATTTATCAAAGTATAGAGGCAACTGGCCCATAAAACAACATATATACAATTTATTATATGTATAAGAGTGACATAAGATTGTAATAATTTGAATTTGTTTAATAACCCACATATATTCAAGACTATATATATATATATTTTTTTTTTTTTGGGGGGGGGGGGGGGGGGGGGATTTATTTAATTTTGTTTGAAAATATCGTGGGAAAAAAGAAAACTGTTTGCAATATATGTTAAATAACAGTAATACAGATCAACATTTGCATGGGTTGAAGCATTTGTAAAATACTAACAACCCTGAAGGGGTGATTTACCCGAAACAGGCAATTTTCCCTCTCCAAAGATTGTCTTCGATTCAAATAAACAGTTCTACTACCAATTTAGCAGACGACTGATTTACATATCAAGTTCACATATGACAGAGAGAATAATTTACAATTTACAAAAACAATGATAACAAGGGCACCGCAAAGCGGATGCATCCCCTCAAAGCGGATGCATCCCCTCGGTATTAAATTTAAAAATATGGCTACAAAAATGGCCAATGACCTGGATATTAATGTTATGTACCAGAAAACTAATGTCATTTGTCCTTGCCTTTATCAAATTGTTATTAATGTTATGTACCAGAGAACTAAGTGTAATTTGTCCTTGTCTCCGCATTTGGCCTTTGCCAAATGATCCCGCCTTTGCCCATTTACAATCAATAGGCTTCTAGACATTGCCATATACAAACTGTATGGCAAGTTTGGTTAAGATCGGTCGAAGGATGTTTAGTGTAGAGTGGTCACAAGGTTGTTATATGGGAAAATAGTCAAAGTCAAATTTTGACATTGACCTTGACCCTATGACCTTGAAAATAAATAGGTTTGTAGACATTGTCATATACTAACTGTATACCTAGTTTGGTTGAGATCGGTCAACGGATGTTCAGTGACCTTGACCTTGACCGTATGACCTTGAAAATAAATAGGTTTATAGACATTGCCATATACTAACTGTATACCAAGTTTGGTTAAGATCAGTCAAAGGATGTTCTGTAGAGTGGTCACAAGGTTGTTATATGGGAAAATAGTCAAAGTCCAATTTTGACCTTGACATTGACCCTATGACCTTGAAAATAAATAGGCTTCTATACCTTGCAATATACTAACTGTATACCAAGTTTGGTTAAGATCGGTCAAAGGATGTTCAGTGTAGAGTGGTCACATGTTTGTTACGGACGGAAAGTCCTATTTTGACCTTGACCTTAACCCTATGACCTTGAAAATAAATAGGCTTCTAGACCTTGCCATATACTAACTGTATACCAAGTTTAGTTGAGATCAGTCAAAGGATGTTCAGTGTAGAGTGTTCACAATGTTGTTATGTTGGAAAATAGTCAAAATCCAATTTTGACCTTGACCTTGACCCTATGACCTTGAAAGTAAATTAACTTCTAGACCTTGCCATATACTAACTGTATACTAAGTTTGGTTGAGATCGGTCAACGGATGTTCAGTGTAGAGTGGTCACAAGGTTGTTATATGGGAAAATAGTCAAAGTCAAATTTTGACATTGACCTTGACCCTATGACCTTGAAATAAATAGGTTTGTAGACATTGTCATATACTAACTGTATAACTAGTTTGGTTGAGATCAGTCAACGGATGTTCAGTGTAGAGTGGTCACAACGTTGTTACGGACGGACGCACAGACGCACAAACGGATAACCCTGTTACTATATCCCATCTCAAACTCTGTTTGACCTTACCATATACTAACTGTATACTAAGTTTGGTTGAGATCGGTCAACGGATGTTCAGTGTAGAGTGATCACAAGGTTGTTATGTTGGAAAATAGTCAAAGTCCAATTTTGACCTTGACCTTAACCCTATGACCTTGAAAATAAATAGGCTTGTAGACATTGCCATATACTAACTGTATACCTAGTTTGGTTGAGATCGGTCAAAGGATGCTCAGTGTAGAGTGGTCACAACGTTGTTACGGACGGACGCACGGACGCACACACGGATAGCCCTGTTACTATATCCCATCCCAAACTCTGTTTGGCGAGGGGATAATAAGCAATGAAATGTTCATGTAATCTAGATATGAGAAATTTCAAGAATATCACAAACTTAACGCTTAACTTAATTCTTGTAGCATATACCTTCGTAGTTTAAATGCTTTTACCAGGTATTTCGAAATCTTGTAAACAGTTTCTCTGGAATTATTATTTAAAATAGAATAAAAAAGGTTAAGATTTTTGTTCCTGAGCCATGATTTGTCAAAATACTCTAACCGTAATAATTCATAGCTATTACATTCAAAGAAAAAATGATATTCGTCTTCGATGGCGTAAAGATTATGTTGTATACAAAATTGGCAATACCTATGTTCTCTGTCTACCGATATATGTCTGCCCTTTTCTATCATCAGATCATGTGACGAACATCTAAAGTTAGACTTTTTTTTTAAATAAATAAGATAGATCTGTACTTATAATGGATTAATCCTTAATCCTCTGTGAAAAAAGCTTTAAAAAAGTATTTACATTACCAACGTCATGTAACACCCACACGTATTCGAACCCATGCATGAAGAGTATATCCTTTATATAAGAAGCCCAGGTGCGTTTACCCGATTCATCTAATTGCAGCAACATAAAGTAGCATTGTTTAGGTTATCTAGTGTTATTCATACGAATGATGCTTAGCCAAAATTTAATACAATTAGACATATATGTTGTTCATATTGGTAATCTTCCACATTCTCCTAAAGCCAGACTTTTTTACAAAACTGTATTTGATCTTTTTCAATTTTCTCAACATAATGATAGCCCCAAATACTGGAAATGAGACAATATCGATAGTATTCCCACTATAAAACCATTTTTTCTGTTTGCTTAACAATGCCTCCGTTTCTGAATACTATGATTTAAGTTTTTTGCATGTTTACATCCAGACCGACACTGCTACTGAATTGCTCGAATCTATTTATCTGCCTTTGTAATTGTATTACTGTATCTGCAAAACTGGAGACATCGTCAGCAAACAATAAAACACTCAACTCATTGATATCACTTGATACGAAGATCCCATGTTCACTTTTACTGTTGGGGTAGTTGACTAAGTCATTTTTACTTCAATGAATCCATTTTTGTTTGCGTACTCTTAAAATATAATTAATTGCTTGTTAGCTTGTAAAGATAACATATGATGCGTTTTTGACCATGCTTATTAACTTGTAAAATAAACCCCTAGATATTTATAAAATGAGACGATATAAAACAATTTTTCTGTTTGCTTGACAATGTCTCCATTTCTGAATACTATGATTTTAGTTTTTTGCATGTTTACATGTCGCCAATTTTATCGCAATACTTCAATTTACTATACATTGATTTATGGACTTCTAAGAATTTGCCATTTATACCATTGCGCTGCAGAGCTTCCCACAATTTATCGTGACGTATACTATCGAATGCCTTAGAAAAGTCAATAAAAATGCAATAGAATCTACCACGTTTTTTACATAAATATTTTTATACCAAAGACATTAAAACCAAAAATATTGTCCATTGCAGAATATTTTTTGCGAAAGCCTGCTTGCGATTTGTCAATAATGTTAAAATCTTCACACCACTTAGATAGTTTACTAGTCATAATGTGTACGCAAATCTTACATATAGAGTCAATCAAAGAAATTCCTCGATGGTTGTTGGGATCTGTTATACACCCCTTTTTATGCAGTGGAGTTATAATACTGTAGCTCCATTCGTCAGGAAAGCAGCCGCTGTCGAAAAATTCATTGAAAAGCTTTTGAAAAAAGGGTAAAATATCATATAAAGTGTATTTGTACATTTCTAAACAAATACTATCAAATACCATAATTTCATTTTGATTAGACATTTTCAAAATCATCTGCTGCAGTTCTGGTGTATGTGGGAAAGCTTTTAATATTCAAGAGGGAACACAATAGGTCAGACAATCAGACTAATGGTAGAGTTAGACTTTTAATTAAAGAAATAACCCACTTATATGTACATTCTGACCCATAAAGCATACCACTTTTGGAATAATTGAGGCAAAAATTGATAATGTTCAAAATGATTTCGAACTCGATTAAATAACAATACTTTCAATTTTTGGAGATTTTCCATATATCTGGCTGGATATTTTCCATTTTTCTGGCTGGATATTTTCCATATATCTGGCTGGATATTTTCTATATTTCTGGCTTGATATTTTCAAAATTGTCATCTTCAGATTGATCAGATCTCATTTATATCACAACTAATCAAAGTATGCTGCAGTAGCGAACACTCATATGACAGCCTATTACAAGTCGTCTCAGATTGACCTTTGCATCAGCCAATCAAATTGTAACCTACAAAATCGGAAAGGCATCAACAAGGAAGATAACCCATGTAAAAAAAGAGGGTCAAGATGGCCCTAAATCGATCACTTGAGTGATAGTAAATTAGTAGCAAATATTTTACCGCAAATATATGGGAACATTTATCAGGAGTGCAAATGAAATTGCAAGGAGTGGCTAGGAAAAAGCTTATCAGTAAAGGCCATTTGTAATAAGGCATTAAATCTCTGCACAATTTGAAATAGGACCACCGATGGAACATTCCTGTGAAGTTTGGTAGATATCAGTCCAATGGTTTAGGAGGAGATCATTTGAAGCTGAAAGTTCATTTACCCTTTTTTCTGATGCCACATAGCATATCTTTTTTAACCGAATATATTATGTAAAGGGTCAGTAAAGGAACATTTCTGCTAAATTATCTTGAATTAATAAGAATGGAATAATAAAGTTTTGTCATTTCCCCCCCTTTCCTGATGCCGCCTTGCTGCCTTGTTTTTCAACGAATCAATATGGCTTGAACACATTTCGTAGAGGGTCACTGAAGAATAGTTTTAATAAATTATCTTGTAATCGGACTGGCCGATTCTGGAGGAAAAGGTTTTTAAAGTTGGGGCATTTTTTATCACTTTCTGATTCCGCAGCAACCTAAGTTGTACAAAGAATGCAAGTCTTTGAACAACGTTGAAAGAAGACCAACAAAGACCAACAAAGGATTCATAGGAGAAGAATTTAAATTTGGACAGTTTGCCCCTTTTCTGATGCCACAGCAACCAAATTTATCCAGGGAATTTAAATCTTTGAACAATTTTGAAAGAGGACCAGCAAAGGAATCTTTGAAGTCTGGTTGAAATTGGTCCTGTGGTTTAGGTGGAGATGATGTTTAAAGCTAACAGTTAACGACGGACGACGGACAGAGAGTGATCTAAAAACAAAGACAGAGAAAACTAAGTAGTGATTGCAGAGTGTTCTGATTGTATAACAAATTTAAAAGTATAGGTTCAATTCGACACTCTTTTATGCAGAAATCCAATACCTTAACCCTTTCCCACAAACAACGAATTTTCAGCAGACAGCTTTGAAATCATCTAGGCAAAAATGTGAAAAAAATCTTTATAAATATATGTTAATTATTGAACAGAGTTGAAAACATTGTGGTTATAGGAGAAATTGCTCATTTTGAGCAATTTCCCCTTTTGTCACAATGTTTTCAAAATTCATATGCTTCAGAGGGAATAAAGGTTAAGCGAAGTACAGTCGAACCTATGTTTTAAGACCACCCATGGGAAGTGAACAATCTGGTCTTTGTTAACAGGTGGTCTTTAATGACAGGGTCATTTGGCAGAAAATGATTAATTGGGAAATTAAAAGGTGGGGTTGCCTAAACAGGCAATTGCTCTCAAAAGGGGGTCTTGAGCACAGGTTTGACTGTAGTTTTTTCTGAGATCACTGCGATTGGTGTGAGAAAATAGTCTTACCTACTGCTATCCCTACTATGAGGCCCAGGCTACCGCCACCAGCTTCTTGCGGCGCCACTGAAATATAAAATTCATAATAAACATATATACCATGTATTCTGTCTTTTATCCCTTTCCCACATACAGATGCTTACCTGATGCCTATGCAGCAGACAACGTTTAAACAAGAGGCCCAAGAGGGCCAGTATCGCTCCACGGCCATAAGGCAAAAATAAAATCTCCAAACAGCCCTGCCCCGTGGTGGCTATTTTTTTTACCAACCACCATGGCTTAAAGGAATCTTGTAGAGTGTCACCAAAGGAATGTTTCTGCAAAATTATTTGAAAATATGCCTGACACTTTCGGAGGAGAAGATTTTTTAAGTTTTCACTATGGTCATATAAGTCAAAATAGCCCCGCCCTCTGGCGGCCATGTTTTTGGACCAATCAACATGGCTTGAAGGAATCTGATAGAGGGTCACCCAATGAACATTTCTACAAAATTATTTGAAAATCGGCTGAACACTTTCGGAGAAGAAGATGTTTTAAGTTTTCACTATAGCTATATAACGCAAAAAAGCCCCGCCCCCTGGCGGCCATGTTTTTCGCCCAATCAACATTTCTTGAAGGAATCTAATTAAGGTTCACACAAGGAACATTTCTACAAAATTATTTGAAAATCGGCCTGACACTTTTGGAGGAGAAGATTTTTTAAGTTTGCTCTTTAGCCATATAGGCAAAATAGCCCCGCCCTGTGACGGCCATGTTTTTTTACCAATCAACATGGCTTGAAGGAATCTGATAGAGGGTCACCCACGGAACATTTCTACATAATTATTTGAAAATCTGCTGAACACTTTTTGAGAAGAAGATTATTTAAGTTTTCACTATAGCTATATAAGGCAAAAAAGCCCCGCCCCCTGGCGGCCATGTTTTTCGCCCAATCAAAATTTCTTGAAGGAATCTAATAAAGGGTCACCCAAGGAACATTTCTACAAAATTATTTGAAAATCGGCCTGACACTTTCGGAGAAGAAGATTTTTTAAGTTCTCACTATTTTTTTCTTTCGGTTGCCATGGAAACCAGAATTTTGAATGGATCAAAAAAAATTGAAGGAATTTAGTAGAGGACATTGAGAGGATGCTTCCCATGAAGTTTCAACCAAATTGGCCAAGTGGTTAGGGAGAAGAAGTCGTTTAAAGGAAAAAGTTAACGCACGCACGCACGCACGCACGCACGCACGCACGGACGCACGACGGACAATTCGCCATGACATAAGCTCGACTGGCTTTCAGCCAGTGGAGCTAAAAACTAGAGATTGCTTTCTTAAACAAGAGGGCCATGATGGCCCTGGAATCGCTCACCTGTTTTTTTTTTTTTCACTTTAGCTATTTAAGCCCCGCCCCCTGGCAGTCATAGTTTCTGACCAATCAACTTGGCTTGAAGGAATCTGATAGAGGGTCACGCTAGGAACATTTCTACAAAATTATTTGGAAATCTGCCAGACACTTTTGGAGGAGAAGATTTTTTAAGTTTCCACTATAGCCATAAAAGGCAAAATAGCCCCGCCCCCCCTGGTGGCCATGTTTTTCGACCAATCAACTTGGCTTGAAGGAATCTGATAGAGGGTCATCCAAGGAACATTTCTACAAAATTATTTGAAAATCAGCCTGACACTTTCGGAGGAGAAGATTTTTTAAGTTTTCACTTTGGCCATATAAGGCAAAATAGCCCCGCCCCCTGGCGGCCATGTTTTTCGACCAATCAACATGGCTTGAAGGAATCTGATAGAGGATCACCCAAGGAACATTTCTACAAAATTATTTGAAAATCGGCCTGACACTTTTGCAGGAGAAGATTTTTTAAGTTTGCACTATAGCCATATAAGGCAAAATAGCCCCGCCCCCCCTAGCGGCCATGTTTTTCGACCAATCAACATGGCTTGAAGGAATCTGATAGTGGGTCACGCAAGGAACATTTCTACAAAATTATTTGAAAATCGGCCTGACACTTTCGGAGGAGAAGATTTTTTAAGTTTTCACTATAGCCATATAAGGCAAAATAGCCCCGCCCCCCCCCCCCCCCCCCTGGCGGCCATGTTTTTCGACCAATCAACATGGCTTGAAGGAATCTGATAGAGGGTCATCTAAGGAACATTTCTACAAAATTATTTGAAAATCTGCCAACCAGTTTGGGAGAAGAAGAATTTTGAAGTTTTTTCGGTTTCGTTGCCATGGAAACCAGAATTTTGCATGGATCCCAAAAATTTGAAGGAATTCTGGTGAGGTCATTGAGAGGATGCTTTCTGTGAAGTTTCATCCAAATTGACCCACTGGTTACTGAGGAGAAGAAGTTGACGGACGACGCACGACGGACGCCGGACGCCGGACAAAAGGCGATCACAATAACTCACCTTGAGCAAAGCTCAGGTGAGCTGAAAAGCACTTGTCTCCCCATTTTTGTGGTCGTAGGGGAGGAAAAGAAATGATGGAGATGAATTTTGTAGTTCACCTAGTGATCTCAAAATCAATAAGGGTCATTTGCTGGTGGTGACCAACCTGCACACCAAGTATGAGCGTTCTTGAGTTATTGAGTAAAAAACATTTTTCAGCTGAAGGTTACTGTGACCTTCACCTTGTGACCTCATAATCAATAAGGGTCATCTACTGGTTAGGACCAACCTGCACACCAGGTATGAAGTTCCTCGACATAAGCATTCTTTAGTTATTGAGCGGAAACCATTTTTCAGCTGAAGGTTACCATGACCTTGACCTTTGACCTAGTGACCTCAAAATCAATAGGGGTCATCCTCTGGTGGTGACCAACCTGCACACCAAGTATTAACTTCCATGGCCAAAGCATTCTAGTTATTAAGCAAAAACAATTTTTCAGCTCATTGTTACCGTGACCTTGACCTTTGACCTTGTGACCTCAAAATCAATAAGGGTTATCTACTGGTTAGGACCAACCTGCACACCAGGTATGAAGTTCCTCGACATAAGCATTCTTTAGTTATTGAGCGGAAACCATTTTTCAGCTGAAGGTTACCATGACCTTGACCTTTGACCAAGTGACCTCAAAATCAAAATGGGTCATCTGCTGGTGGTGACCAACCTGCACACCAAGTATGAAGTTCCTCGACATAAGCATTATTTAGTTATTGAGCCCAAACCATTTTTCAGCTGAAGGTTACCATGGCCCTGACCTTTGACCTAGTGACCTCAAAATCGATAGGGGTCATCTGTTGGTGGTGACCAACATGCACACCAAATATTAACTTCCATGGCCAAAGCATTATACAGTTATTAAGCAAAAACAATTTTCAGCTCATTGTCACTGTGACATTGACTTTAGACGTACTGACCTCAAAAACTATAGGGGTCTTCTACTAGGCATGGCCAACCTGCATACCAAGTATGGATTTCCTCGGCCCAAGCATTCTTTAGTTATTGAGGGGAAACCATCTTTTAGCTCACAAGATCACCATGACAGTAACCTTTGACCTTCTGACATCAAAATCAATAGGGGTCAGCTACTGGTCATGACCAACATACCAGTTATTGAACGGAAACAAGTGTGACAGACGGAAGGATGGAAGGAAGGGCGGAAGGACGGAAGGACGGAACAGGCAAAAACAATATGTCACCCCCATGTATGGAAAATCTCTATAATTGAATGAATAACCTATGACTAAAAGTAGAAAACATTGTTGCAAAAGAAGAAATTGCTCGTTTTGAGCAATTTCTTCTTTTGTCACTATATTTTCAAAAAGCCGTCTGCTCCAGAGGCGTCAGAAAGCGTCTGTATGAGGGAAAGGGATAGTCTTACCTCCTGTTACACATTCTGTGGTGCTCACGTTTACGCTACTAGCTACTGTCGTTGCCACTGAAATATAAAATTCATAATAAACATATATATACAATGTATTCTGCCTTTTATCCCTTTCCAACCTAATATGGTATAACCCTTGCATTCTGTTTATGATAGGATTTTAATAACGTCAGACAGAAATTAGTATTTTAGTGAAACTTTTACGCTACTAGTTACTGTCAGCGCCACTGAAATATAAAATTCATAATAAACATATATATACAATGTATTCTGCCTTTTATCCCTTTCCCCCCTTATATGGTATAACCCTTGCATTCTGTCTATGATAGGATTGTAATAACATTAGACAGAAATTAGTATTTTAGTGAAACCTTTACAGAGCAACATTGGCAAAACTGGATTTGTTAGAGGTTAACCCTTTCCCTCATACGACAATTCTGCAGCAGACAACTTTGAACATATTTTGTCAAAAAATAGAAAATCTCTATAAGTGAATGGATAACCTATGACTAAAAGTGGAAAACATTGTTGTAAAAGGAGAAATTGCTCATTTTGATGGGTCTTTTAGCACAGGTTTGAATGTAGTGTTGTCTGAGTTCAATGAGATTGGTGTGAGAAAATAGCCCTTTCCCATATACGACAATTCTGCAGCAGACGACTTTGAACATATTTTGTAAAAAAATAGAAAATCTCTATAAGTGAATGGATAACTTATGACTAAAAGTGGAAAACATTGTGGCAAAAGAAGAAATTGCACGTTTTGAGCAATTTCTTCTTTTGTCACTATGTTTTCAAAAAGCCGTCTACTCCAGAGGCGTCAGAAAGCGTCTGTTTGAGGGAAAGGGATAGTCTTACCTCCTGTTACACCTTCTGTGGTGCTCACGCTTACGCTACTAGTAACTGTCGTCGCCACTGAAATATAAAATTCATAATAAACATGTATATACAATGTATTCTGCCTTTCATCCCTTTCCCACCTAATATTGTATAACCCTTGCATTCTGTTTATGATAGGATTGTAATAACATCAAACAGAAATTAGTATTTTAGTGAAACCTTTACAGAGAAATGATGGGCAGAGACAAAGATATGTTGTTGCTCTGGACAAGTTCAATTTAATAAATCCTTTCCCACATATAACAAATCTGCAGCAGACGACTTTTAAAACATCAAACTAACAAAATTGAACCTCTTTAAGTGAAAGTGTAATTATTGAATAAAGTTAAAAACATTGCGGCAAAAAGAGAATTTGCTCATCATGTAAATATGCAGCAGACGACTTTTAAAACATGTAGGGAATATATGAATAACCTCTATAAATTAGAATACAAGAGAAAGTTGATGCAACGCATCAATGTCGCCGGATATCCATAGTGCAGTTATGCATAACACTAACATTATAGTAGTTGAATAAACAGTTATCAATTGAGGGGCATATTGGAACATCAGGGGTGGGGTCAAGTGAAAATGTATCATAACTTGCATTGTTTTGTCAACGAAGTAAATGATAATTGAAGCCTTTCATTGTTTATGATCAATCTCCATTCCAAAGTGGGTTGACCATACACGACAACCAACTAATTATTGATCATAAACAGTAATGGAAATGAGTAATCTGCCAATCATTAGTCTTAGTATGTATACAGTGCTTTCATTAAGGAATAATTATAAGATTTGTGAATTCCACATACACTTTTCAAGATGTTTGTCAGAATATTTGAATTTTATTATTTTTCAATAAATCCACAAAACAGACAATTTAGGATTTGCATGCAATAGCACGTCATTTTACCTTTCCTCTTTTAAAGTCAACAGTGGACACCTTTGCAGCAATCTACTTTTAAAACAATGAGATAAGGGTTAAATCGCTGAAGACATGAGTTTTCTCAAAATGATATTAGCTTGGCATCCTAATTATATCATACTTCAACAATGTTTAAATGTGGTCCAATATTTATAAATTAGACCACCTTCGAAATATAATATCAACTAAACAGTTAAATCTCATTGAAATTGTTGTATAATTTAAACTTAATTTCGAACATAAACTTAGATAATGAAAATAACAAACTACTCATGTTTTAAAATTATATTATGATGAGCGCCCTTGTGTCAATGATGCATAACAATATGCAGATCGGAAGCAATATGCCTTTAGGGAATTAAATGACACATTTAAAATTTTCAAGGACGAAATAATTTTGTACGAAAGACCCGATTCTTTCTTATTCGCAGAGGTGTCTTTCTTGAAACTCTCTTTATAGGCAGAGAGTGTTCGTTCATAGTCATTTTTCCATTAAAACCAGTTTTATCTCGATTTGTTCTTTTCTTCATTTGTTTCGAACCAAATAAACATTTTAAATCACCTATAATTTACTATTTGTAAGTGAGTGTAAAGAGCGGCTCTCTGCAAAGGAGATTGATCTACGCAGTTGGTATTCGCAAGTCACGCAGGTGCGCGTAAGTAAACAAATTAGACTGCGACGTAAAGGTTTGTAGTTATCGCCTTTTGATTACATGTAGTATATAGTGTAAAATAAATGTATACCAGTCTAGCTAATAGGGACTGTTTTGTCTTCGTAAATTAAACAAAAAAACATAAATGCGAGTCCAAATAAAGAAACTGAAAATACCTAAAACATCGGAATATTTATTTCATTTTAGATGTGTCATTACTTAGTGTTTTTAAACAAACACAATTGTAATATGTTCAAGACATCTAAATGTGTTTCTTTCTAATAATAATCCCCCCTCCCATGTGATTTCAGAAAACCTATTAAAAATAGAAGTCGCGGGCTTCTGCCCGGCGACTAATCATTAATGAAAATTAATAGTTGAAAACAATGTGGAAGATGGAGAAATTTCTCCTTTGTCACAATCTTTACAAAAAGCCGTCTGCTAGAGATGTGTTACCCTTTCCCACATATAGACGTTTTCTGACGCCTCTGCAGCAGACGAATTTTAAAACATTGTGGCAAAAGTCGAAATTGCTCATGTGCAATTTCACCTTTTGCCATAATGTTTTCAACTCTATTCAGTAATTATACTTGCTTTTATAGAGATATTCCATATTTGGATATTGCTGTTATCAAAGTCGTCTGCTGCAGATTTTTTTGTATGTGGGAAAAGGTTAAATTGTGTCTGTAGGAGGTAAAAGGTTTTAACCCTTTCCCTCAAACGACAATTCTGCAGCAGACGACTTTGAACATATTTTGCCAAAAGATAGAAAATCTCTGTAATTAAATGGATAACCTATGACTAAAAGTGGAAAACATTGTGGCAAAAGGAGAAATTGCATGTTTTGTGCAATTTCTTCTTTTGTCACTATGTTTTCAAATAGCCGTCTGCTGCAGATGCGTCAGAAAACGTCTATATGAGGGAAAGGGTTAACAGAAGTGTTAATTATTCTAAAAGGGTTTATGTTCCTCACAGTAACTGTTGGTGTGTTGAGCGGTGACGCCTATGCAGCAGACGACTTTTGAAAACATCCTGAAATTGTTCAAAATGAGCAATTTTCCTTCTGCCACAAATTGTTTTCAACTATTTTCAATATTTACACTTTCAATTATAGAACATTTTCATATTTTTGTCTAAATGTTCTTAAAGTCGTCTGCTGCAGATTTTTGTATGTTGGAAAGGGTTAAACTGTCCTTTCAGTGACATCAAATGCTGTTAACCTTTTGCAAATTGCAGATGCATTTTGACACAAATTGAAGATGACTTTTGAAAACATGACAAAATGTGAAATTTCTCCTTTTGTCACAATGTTTTTTCAACTATTTTTTAGCAAAGAAGTTTTCTTCATGTTTTCAATGTCGTCTGCTGCAGATTTGTCGTTTTTTGGACAGGGTTAATGACCGTTTTTTTTTTTTTTTTCATTTCTGCGCATTGGATTGCCCAATATACACATGCTTTCTGAGACCGTCTGTAAGAAAAGGTAAAGTGTAGGTTCAGATCTGCTGGTACATCTACGCCATCTAATTTCAATCTACATAAGTTGACATTAGCTTCTAACAAGCTTATGAAAGTACTATTTGAACAGTGAAGATAAAGATCAAACTAAGAGATCAGACATTTGAGCCGATCCATGAGAAAAGTATCGACCCGCATCAGCATTAGCATGCCACGCAGGCTAACCCTAACAGACACTTTTCGCCTCATGTGGATTTTCTTTTTCAGGAATCATTACTGTATACCTCTATCCCCTCGAGATGGAATCCAGCCCGGATTAGCCTGTACAGATTGCGCAAGCTGATCTGGTCTGCAGCAGATTTGTTGTTTATGGGAAAAAGGCTAAAGTGGTCAAAAATCTCTGTATGATTATTGTATAATATGATTTGAGAAATCGAAGTAACTATCTGAATTATACTTCAAATATTGTCATAAAGAATGCTTTTTCCTTTTAACACAATATTTGTTATAGATCTGTTAAAGACATCTGCAGCAGATGCATCTAAAATACCTCTGCATGTAGGATATATTTTACATTTAAGCCTTTTCCTCATACAGACGCTTTCTGATGCCTTTGCAGCAGACGACTTTTGAAGATATTTTGACAAAAGAAGAAATTGCTCAAAATGAGTAATTTCTCCATATGCCACAATTCTTTCAAATATATTAGATAATTATACTTTGTTTAAAAAGATTATTCCAAATTATTGCGGGTATGTTTTCAAAGACGTCTGCTACAGATTTGTTGTATGTGGAAAAGGGCTATAATTACCTGTTGCAGCTTGAACACTAGGAAGAGCACTTTGTAGTCCATTGGGTAACTCTGATCCAAGGTCGATGAGATAGGACGTCTCAGGTTCAAGTCCTCCAAAATCAAAAAATGTTGCCGTACTCTGAACAACATGTCTGTTTAGCTCTATGTCCCCATTTGGTGAAACCTGGTTAAAGATTGATTGTGATTAGGGTTTAACCAATTTCCACATACAGCAAATCTGCAGCAGACGACTTTTGAAACATACTGACAAAAATGTGAAAAATCTCCATTAATCATAGTTTTATTATTAAATAGGGTTGAAAACATTGTGGCAAAAGGAGGAATTTATTGTTTTGAGCAATTTCTTTGTTCGCTATAATGTTTTCAAACGTCGTCTGCTGCAGAGGTGTCAGAAAGCGCCTATATGTGGGAAAAGGTTTAATGCCGTTTTCAAAATTCGCCAGTCATATCACGGCAGCCAGTTCACCTAATCATGTGTTTCCTGGCCTTTGCCTCGCCAGTTCTCCACACAACAGACTATCCAATCCACTGGCTGCTTTTTTACACATAGACTGTTAGACCATTGGTGAAGGATGAAAGGAGCTTGTCACAGTGACTTTTCTCTAACATCAGAAAGAATGTTGGCCGAATTGGGGTTCGATCTCACATCCCTTGGAGTGATAGCCTGGATCGCTACTGTTCCGGAATAACCCTTACCAACATGCATACTTGCTTGAAGGCATCATTCTACGGCAGACAATTATTGACAACACAATGACTGTTATAAAGATAAACCAATTCAAACTTAGATTACTCTTAACCCATTCAAACAAAAAAGTGCAATTTGGAATACAGACCAACCTGTGTTTAAAGACCATCCATGGGAAGAGACCGATCTGTTCTTTGTTCACCGGTGGTCTTTAATTACAGGATCATTTATGCAGAAAATAAGTAATGGTAAATTAATTCCAACATACAACAATTCTGCAGCAGACATAGTGACATAAACCTGAAAAATCTCCATAAAAGATAGTTCAATTGTTAAATAAAGTTGAAAACATTGTGGCCAAAGGAGAAGTTGCTCATCATGAGCAATTTCACCTTTGGCCACAATGGTTTCAAAAGTCGTCTGCTGCTATTGTGTCAAATTATGCGTCTGCAACTGGGAAAGGGTTAAAAGTGTGGTTGCTTAAGACAGGGAATTGCTAAACAAAGGAAACCCAAAAATGACATACCGTGAAGATAACAATAAGAATGTTAGCTTTTCCATAACAGGATTCTTGATCTGGTAAGTCCCAGGCCAGTCGAAAACTTCTGTCGTCCACATTTTCTATTTGGAAATTTGTTGGACCAGAATCTGTAACAAAAAAAGAGTGAAAAGTGTGAAATACAGACAGACGGACACAGACCATGGAGATGAGGTTTCTTTGCGTCATCCTGCATTAGGGTGTCAATGAGCAGGGGACAAGGGTTTGATCCCCAGTTGGGTCATACCAAAGACTTTAAAAATGGTAATAGTGGCTTCATTCCTTGTCAATCAGGTCTGCGGGGATTACATTTGATCGTGTTTGGGACATACAAGAAATATACAGCATGCGACTCTGAACACACCTAGCCTAAAATAAGGACAAAATCTCTTAATAACAATGTAAATGTTAACAAGAGGGCCATGATGGCCTTGGATCGCTCACCTGATATTTATTTTTTTCACTACTGAGTGGTCGTTGACCTTCTCCAGGAGAGAATGTAAAGGTAGAATTTCTGTTTTCAATATCTGCATCATCCAACAATGTGTCAATATTGCCAATGTATAGGACATGTGACAGATAAATGAAGTTTTAATCGTGTTCACAAAGTCATTTATAACAATTTTGCCAATTTTAAAGGCCCATAATCCAGTCATGCATAGACGGATCTGTCTGTTTTTCGAAAGTAACCGAGCTCTTATGGATATCTAGCTACTGAATAAGTTTGGTAAACATTAAATAATAAATGAAGACTTTATTGTGTTCACAAGAAACTGTGGACAGACGATGGACGGAAGAAGGGCGATTACAAAAGCTTTAACCCTTTCCTCACATACAAGAAATCTACAGTATGAGACTTTGAACACAACTAGCCAAAAACTATGGAAAAAATTGCTAAATGTAAATGGTAAATAGAGTTGAAAGCATTGTGTTAAAGGAAAAAATTGCTCAAACTTCCCAATGCTTCAACATTGGACTGCTGTAGATGTTTCAAAATAACAAGTGATACAGGATTAATGCTCCGGGTTTTGGGTACAGTAGTAAGACTGATATATAGTCAAAACTATATCAAAAGCGACCATACTTTTAGTTTCATAAGTACTTTTTTTCTGTATTAATGACCAGGCAGTTAAAGACCACCTGTGAAAAAAGTACATGGGTGGTCTTTAAACACAGGTTGGACTGTACCTGTGATAGGGATAACATACCAGTAACTGTTGCACTGTTATGTTACCAAGGAAACATAATGGTGTAACTGAATACTTTTTTAACCCTTTCTCATAAACAAAAAAATGCACCAGACGACTTTTGTAACATCTTGACACACATATGAAAAGTCTCTGTAAATGAAAGTATAATAATTGAATTGAGTTGTAAACATTGTGGCAAAAGGAGATATTGATCATATTTATGAGCAATTTTGCCTTTTGCCACAATGCTTTCAAAGGGTATCTGCTGCAGAGGTGTCAAAATGTGGCTATTTGAGGGATAGGATTATACATATATATATATATATATATACGTGTGTTTCGGAAGAAAGACATAAAAACGTAGCTACTTACAAACAGAAATTCCACTCAACAGTGTCAAGTCGTTCACCTGGATAAGATAAAGCAAGAACATTTTATTTCAAATTCTTTAAACGCTTTCCCACATATGTCAGGTATGCAACAGACGTCTTTAAAAACATACAGACAAATGTGAAAAATCTCAATTAACGAGATTTTAATTATTAAATAGAGTTGAAAACATTTTGGCAAACTGAGAAATTGCTCGTTTTGAATAATTTCTTCTTTTGTCAAAATGTTTTCAACAGTCGTCAGCTGAAGAGGTGTCAGAAAGCACCTATAAGTAGGAAATGGTTAAAATGACAAAAAGATATGTTTTTCCTCAATGTGCCATGCAGACAGGTATAAGTTGGCAATTCTGAACAGCGTAGGTTCCGATCATCTTGTCCATCTGTTCAGTCTTATCAGAGTCTACACAAGTTACCAGAAGGCTCCAACGAACATACGTAAGTAATAGGTGAACAGATTAGATCTTGATCAGACTGTGGATGCACAGGTTGATTTAAATTTACACTTTTCACAAAAGTCAACTTTTAGCCTTTCTCATTGGGCGAGCATAAATAATCTTCAATTGTTACAGGGGCATCCAAGTTTGTGTATTTTGGAAACAAAGAGTTTAACCCTTTCCCTCATATAGACGCTTTCTGATGCCTCTGCAGCAGACGGCTTTTTGAAAACATAGTGACAAAAGAAGAAATTGCTCAAAACGAGCAATTTCTCCTTTTGCCACAATGTTTTCCACTTTTAGTCATAGGTTATCCATTCAATTATAGAGATTTTCTATTTTTTGACAAAATAAGTCGTCTGCTGCAGAATTGTCGTATGAGGGAAAAGGTTAAAAGTATAATAAAGGAATGTTTATAGGTTGATCTGACAAAGCTCTACTTCCAGATTGCACTATATGTTATCCATGGATAATATATCAATAGGTGCTTAGTATACCTATTTACGAAAAAAATGTTTGAAAAGAATGTACAGTATACTAATGACCACTATATACTTGGATATTTATTGTTATCGTCTATTATGAATTACGGAAAACTCTCAAAGTTTTTTTTTTTTTTAAATATTTTAAAAGCATATAAGGGAACGGATATTAAAACACATTTTTATTTCCATAAGTATTCATTAGTAACAAGAAATATCTTTAAAAATGATAAACGGCAATCAATATGAGAAAACACTAAGAAATGGAACATACGCATATTATTTGATATGTGATCTTACTTAAAACAATAACGTTAAATATGTAATATTTGGTTTATAAATAATATACTTTGGTTTTGATATGAATAAGAGAGAGAAAAAAAGCTTGCCTCAGCCGGGAAGCGAACCACAGACCTTTCACTTGACAATCAAAGTCAACATCCATTACACTAGCACGACATGATGTTTAGTTCAAGGCCGAGAATTCATCACATGACTAGCGATTACGCGAGGCTCCCAAGAGGTGTATTATGAAACACATTGACGATAAATAACTGAAAACTTATCATGTTTCAAAAATAATTAATATTTTTGCCATTAAATATTGTATTTCATAAATTTTCACTGATTTTTTTCTCTGAAATTTATTTTTTAAGGAAACAATTAAAGGTTAGTATGCAGAACATTTCATTTTGAAACTTCACCTTATTGGAGCCTCTTGTAGGATCGCCAACTTAACTATGAACCAATCAAAACATTTCATTTCATTTATTTCTTCGACATTATTCATTAAATACAACATTTGATTGGTCTGCAATATAGATCATTTGTTTAACATCTAGGTCAAAACCCACGTCAATCAGCTATCGCCGAAATAATTGACTAGACGACGATAATTTTCAATCCATTTTAAATTGCCTTGCAACTGTTTCATATCCTCATATTGGGGAACATTTCAGAAAGTTTCATTAGTCGCCGGGCAGAAGCCCGCGACTTCTATTTTTAATAGGTTTTCTGAAATCACATGGGAGGGGGGATTATTATTAGAAAGAAACACATTTAGATGTCTTGAACATATTACAATTGTGTTTGTTTAAAAATACTAATTAATGACACATCTGAAATGAAATAAATATTCCGATGTTTTAGGTATTTTCAGTTTCTTTATTTTGACTCGCATTTGTGTTTTTTTTGTTTTATTTACGAAGACAAAACAGTCCCTATTAGCTAGACTGGTATACTTTATTTTACACTACATGTTATCAAAAGGCGATAACTACAAACCTTTACGTCGCAGTCTAATGTGTTTACATACGCGCACCTGCTTGTAATATTCGCCTTTTAATGGCAATTTTAACTTACTGAATGTTATTTTCATGTTCAAAGAGATGTCTTGATTTGTGAAGAAGGCATTTTATAATGTTTATCCATGTATATCTAAAATATGAAATGTTTCTAAGCTAAAACTGTTGATCGCGTGACTCGCGAATACCAACTGCGTAGATCAATCTCCTTTGCAGAGAGCCGCTCTTTACACTCACTTACAAATAGTAAATTAATTTTATAGGTGATTTAAAATGTTTATTTGGTTCGAAACAAATGTAGAAAAGAACAAACCGAGATAAAACTGGTTTTAATGGAAAAATGACTTTGAAAGAACACTCTGCCTATAAAGAGAGTTTCAAGAACGACACCTCTGCGAATAAGAAAGAATCGGGTCTTTCGTACAAAATTATTTCGTCCTTGACAATTTTAAATGTGTCATTTAATTCCCTAAAGGTTTTATTAAAAAATAATAAAATTCAAATATTCTGACAAACATCTTGAAATGTGTATGTGGAATTCACAAATCTTATAATTATTTTCTTAATGAAATCACTGTATACATACTAAGACTAATGACTCATTTCCATTACTGTTTATGATCAATAATTAGTTGGTTGTGTGTATAGTCAACCTACTTTGGAATGGAGATTGATCATAAACAATGAAAGGCTTCAATTATCATTCACTTCGTTGACAAAACAATGCAAGTTATGATACATTTTCACGACCCCAACCCTGATGTTCCAATATGCCCCTCAGTTGATAACTGTTTATTCAACTACTATAATGTTAGTGTTATGCATAACTGCACTATGGATATCCGGCGACATTGATGCGTTGCATCAACTTTCTCTTGTAGGTTATAGATTTAAAAACAAAATATCCTGCGTGTTACCCATTTATGATTGTTTTTTGTTCGTATTATCAAAGTAGAGGACTTTAAAAAATATTTTATAACGGAAAAGTGAAAGGTCTCAATACTCACTGTATAAGAAATAGATTTGCTAAGGGATGCCTGATTATATGCCGTGATCTTAACAGTTGCGTTGGCCTGATTCAGCTGGAGTGGATCTTCGATCATAAACCAACAATTGTCCAGTTCTATTACCTGCTCCTTTATGAAACAGGTGTTTGCATCGCCCGACACACAAGCAGGCTCCGTAATCGGGTTCTTGTTCTAAAATCAGAAATATAATTTACTTACCTTTGTAACGCGTACAGGGGTCCCTAATGGAGTAAACCTTTTAATATCTCTTTCCCACCTATAGACGCAATTGTGACGCATCTGCAGCAGACGACTTTTGAAAACATTTTGACAATCTTTATTCAGTAATTATACCTACAATTAAGGAGATTTTCCATATTTTTGAGTAGACATTTTCAAAATCGTTTGCTGCGGATTTGTTCTATATGTGAAAGGGTTAATAACCCTTTCCCATATACAGATGCAATTGTGATGCTTATGCAGCAGATGACTTTCTAAAACATTGTGGCAAAGAGAAATTGCACATAATGAGGCAGACAGACAGCACAACAGATCTGTGTGATATTTTCTTTTTATTTACAAACTCTTTAAGATTATGTAAGGATCTTTGACAAAAAGACCAATTAAATGGAATGTATTGAATTAAACATAGTTCACTGTATTGCAATTAAGCAGAATGAACTGTATTGCAATTATACATAATTCAATACATTGCAATTAAACAAAATGGATTATATTATACTGCAATAAAACAGAATGGACTGTATTGAAATTAAGCAGGATGAACTGCATTGCAATTATACAGAATATACTGTATGGCAATTAAAGATAATAAACTGTATTGCAACTAAACATAATGAACTGCATTGCAATTAAACAGAATACACTGTATTGCAATTTAAGAGAATACACTGTATTGCAACTAAACATAATGAACTGCATTGCAATTAAACAGAATACACTGTATTGCAATTTAAGAGAATACACTGTATTGCAACTAAACATAATACACTGTATTGTTATTTAATAGATTACACTATATTGCAATTAAACATAATTACACTGTATTGCAATTAAATCAACAGTAGCTGTCATATCCTCTTTATACAAACCTCCTTGGTTTAAATATCATGGCAGGTGGGTTCAACATTTGAGATTTTCTTTAACTCTTGGCACAAATACCCGTTTAACCTTTATGACTGTTGAAACCGCTTTTATGAAGTCCTTTCCACCAGTATAGAGCCAGGCCAGCTGGACCATCCACAGGTCTGACAAGGATCTATACTGTTGACTGCTTAATTCAACAATTTCATCTTGATATTCCTATTCCAAATTATTGCTACAGATATCTTAGCATTTCCATTGTCAAAGGAGGAGGATGGTGACAAAGCCCACAATAACATATAGAAGGGGGTGGATACAAACAAAATCTGACCGTGTTGATATTTGCTGGAACACGAGTATTGAAAGTTTCAGTAGTCATATTTGGACCATTGATGGCTATGTCAATGCCGATCTCATACACGCCACTCTCTGGGTCCTGCGCAACACAATTTATCCTGCAACCAAATTGATTTGTTTGTATGATGTTTTACAGCACTTTTAGCAATTGTTCTGTTACATCACAGCTTTCCTGGGTAAGTTACCAGAACTAAACTGGTCCATCTATCATCAAACCAGTGATACAGTCATAAATTTTTAGAAATTTTAGTTTTCACTTAAAAGTATAAATCTTCGGAAATGTTTTCAGATATTGAAGGTTCTGTTGAGACTGCTTCTGCAACGACACAGACTCACCGTAGTCTTCACAGTTGGAAGATACAACACAATTACTAATTGCTATTGAAGGCAATTAGTAGTTGTGTTGTATCTTCCAACTGTGAAGACTACGGTGAGTCTGTGTCGTAATTATTTTCACTTCACTGTGTATTTACAGCTGGCAGATACAACACAACTACTAAAAAAATTCAATAGCAAGCAAACAATAGCATGCAAGCAATGGCTCCAAGTTACCTCTAGGGGATAGGGGAGGAAAGGCTCCCTGACAGGATTTCATTGTACATAATTATTTTTCACTCCATTTTTTTTCAACCTCGAAAAGTTTAACCCTTTCCCACATGTAGAAGTGTTTTGAGACATCTGCAGGAAATTAGCAATTTCTCCTTATGTCTAAAAGTGTTCAACTCTATCACTTTATACAAATTCAATCATAGAATTTTTCATAGAGTTTAAAATATTGTAGGAAAAAGAACTGCTTGTTTCTGGAAAAGTTGTCTGCTTCAATTGTTTTCCGAATGGGTAAATCATTACCTGCTGTTGTGTGTGTATGTTCCATTTACATTCAGGGTGAATTCTGTATCTTCGACACTTGATAGCCTTGGAGCAGTAGAATCTACCCTGACAGTTGTATAATCCGCCTTGACATTCCCCATTATGTCATGGGCTCGAACCCAAATTTTAAATTCTCCACCTGTTAGTATAGTGACCAAACTTTTAATAGTGTGACCTTTCCAGGATGAGGACTTCTTCTGTCACGTTATTCAGCAGTTCACTTTTGAATACATTGTCATAATTTTACGGGAGTAATTGCTTAAAAACAGCAATTACCCCTTTTCCCACAATATTTTTAAAACGAATACCTCAAAATATCCACATTTTACACAACCTTTCTTACATGTTTACAATGCAAACAACTCTTATATATCATTGCCCACATGCAACAAATCTGCAGCTGCGTGTTATGTTTACTGTCGTTTGTGAGCTACATGCGTGTAAATAACACTAAGGATAGAATATTATAATTGTATCAAAAATTCAATTGCAAATATATGTTAACTCTATCCCTTTCCCATCTGCAGACGCATTTTACTGCAATAGCAGCAGACGACTTTTGAAAACACTGTGGCCGAACGTGAAATTGCTCATGATGAGCAATTTCTCTTTTTGCCACAATGTTTTCCACTTTTGGTCATAGGTTATCCATTCAATTATAGAGATTTTCTATTTTTTGACAAAATATATTCAAAGTCGTCTGCTGCAGAATTGTAGTATGAGGGAAAGGGTTATCTCTATATCATACCATTTACAAGTATTTCATTGAAGGTGACAGTTTCAGCTAGCGGAGAAACTTCTCGCCAATTTCCCACAGGTTCTGCAGAATCTTGTGTCATCACGACATTATATTCAAATCTTAC
Source organism: Serripes groenlandicus (assembly GCA_031761405.1). Classification (NCBI taxonomy): domain Eukaryota; kingdom Metazoa; phylum Mollusca; class Bivalvia; order Cardiida; family Cardiidae; genus Serripes; species Serripes groenlandicus. Next base: position 8,036,910 of record JASEVX010000015.1, read on the forward strand.
AATACCATGTTTGTGGCTGATAGCATCGACTGTTCGCTTTCCTACATGATCGTCTAAGGCATCAGACACAAACCTGAAATAGAGCAAGAAAATAACTTAGTAGGATCTGTTTTTCAACAGATTTGCAGCAGACGACTTTGAAAACAACTAGGTGTAAATCATCCATGGTACCCAGGCTATTCATACAATATATGATATAGTCTGGGTACCGAGGATGTGTATAAATCTAAACAATAAAACAAGAAACCGCTGAAGACGGTAAGGCCGGATTGTCGGCAATTTGACCTTGAAAATCGACAAACTAAGGTCAAGGTCAAAGTAACAATAGAAATCAATAGAACTTGTTACTGGTTACCTTCAGGCAAAGTTTCAAGTTTGCAACCCTTTCTTGTGCTGAGATTTTGCTTAACCAGAAACTTTAACCATTTTGCCTAACCTAAAACTTTAACCAAAATGTTGACGGACAGACAGACAGACAGACGGACATCGCCAATCTATAGACCGGAATTGCTTAAGCAATCCGGCCAATGAATGAACTATAAATGAAAGTATGGTTATTGAATAGTGTTAAAAAGAGAAATTGCTCACAATTAACTGAGAAACACTTAGAAAGTGCGACAATTGAGGGTTGAACCTGATCGATTTACATGGAAATGGGGAAGGAATTTATTTAGTGAATTGTGACCTAAACATATCTTGTACATACATGTAGTTAGTTGGAAGTACAGATTCTTTTCTCAAATGAGATTTCATATTTTGACTTATGGTATCCAATGCAATATGAAGTGTCCAAATATTGAGACTTATTTAGTTGATTTAATCCTTTCCCATCTGCATACTCGTTTTGAGAAATAATTGTGAAAATTGCCTGTGATGATATATTTCTCCTTTTGCCACACTGTTTTCATTTCTTGTTTCTCATTTCATGCAATAATCATACTTCTTCAAGGTTTTGTCTATATGCTTTCAAAGTCGTCTGCTATAAATTTAACCATTTTCCTCATATTGAAGATTGTTGACGCCTCTGCAGCAGACAGCTTTTTGAAAATATAGTGACAAAAGAAAAAAGTGCTCAAAACAAGCAATTTCTCCTGTAGCCACAATGTTTATCACTTTTAGTCATAGGTTATCCGTTGAATTAAAGAGATTTTCTATTTTTTGACAAAATATGTTCAAAGTCGTCCGCTTCAGAATTGTCGTATGAGGGGAAGGGTTAATGTATGTGGGAAAGGGTAAACCTGTGTATTTCTCTGACAAAATAGGTAGTGAACAATATAACCATGGAAACATACTTTGATGTAGATAATATCCCAGAATTCGCTTCAGAAAACTGCAGCGGGAATTCATCAACTTGATTCAGTAGTAAGTTTTCATCATGGAACACGTTTCGGAAGTGATTTGCCCATTCAACGACAAATTCTGTTAATGCACCTGTTAAGGAAGAAAGGAAATAAGTTGCATCAGCCATGATTAGACCTTTACAATGAACGTGGAAATCAAATATTGAATATCATTTTCGTGTGACAATGAGAAGGGGTTACCAATAATTTCGTGGGTATTTCAGGTACCTCTGATTATACTCAAAGACAGTTACAAAGCTGTAAACCAATCTGAAGTCACGGTGCGGCGGGAGAGGTGAAGACTCTTGCGCTATGCACATTTCCTAGCATAGTACAGGTGTGTTGACCCAGGGAACACAAATAAGTGAACTGTCACTGTGATATTACTTAAATAATGTTGGAAACGGCGTACAATCTCAACAAAACAAAAATTAGTAATAATCACCTTCATTAGACGTCTGCCAAGTGTAGTTGGTCCCAGGATTGGCAGACGAAATAAAGAACATCTTCCCCCCTGCAGTGTTGATTGTAATACTAGACGAGTCGTCGAATAACACCAGGCTACGTGTCCATCTCGAGTTGTTTGAGATATCTCTCGTTTCCATGAGGATGCTGATAGTCAAGAAAAGCGTTATTAACCTTTACCCACATACAGAGACTTTCTGATGCCTCTGCTGCATAATTATGATGTTTGAAAACATTATGGCAAAAGGAGAACGTTTTCACCTTTAGTCGATTGTTGTTCTTTCATTGTAAGGGATCTTCCGTATTTCCCCCCGCTAAATGTTTTCAAAGTCTGTTCAAACATGACTAGATTCATCAATATGATGAAATTTGAAAATATTGTGGCAAATGATGAGATTTTCTCTATTTGTCACAATGTGTTCAACTCAATTTTCGATACTTCTTACTAGATATTCTCAAAGTAAATTTATGGTATGGGATTCGGGGTTTTGTTGTTTACCAGATATATTATCTAACTCTTTCCCACATACAATAAATCTGCAGCAGAAAAACGTCCACTCAAGATACAGAAAATCTCCAGAAATGATGGTAATATTACTGGAAAAAGATTGAAAACATTGTGGCAAAAGGAGAAATTGCTCGTTTTGAGCAATTTGTTCTTTTGTCACAATGTTTTCAAACGTCGGCTGCTGCAGATGAGTCAAAATGCGTCTTTAGGTGGGAAAGGGTTAAATAAGCAGCTTGTTTTGAAAATGTCTTGAGGAAAGGATAAGGACATTGGATTTACATGTATCAAAACTGGTAAATAGGAAAAATGTTTGCAAATGGTTTTCAACTCTATTCAATAAGTATACATTGTACTTCATTTAAAAAAGATTTGTCTTTTTTTTTGCCAAGATAATTTTAAAGTCAAAGGCTGCGGATTTTTTGCAAATGGGAAAGGGCTATTAGTTATGCTTCAGAATTGAAACAAGAACTTATAGTTCCATGCCCCAATTACACCAACTATACTTAGCGCTAAGAAATACTTTTAAAAATACTTAAGAAGTTTCATCATTTTTTGTTTCCCATATAAAAATGCCATAATATTTCATTTCATTAGTGTTAGTCAGGAAGGTCACTATTAGGGCCAACTTAGTTATTTACTTAAATTCATTCCACCATTCATGTTTTACAAAATATTAGGGAAAGGAAAATGATGAAATATGCTTTAAAGTAATTTAAGTATTACTTAGTGCCAAGTAAGGTTGGTGGAATTGGGCCTTGATTGAATAGATAAGTTGTAAAATCTTCCTAATTGCAAAAAAAAAAAATGCTTTCAAGGTAATACAATTGAATCAAAACCATTGAGTTCTTCTAAAAACATTGTGGTAAACTTCATCTTGAGCAATTTCTCCTTTTGTCACACTGGTTTAACCCTTTCCCTCATACGACAATTCTGCAGCAGTCGACTTTGAACATATTTTGTCAAAACATAGAAAATCTCCATAATTAAATGGATTAAACCTATGACTAAAAGAGGAAAACATTGTGGCAAAAGGAGAAATTGCACGTTTTGTGCAATTTCTTCTTTTGTCACTATGTTTTCAAAAAGCCGTCTGCTGCAGAGGCGTCCGAAAGCGTTTATATGAGGGAAAGGCTTAAACTCTATTCAATTAAATTTCATAAAAAATGCATATCTAGCGGACAACTTTTGAAAAAATTGAGACAAAAGGAGAAATTGCTAATAATCATGAGCATTTGCTCTGTTTTCAAAAATGGTTCTTTTCACATTTATGCATCATTCTTTTCAAAGTCGTCTGCAAACAGATTTGTCGTATGTGGTAAAAAGAGCTAGAGATTTCCCATATGTTTACATAGTTATTCGCTGCAGATTTATCTATTATGTGGGAAAGGGAGAGACATACCTGTACATTCCAGACTCAGTCACAGAAATATCGATTTCATTGAAGTCTGCTGTTACGTTGAATGCCTGGACAGGATCCATCGGGTTTTCTTCCGTAAGAGCCTTAGTAATGGGACTTTTGTTGACCAGTTTGTGGACCTCAAAATAATACAGCCAGAGACCTGAACCATACCCCTCGTCAGCCCAGCCATCCCAGCGCACTTGGATCGCATCCTTTCGTAAGAAAATGAAAAGTTATAAACTGCTTCTTACTTTGTTTTGTTTAACCCTTTCCCACGTACAACAAATCTTTAGCAGACAAGTTTGAACATAGTGCTTTTGCCACAATGTTCTCAAAAGTTGTCTGCTGCTGAGGCATCAGAAAGCATCTGTATGAGGGAAGGGTTAACAAAAATTCTCAAAAGATTATGGTCATATTTAACCCTTTCTCACCTGCAGACGTATTTTAATGCCTCTGAAGGAGACGACTTTTGAAAACAGTTTTGCACCAAGGTTTTAACTTGTTATCAATAATTATAATTTTATTTATAGAGATTTTCAATTTATTTTTACCTAGTTGATTTCAAAGTCGTCTGCTGCAGATTTGTTGTATGTTGGGAAGGGTAAAATGACATAACTAATTTAAAACGATCTGCCACAAATGAATTGAGTTGCAACTGTAACAATAAGACAGCACCCTAACCCTTTCCCTCATATGACAATTCTGCAGCAGACGACTTTGAACAAAAAATAGAAAGTCTCTGTAATTGAATGGATAACCTAATATATCTATAGGTGCTACCTATTTACGAAAAAGACGCAAGATAATTATAAACAAAAATTAAAGAGCATACTTTGGCCATAACAAAGGATTTATAAGTAATTGACTAGACAATACTAATGTTAATGTCACATGTCTTGCATTATCAAAACATATTTGCAACTCGTATTGCTGTCGTCTATTATTACGAACAGAAAATATTAAAGTAAAGACTTTCAGAAAATCAAGGAATACATTTATAATGCACGAGGTTAAAACATGAGGGCCAAGATGATCCTTAATCGATCACATGCATTATGGTAAAGAAGCAAATAGATCAGCCCTTTTCTGATGCCACCTGGCGACTGCCTTTTTCAAGCAAATTATGTAAGGTTTCACATTTCTGCTAAACCCTTTCCCTATTAGAGACGGTTTCTGAGGCCTATGCAACGATTTAGGAAAGGATTGTCGCAACAAGAACAATTGCTCCTTATGAGAAAGTTATCCTTTTGCCACAATGTTTGATAAATAATTATACCTTGAATGATTCAGTCAATAGCTCATGTATAGGAATTTGGGGTCTTTCATGTTGATACCACTTTTTTGCGGGAAACGACGCCGCTCCATTGACGTTACGCCAAGATGAAGTGTAACGGAAATGACGTCACGTCCTTCTTTGGCTACGATACAGTCAAAATTTAGTTTCGGGCGTAGAAGGCTAATGCTGTCGTTTTTTTGACGAACGGGAAAACATATTTCCTATAGTTTTCCATTTATTTTTAACTTTTCGTACAAATGTTAATTCCAGCACTTTTATGATCTTAAATATCAATTTAAAAAAAATTGATTAAAAAGACGACAATAATTTTCAATCCGTGTTTTTCTGCTCATTTTATACATACCCAAAATACCGATTCTAAAAAAAAAAATTAAAAAGCAGACAATAATTTTCAATCTGTGTTTTACGTCTGCTTTTTATACATATCCAAAATGGCCGCCCCCATGGATTTTTCCAGTTTCATTTCAGAAAGCTTCATGGGTTATTGAAAAAAAAAAAAAAAAAAAATATCTCATGCCCGTTACCTATAAGCGAAAAAAACCATTTATGTTTTTTTTTCGTATTACTAAAAGTGGAAAACATTGTGACAAAAAGAAACATTGCTCTTTTTATAAAATTTCTTCTTTTATTGGTTAACCCTTTCCCTCATATAGACGCTTTCTGACGCCTCTGCAGCAGACGGTTATTTGAAAACATAGTGACAAAAGAAGAAATTGCACAAAATGTGCAATTTCTCCTTTTTCCACAATGTTTTCCACATTTAGTCATAGGTTATCCATTCAGTTATAGAGATTTTCTATTTTTTGACAAAATATGTACGAAGTCGTCTGCTGCAAAATTGACGTAATAACTATGAGGTAAAGGGTTAACTCTTTCACTGTTGAATTTCACAAAATAAACTCCTCCATGTTGAAAATTTGACGATTCCATTTTTCGTCCAAACAGGGAATTTGGTAAAATTTAATGTCTTAAGTGGCGAACAATACATATTTAAGGAGAGACTGCCCGTGTCAAGCTGTCTCACCTGAATCTGCATTGTTTGCAAAAGCCTTTAATTAACTTTGACAGCGAGAGGGAATATTATTAAAAAGACATTTACCTTAGTGAATTCCTCCTCAACAAACAAAGGCGTACTAGTATTTGTACAAATACTGTAGGCATTATTCTGGGAACAGTGTTTTGGGGCAATGAAGTCAAATTTGAACTCGACCTGAAATATAAACACGCGATAATGAGCAATGAAAATCAGATCATTGAACAGGCAGTGAAACCTTTCCAAAGCAACATCTAACAGAGACCAACACACACAGAGGAGTTAACAAGGGGGAGTAAACTGGTCTCTTACTTACAAAACCTCTCTTATTACTCAACCAAACCTATGTTGTGGGTACTCAAAAGAATCATCTTGCTAAGACGATTCTTTTGAGTACCAACAACATGGGGCTTGCGTTTCAAATAAGGATTAAGAACCATGTGAAATGCCCCTTATCTAGAGATATATGTCAAATTCTATGTATGTATGCCAGATGTCAGTGTTTTCCTTGATCGAAGTACGTTTTATCACCTGTGAAGGAGACCATGGGAAATACTATAGGAAAAGGAGAAATTTAAGTGCTCAAAGCGAGAAATGTCTGCCTTTTTCAAAATGTTTCCCACCTTCATTCCCAATATAATTATATTGTCCAAATTTTCCTTTTGCATGAATTATGCTGTTTAACTATTGCTCTAAAGAGGTAATTACTATTTGGGCAATTGAAAGTTTGAAAAAGAATTTTCTGGGATGGCATGCATTTGCATCGGAAAAAGGGTTATAACTGTTTCCAACATAAAGACGCATTTAGATGCATCTACAGCAGAAGACTGTTAAAAACAATGTGGCAAAAGGGAGGGGGAATTGTTCAATAATTATACTTTGATTTATAGAAACTCTTCACATTTTTGATTAGATGATTTCAAGGTTGTCTGCTGCAGATTTATTGTTTGTGTGAAAAGCGTCAACATACCTCTTTAGAATTTGAAACTTGTGTGAAGAATTCATAATTCTGAAACTGGCCGTTACTGATCATTCTACGGTATCCCCCACTGTACGCTGTATATGTGGCAGTCATTCTGTAAAGACAACACCAGATTAATCAACACAGATCACATGGTTACGTGATACAACATTGGTTTGTTTGTTTTGAATGGTGTTTTGCACTATTTGTAAAAGTTTTGTAGTTATTAGTAACTGTATTTCCGGGAGGGGGTAACTTACCAGTTAAATTGGTACAACTTATCCTGTCACTGACACTAATGTCGCGGGCTCGATCCCTATTCAGATCATATAAAAAATGGTAGTACTGGCTGCGCACCCTCGGCTAAGGGTTGAGGGGCTAGCATTACAACTGGCTGTCTGGTGTCATGTTAAATAAACCAGTAATACTGGTAACTTACCATGGAAACGATGTGATATAACTGAAAAGTTTTTGAAAGCAGCGTAAAACACTTATCAATCAATAAATATCCTCCAAAACCTATGCAATGTGTACCCAAATGTATTTTCACAACTTTCGAGTTGGACGAAAAATGGAGTGGCCCAATTTTCAACATAAAAGAGTCTGCATTGTAAAATTTGGCAGTGAAAGAATACAAATTGTTCCCTTTTCCAGATGGTGTTGGGCATCACAAACAAAACAACATTGTAAACAGTGTGAGGAAAGAGCAGAAATGTAGCCCACTGAGATGAGCATTTGCCATGCATGAATTTCCTTTCATAATGAGGATACTAAACTCTAAAGTCTAATCAATTTGTTTAGATGATGTTTAGCCCCACTTTCAACAGTATTTAAGTTATATCTCAGCATTTCCTGGGTGAGCAGCCAGTTCTTCCGGTATCATTTATCCAGACAGGGATACATCAACAAATCAGCGGTAATATTGCTAACCGTACAAACCAGTGCGACAAGGAGGGAAGCCATATCAATCATTTCTTTAACCCTTTCCCTCATATACGTGTTTTCTGACGCCTCTGCAGCAAACGCTTTTTGAAAACATAGTGACAAAAGAAGAAATTGCTCAAAACGAGCAGTTTCTCCTTTTGTCACCATGTTTTCAACTCTATTCAATTATTGTACTTTCATTCAAAGGCAGTTTCCAATTTTGTTCGGGAATGTTTCAAAGTCGTCTGCTGTAGACATGTCGTATGTGGGAAAGGGTTAAGTCTTTGGTATGACCCGACCGGGTTCTACAATCTAAATATACTGTAGACAAGAGCGACGAAGAGCAAACGCAAATGCACGTTTACTGAATAATTATTAAAGTTATGTTACTTGTGTAACGTGCCGGGCTAAAGACGCAGATGATCCCTTCAGCGAAAAGTATACTCGACCCTGAAGGGGTCCACTTGTCTTTTATATGTAGCCATAAACTCCATCACTTTAAACTCCATCACTTCGAAATGGTGATGTAAATTTGCATATCAAATACAACGTATACCGAACGTTTTCGTTACACTACTTCCCACTCCGAGAAGACTCGTCCCGAGTCTTGGCTTGGGAAACCCGTGGGTAAAGCAACTCCGGTATGGCAGTTGTCTTCATCCCACCGCTGCCACCAATGTAACGTGCCGGGCTAAAGACGCAGATGATCCTTTCAGCGAAAAGTATACTCGACCCTGAAGGGGTCCACTTGTCTTTTATATGTAGCCATAAACTCCATCACTTTAAACTCCATCACTTCGAAATGGTGATGTAAATTTGCATATCAAATACAACGTATACCGAACGTTTTCGTTACACTACTTCCCACTCCGAGAAGACTCGTCCCGAGCCTTGGCCTGGGAAACCCGTGGGTAAGGCAACTCCGGTATGGCAGTTGTCTTCATCCCACCGCTGCCACCAATGTAACGTGCCGGGCTAAAGACGCAGATCATCCCTTCAGCGAAAAGTATACTCGACCCTGAAGGGGTCCACTTGTCTTTTATATGTAGCCATAAACTCCATCACTTTGCATATCAAATGCAACGTATACCGAACGTTTTCGTTACACATGGTATAGACATTGCGTTTCCTCATAGAAACATGTGTGACAAGGAGGGATGCCATATCAATCATTTCTTTATGTCTTTGGTATGACCTGACCTGGTTCTACAAACTAAATATACTGTAGACAAGAGCGACGCGGAGCAATGCCAACGCTCGTCTGTTTTTTCTAAGTCGAAAAAGGGTTATGTGCCTTGGTATAGACATGTGTTTCCTCATAGAAACATGTGTACCAAGTTTCATTTTAAATTGTTGAACGGTTTTCGAGTTATGGGCAAGGTAAGACCGTTTATGTATATTTCAAAGTCAAAAGAAATTAATACGATAATATTAGTTTTATAAAAAGACAATAATCAACACGACTTACGATTCACCATGTTCCACTAGGGTTATGTAGTCCAGGCGTGATATGGTACAGTTAAAAATATCGGCCTCAGGGTTTTCATTCCCTATTCCTTGACAGTTAACATTATACGGTAGACCTTTTATGGCTAAATAAATAGAACCAGTCTTTGGATTAATATATAACATTATATCTGCCTCTTATATTCTTTTCATTAAAACTTTCCTGGGTTTTAAAACAAGAAATAAGAATTTCACAAAGTCGACTGTTCCATGTTGAACATTTTACCACTCCAATAGTCCAATACGAAATTTGATTGATTTAATATCTAAGTGACAAACAATGCATATTTCAGGAGAGACATTTCGTTATGAGCTGTCTCGCCTAAATCTGCATTGTTTGCAAAAGTCTTTGTTTGCCTTTGACAGCAAAAGAGTTAAATAACATTAAATCTGCTTCTTATACTCTTTTCATTAAAACTTTCCTATATTAAAAAGTAATAAATTGAATTTTTTCCAAAAGCTTGTGAAAGTATTTAATATGTCTCCCCTTGCAAACGCATTTAGAAGCATTTGCAGCAGACAACCTTTGAAAACATTCTAGCAAAACGAGCAACTGCTCATAATAAGCAATTTCTTCTTTTGCCATAATGTGTTCATCTTTATTCAACATTTACACATTCATTTAAAGAGACTTCCCATATTTTTCCTAGATGGAAAATGTTTTGTATGTGGGAGAAGGTTACACCAAACAACCTTGACCTTGACCTCAAGTGTCATTACTTGTTTCAGTGTAAGCTTTTTTCCACAGCATAGTTATAAAATAAATCGACACATAACAATAAATGTCAATGACAAAGAGAAACTCCTTGGCAAATAACCCTTTCCCAAAACTCCAGCAGACGATTTGAAAACATCTTGGCAAACATGTGAACATTCTCTTAAATGATATTATAAACTATTTGAATATGTTTAACAACAGTGTGGCCAAGAAGACAGTTCTTAGAGTAATGTCTACTTCTGTCACAATGTTTTCAAAAGTCGTCTGCTGCTGAGGCTACAAAATGCATCCGTTTGAGAAAAGGGTTAAAGGGGCTGTTTTCTTCGCCCGCTTCTGGCCAAAACAAATCGCAAACTTCTGTATGAACTATAATTAATTACAGAATTGCATACTTACTGCCATTGAAAAATCTTGCGACAACCCGTACCGTTGCCTTTACGATTCCAAGTTTGACGTCATGAACGTATGTAGGTCGGTCGGGAAACTGTTCAATTTGTTCGTACTGCGCCTCAAACTCAAAGGACAAAAGGTTGAATCTATTTTGATTGATCCAAACTGGGTCCGCCGAAGCCTCGTCTGTACCGTCCAATAAGAAGTGATACATTTCCTTGTTGTCAGTTCTGCGGATATACTCGATGATTGCCGTTGAACGTCCAATAAATGGTCTTTCCGATTCTTCCACTGTAATTGTTAACGAAATACATACACAGCTTTAGACCACCCAGTGAAGTGAACATTCTGGTCTTTGTTCACATGTGGTTTTTAATTACAACGTCATTTTTGAAATAAATGAGTACTTTTTACGGGTATGAAAAGTGTACTAATGTACTAATGAAGCACTTTCTTCTTGACGCACAGTTTTCATGACGCAGAGGCAATACAATAATAGACAAATATATAAGGGCTAGAAGCCAGGAACCTGCCGGGTTCGAAAATATCCTCTGACAAGTAAGTTATCAATTTGTTCTGTAGTGTAGTTGCTACGAAATTACCTTATCATCAACACAGCGACTTTAAACATATCGAGGTAAAAATGTGAAAATTCCATGCGTAAAAATATAATTGTTGAATGGAAATGAAAACACGGTGACAAAAGAGGTATTTTCGAGCAATTCCTCCTCTTGTCATACTGGTTTCAAAACGTGTCTACTGCAGATGCGCCGAAATGCGTCATCGTAAGAGAAAGGGTTAATGCAGTATGTTCTCAGTAAAAGTGCTGGCTGCCAACTGCATCTTATCAACAGACGTAATAACAGCATTGAGTTACAAACTTACTTTCCAAACATCCATATTCTTCACCCGATGTCTTGCCGAACCCTTCAGTGCAGTTGCACTTGTTCTCGTTATAGCAGTTACCAGGGTAGCATGGTCGTTCATAATCACACAGTACTGAAAGAAAAATAGGTCAGCGAGAGAAATTGGGGGTAATTGTTTCAAGTAAAAACTAATAACATTCTATTAAACCTTTCAAAAATGTTTACACATTTGAATACATATGCCGCATACGACTCATAAACACGTTGTCTCGAATAGACCCTATATAAGTATACATTTATGAAGAGGTTCTCGTTTTTCTGTCCAATGAAATTGCACGTTACATGTATGTATAACCAACACTCTGCAATTACCGTAAAAACTAATAACATTCTATTAAACCTTTCAAAAATGTTTACACATTTGAATACATATGCCGCATACGACTCATAAACACGTTGTCTCGAATAGACCCTATATATGTATACATTTATGAAGAGGTTCTCGTTTTTCTGTCCAATGAAATTGCACGTTACATGTATGTATAACCAACACTCTGCAATTACCGCCCTCTCTATCTCGTATTAGTATGGATTCTCTCCGGTTGATATCTTACGATTTTGAAGGGGACAATTTGATTGGCTGATGCAAAGTCAACAGATATATACGAGCGAACATTTGCTACTTCAGTTTAGGTCTAGTTTTAATGTGATTGCCAGTTTACCTACACTGTGTTTCCTGACTTTCTCAAAACAGTACTCCACACATCAGTCTTACCAAGCAACTGGCTGCTCAAGTTTTCCAAATGGACTGTTAGCCCATTGGTTAGAGACGAATCTGAACACTACCAACATTATGGTTGTCTTTGTAGTCATTTTAATAGAAAAGCATATTTAAGCCGTTCAGTGAGAAAACCTACATTGTGGACACTGCGTAAAGTATCGACCCGGAAAAGCCTAAGCAATCCGCGCAGGCAAACACGGACAGACACTTTTCATCTCCTGTGGATTTTCTGGGGATTCTCTGTTTCAGGAGATATTACTCTATACCTCTATCCCCCTGAGACGGAATGTGACGGCTCGAATTAGCCTGCGCAGGCTGAGACCATAATGTTGGTTTTATCGTGGAATGGCTCCTTTAAACAATATAAATTAAAATTCACATACATGTTTGGCAGAACCGCCCAATTATTCCTTCAGGACAGTCGCATTCATTCGGCCTAATACATGTTCCTCCATTGGAACATCCAGGTCGACAAATCGCTGGTAAAATAAAAAAAATATCCTTTGACTGTTGTTGACTATGTTGTGTAGCCTGTACATGTACCACCAGTTGATATCCAGGCCAGCTGGCGCATCAGCCTCGTCTGGCCTGGCTTTTTATTGCTGGCTGCTCCACTCAAACATTTCATCTGGATATTTCTAAACATAGACATAGAGTTCCTTCTTTGCAATTCTGGTTAAGCGGTTTTTTTTTAATCTAGCATTGAAAGGGTTAAACAACGTCAGGTATTTAGGTTCTTCTTTTTGGATCTGAGGCGAAACGTGATGGCTCTATGAACGCACCGTATCGCCAGAGATTAAACTGTTTGAATACCTACGGGGGAGCAATTCATGTAACTACTCTAATCCAGGTTTCTGTACTCGGAATGCGATTTTATATTTTGACTGTTCACTGTTACAATTCAATATGTAACGGCGATATATTGATCGAGACTAGAGACTACTCAAGCCATTCATCCGATGTCAAAACAGCAAGACCCACTTTCATCTGACAAGAAACGATGAAAGTGTTAGAGCATCCGCCTTGGGAATGGAAGACCATATGGTTCTATACAAGATTATTTCCAGGCATCTGGCTATGATCTCACATAGACTTGTCAACCCATTAATAGAAGAAACATGACGGCGTCAATCAAAATGAAATTTATCGTTCATCGGACAAAAATGTATGGCACGGCCGGGGTTAGAACCCACGACCCCTGATTGACAACCCTCGTCGTTATCGAGACCTTTATAACGAAGTAAATAAGGAATAAAATGTTGCAGTACAAGTTTTAAAAGCGTTACGTCGCTTCGTACTTGACTTAGAGGGTATAGGAAAAATTATCTCTCACTACGAATAGCAAAATATAAAGCCATGTAACGCAACTGCACTTTAATTTTCCTTTCATTTACTTTTAATTATACACATTGAAATGTTATCGATAATGAAATAAGACAATTGCAATAAATAGTGGCTTGTGAATGACGTAAAATCACCTTATTTGGTAAAGTATTTTTGTCCATCATGTTGTATTTGCGCGTGACAATGTGTAGGTTTTTGCGCCGGAAAATATGCAGGTAGATCAATGCAATAAACGAGAATATTTTTTTCGTGTACAGTTTTGTAAATGGCCAATGGCACAATTGTGCCGACTTGCGAAATAGGCCGAAAAGTTTAGCTCAGTTGAGTTGAGATGAGGGTTGAAAACTCACGAATGTTGCATATTTGATTGCCGTTGTGTGTGTACCCGCTCTGGCATCTAGTGGCCCAATAATATTGAGTACATCTGAACCTTCGCCACCAAGAACAACCCCTGGAACGGAACAAACAGTAACCGTAACTCTGCTACAATATTTACTTCCCTTGTCGGTAATTGTTATTGTTGAATATATCCTGATATAATCAATGGGCTAGATCTAAGCTGCTTGTAAAAAATACTATATGTTTGGTTTGCGTTTCATTCCAATCGGAAAGCCATAAAATATGTCTTTTGCAAATTGCACTTTAGAGTTATTATGTTCAACTCAGATCTTTACACAATACAAAAATCAACTATTTAACGATAACGGTTACAACATTTATAAAGGGTAATTAGTGACAAATTACTCCGTCAACCTTATACAAACTTTGTTCAATTAAAGTACACCTTAAGCCTTTCGCTGCCAAAGGTAATTGAATGCTTTTTGCAAACAATGCAGATTCATGTTAGACAGCTCTTAACCAGCTGTCTCGCCTGAAATATGCATTGTCTAGTCTGCCACTTAGACATTAAATTTTACAGTTTTTCATGTTTGACGAAAATTGCAGTGGTCCAATTTTCAACATGGAAGAGTCGACTTTGTGAAATTCGGCAGTGAAAGAGTTAAGCCTAATAACCTACGTAATAGCTGAAATATGTTTAAAGTATTTTTGTCAAGAGCGATCTTTTAGAAAGATGGATGAATCTGAAACTGAAAATTTTCAGGAAAGATCGAATAACAACAACAAAGCCTACGGATCAGCATTTTTATCACGATAAATCCATACATGCACTTTTCTAGACTCTATGTTTGATGGTTGAAGTGGTATGGCTGAACTAATGCGTACAAGTTATAGACCCAACCTTTAGCTCCTTAGTTAAGACATGTTCCAAAAAGGCTTGACTACCCTAAAAGATAGCGGACAAAGTAAAAACAAAATGGGGCATAGTTTTTAGTTTTTAGTTTTTTAACCATTACCACTTATGATAGTTCAGTTGTCTGCTTTGAGAACAGTTTAGTCCAATAGGCAACAACTGAACAATTAGATTACATATAATCCATACATATTGAATTATAAACTTAGAATGTAAAGGAGAAAGCGCTTATTTCTATCTTTCCCTTATATACAGTCAAACCTGTGCTAAAGACCACATTCGTTTAGCAATTCCCAGACTAAGCAATGACACTTATTATTTCCAAATTACTCATTTTTGCATAAATGACCCTGTCATTAAAGACCACCTGTGAACACAGATAAGAGTGGTCTCTTCATGGGTGGTCTTTAAAAACAGGTTGGAGTGTATATTAAAAGTCGTATGGTTGATAGAATAGGACATAGCACTACGTACCACCAATATCTGCAGATACATCTATAACAAGTTGTGTACCGCCATGTCCGGTATTTGACAAGATTTCTGAAAATAGAAGTAAGAACGGTTGTAAAATTGTATGTGTTTCTGAATATAGAAACATCAACTGTTTACGAACTTCATGTATTTCTGAATATCGAAACAAAGGTATTCTTTTTATCGTGTATGTGTTTCTGAAAATAGAAACAATAACGTTTTAGAACTTTTTTTGTTTCAGAGTAATGAAACAAAAAAAGGTTTTGACAATTTGTCATGGTATATGTTTCTGAATGTATCAACTATTTAACATTACCGGTTACAAAATTACAAAGGGCGATTGCTCCGTCAACCTTGTACACACTTGTTCAATTAAAATACACATAAGGCCTTATAACCTACCAAATGTTCAAGACCCTAGATCTAAGTTTAAAATATCTTTGACAACCGCGATTTCTGAGAAAGATGCCTAACTTTGAAACTAGAAGCTTTCCGGAAAGAACATTAATACCAACAACAAAGCCTACGGGGTGCAGGTTAATCAGAGTCTGACCGCCTCGGTGGTGTAGTGTCAGAGTGTCCGGGTGCGGGAGGGCGTGGGTTCGATCCCCGGCCGGGTCATACAAAAGACTTTAAACGGTAGTAATGACTTTAACTCTTTGTCACTCAGGGTGGCGGGGTATAAACATAACTACTGACTCGCTGGTGTCCGAATAAATGGACCAGTAGTACTAGTAACCTACCCAGGAAACGCCGTGATATAACTGGTGTCCGAATAAATGGACCAGTAGTACTGGTAACTTACCCAGGAAACGCCGTGATATAACTGGTGTCAGAATAAATGGACCAGTAGTACTGGTAACCTACCCAGGAAACGCCGTGATATAACTGGTGCCCGAATAAATGGACCAGTAGTACTGGTAACCTACCCAGGAAACGCCGTGATATAACTGGTGTCCGAATAAATGGACCAGTAGTACTGGTAACCTACCCAGGAAACGCCGTGATATAACTGGTGTCAGAATAAATGGACCAGTAGTACTGGTAACCTACCCAGGAAACGCCGTGATATAACTGGTGTCCGAATAAATGGACCAGTAGTACTAGTAACTTACCCAGGACACGCCGTGATATAACTGGTGTCCGAATAAATGGACCAGTAGTACTAGTAACCTACCCAGGAAACGCCGTGATATAACTGGTGTCCGAATAAATAGACCAGTAGTACTAGTAACCTACCCAGGAAACGCCGTGATATAACTGGTGTCCGAATAAATGGACCAGTAGTACTAGTAACCTACCCAGGACACGCCGTGATATAACTGGTGTCCGAATAAATGGACCAGTAGTACTAGTAACCTACCCAGGACACGCCGTGATATAACTGGTGTCCGAATAAATGGACCAGTAGTACTAGTAACTTACCCAGGAAACGC
Source organism: Serripes groenlandicus (assembly GCA_031761405.1). NCBI lineage: Eukaryota > Metazoa > Mollusca > Bivalvia > Cardiida > Cardiidae > Serripes > Serripes groenlandicus. The sequence goes on from JASEVX010000015.1 coordinate 8,053,601, forward strand.
CGTGATATAACTGGTGTCCGAATAAATGGACCAGTAGTACTAGTAACTTACCCAGGACACGCCGTGATATAACTGGTGTCCGAATAAATGGACCAGTAGTACTAGTAACCTACCCAGGAAACGCCGTGATATAATTGGTGTCCGAATAAATGGACCAGTAGTACTAGTAACCTACCCAGGAAACGCCGTGATATAATTGGTGTCCGAATAAATGGACCAGTAGTACTAGTAACCTACCCAGGAAACGCCGTGATATAATTGGTGTCAGAATAAATGGACCAGTAGTACTAGTAACTTACCCAGGACACGCCGTGATATAACTGGTGTCCGAATAAATGGACCAGTAGTACTAGTAACCTACCCAGGAAACGCCGTGATATAACTGGTGTCCGAATAAATGGACCAGTAGTACTAGTAACCTACCCAGGAAACGCCGTGATATAACTGGTGTCCGAATAAATGGACCAGTAGTACTAGTAACCTACCCAGGAAACGCCGTGATCTAATTGGTGTCCGAATAAATGGACCAGTAGTACTAGTAACCTACCCAGGAAACGCCGTGATATAACTGGTGTCCGAATAAATGGACCAGTAGTACTAGTAACCTACCCAGGAAACGCCGTGATATAACTGGTGTCCGAATAAATGGACCAGTAGTACTAGTAACTTACCCAGGAAACGCCGTGATATAATTGGTGTCCGAATAAATGGACCAGTAGTACTAGTAACCTACCCAGGAAACGCCGTGATATAACTGGTGTCCGAATAAATGGACCAGTAGTACTAGTAACCTACCCAGGAAACGCCATGATATAATTGGTGTCAGAATAAATGGACCAGTAGTACTAGTAACTTACCCAGGAAACGCCGTGATATAATTGGTGTCAGAATAAATGGACCAGTAGTACTGGTAACTTACCCAGGAAACGCCGTGATATAATTGGTGTCAGAATAAATGGACCAGTAGTACTAGTACCAGGAAACACCGTGATATAATTGGTGTCAGAATAAATGGACCAGTAGTACTGGTAACTTACCCAGGAAACGCCGTGATATAATTGGTGTCAGAATAAATGAACCAGTAGTACTAGTAACCTACCCAGGAAACGCCGTGATATAATTGGTGTCAGAATAAATGGACCAGTAGTACTGGTAACTTACCCAGGAAACGCCGTGATATAATTGGTGTCAGAATAAATGGACCAGTAGTACTGGTAACCTACCCAGGAAATGCCGTGATATAACTGAAATATTGTTGAAAGCGGGGTTAACCACCATGCAAAAGCCAAAAATTAAAATAATCAAAGTCTACAAATTGTCATATTTCTTTATGCAACAGTGTGTTACATACATACACTTGGTATAGGGACATGTTCTAACCCTATACCGATTTGTCACATACACATGTTCAATTGACGTAATATTACGCGTTAAATATCAATGCAATTAATAAATGAATACACACAAATGTAAAATTACCTAATGATATATTAGAGAATTCCATGTATCCATGATAAACGAACAGCAGAAATAAAGCAAGATGAGTGTTAACCCTTTCCCATGAATAACAGGATTAGAGAAAATAAGTTTGCGAGAACAAGGGGGAAGATGGCAGAAGAAAAACCCATCTACAGCAGGACAGTGACGACCATAAGAGACTTGGTGAATGACAATTGAAAGATATGCATCTGGTTAAAATATATGAGCAAAAAAACCAAAGTCCACTCTGTGCGGAAAGAGCTGGGCATTGTGTATTCTAGACTTTATTCTCCGGGAATGAGAGAAGGAATTTAAGTCATTTAAGTCAAAATATCATATGAGCATGTGCATGATTTGTTAAGCGATTGCAAGATCATTGTCATTAGTGCGCACCTACTACATTCATTGCGTTATCTCTACAATATAGATAGATAGATATTATTTATTTTGTAACGTAAACTTAACATAGTTTCTAGTTACATACAAAAAAGTATATACATATTTTAACAAAGTCATGAATGAGCTATACGCTATAAGAATTACACCGATATAACACATACGTATACGAGGATAAACATAGATAGTATAACCATTTACTTCACCAATTGTTATGGTACAATGCAATTTCAAAACGTAAATAAAACTACATATTGTGAAATGACTATTTTTAATTGTGTTCGGTATAATATAATAAATATGGCATGACTTCGCTTCAGGTAACAGTATATATTTCTCTCATGTTGACAATATGTACTGTCACGCAGAGAGCCATGCGATATGTATATAATGCTGACAATATGTCGCAGCTGTTTGCATGTATGTCGGCCTGTTCGACAAATACGGCTAAATACCAGATACAATTCACTCTTTTCTCATATAAACGCATATTGACAAATTTGCACCTGACGACATTTGAAAACATTGTGGCAAAAATGGCAATTGCTTATAATAACCAATTTCTCCTTTTACCATAATATTTACGACTATATTCAATAGTTAATGTTCATTTATATTTGCTGTATGTGGGAAAGGGATAAATGCCATAAATCGGGAATTAATAAATGGGTTACATATTTTACTGTTTTGAATTCGTTCCCTTTGTAAGTAAATTTAAACTGGTTATGTAATTACGAGTATAAGGAGTTTCTTTAAAACTTTTGTATTTGTTGGTACACATTGATAAAATTCATTTTACATCTATATTTGATTATGCTCTACTTTATTGGGACTTGCATATTGACATAGTTGTATTTATTTACCATTTTCATGAAATCGATTTGAGGCGCAGGCCTGAGGAACGCCCCGCTATCTTACAAACAAGCATCTTTTTAATCTGTGCATATATCAAGTACACACCGACAGACAATAACACATATGTGCATGAATTTTCAAATATGTAGCAAACAAACATATGCAAACTCTCTTTAAATGAAACAAGAATGGTTGAATAAAATTGAAAAGAATGTGGCAAAGGTACAAATTGCTCATTATGAAAGGGTTAAGCATGTCTACTAGAGAAGTGAATGCAAATAGTGTATAGATATATAATTGAGATTTATTTTCGATTTTAAACGAAAGTAAATACGGTTGAAAATGACGTAACTACCATGGCCCGCTCACGCGGTACTTACACAATTCATAATACCACATATTTTTTTATTTGTTAACGTGTTATTCAAATACTGATGCAAAAAGGTTTACTTTCCAAAGGTTTGAATTGTGTCTTATAACAACATTGCTATTAATGTTTGATCACCCCTCGTGTGAAGGTCGGTTACAACTACGGTACATACACTTAACAAGTCGTTTTTGGCCTGGGCTTTAGCCCCTGGTCATAGTTGTAATACCATTTTTTCGGAGTTGTTAGCACCAAACAACGCATTTTAGGTTGAGACTGTGCGAGAAAAATAGTTCATCATGGATGCAACAAAACTGTAATTAAAAGGTTAGGATCTCTCCCATAAATATCATTTTATTATTGTTGGAACATCAGTGAAAAACTTATGGACGCTTGTTAACATTATTAACATTCGCGAAGAGGAACGGGAAAAAAAGAAAGAAGTCGCGTGAAATATACAGTGGCGGATTAACCGGGGGGGCGTAGGACCCGTGCGTCGAAAAATTAATGGTAAACAAAGAAAAAGCGTGGCAAATGTAGTGGCGGATTTAGCGGGGGCCCAAATGGCCTAAGCCCGACTCCCCCCACCCCACGACACCCCGACTAGGTCGGGCATCATACATATCTGGCGAGCGCCGGGCCAAATTCGACGCTCAGAGCCGGCCGGACATCGGGCAGACATTGACCGGGGAAAGGCGGCGTCTGGCCGACCATCCAATGTATCTCGCAGGTTATAAAAGCCGGGTCATCGCATCATTAATCAGATTCCAGTCGCGCTCTTCACAGAAGGTAACGATTTCACACAGTTTATCACAAAAGTGTCAGAGTAACAGTACTACAATATGCCCTATAAAAGGAGGGAGGACTGAAGGAGAAGGAGAGGGCAGTACGCACAAGAGAGGGAGAGTGGCAGTAAAGGGGATGTGACCTATCCTCTTCAGCCACCAATGCACCAATAACTAAGTTGTAGAGGTAGCGTGCAAACGCAAACCTTTCCCTCAATCGTGCTGTGCAGGTGCCCGCAAGTGCTGTGAAGGTATGAACGGCATTCTCGTTAGAATGCTTGACTTAATTATATCTAAGTCAAGTTCGAATATGGGTCATATTTAGTCAGAAACTAGGTCCCTAGGCCAAATTTAAGGGAAATCTTGTTAACATAATGGAGGCTGCATTTTTAACTTGGGCATGTTGAATCTGTATCAGAATGTTTGTCTTGATGATATGTAGGCCAAGTTTGAATATTGGTCATGTCTGTTAAGAAAACTAGTTCACTAGGCCAAATTGAAGGAAAATCTTGTCAACACTGTAGAGGCCACGTTTTTTAAAATTTGGTCAGAATGTTTATCTTAATGATATCTAGTCCATGTTCGAATAAGGGTCATATCGGGTTAACAAAAATAGGTCACTAGGCCAAATGAAGGAAAATCTTGATAACACACTGGATGTTGCATTTTGAATCTTTGTCAGAATAATTGTCTTGATGAGTTTTGCATATTTCAAACACTTTCTCCTAGTCTAGTACATGGTTTAGAGAACTATTTCAACTTGATGGAATGTGATTTAACATTGACATATTTCTCAATATAATAATGCAGAAACTTCAAAATATTCTGCCTAAACCTGCTGTCAAATTTCCCTTTGATTCTTCATGTCTTAAATGTGTATACTTGAGTTCTTGCACTCAGGTGAGCGATATAGTGCCAACAAGGTCCTTCTGTTTTTAAATTGGCAGTTTAATAAAATTTACTATTTTTGACATGATCTTTCAACTTCTTGACAATAAATACATAAACATAAGCTGCAATTGTTATTTCCTTTCACATTTGCCTTACTTCTCCAACATTCCAGCAGCCTCCAGGCCGTCAGCACTGCAGTGCTTTGATTTTAAGTGCGGAGATTATAAAACCTTAGCAGAAGATTAGCTTTACTTGATTTCTAATATAAAATACTAAAACTGTTGTTAATTTCATTCGTCATATCGGTATAAATAACATTAATGAAGGGGGTGATAATAATAACAATTATGATGATGATGATGATGATGATAATAACAAGTATGATGAGGATAATGATGATGATGGTAATAATAATAATGATAAGAAGAAGAATGGAAAAAAAGAAGAAGAATATAGATAATAAATAATTAAAAAAGTAAAATAATAAGGAATAGATAAAAATAAAGATGATGATAAAAATGATGAAAACAAAAAGCTACGTACCCGCTCCAGGCATCTGACTCCTGGATGTTAAGTAAAGCCACAAGACAAAGCAATGTCAACGCAGAAAAGACTTTGATGCACATTTTGATATTTTATTTTAAATAACTGCTTCGAAAAAACAACAATTTGTTTCAACCAAACAAACAAAATCAGCCGCCGATCTATTGGCGGTGTGCTAATGCGCAATTCGACCACAGCGCAGGGTTTTTGTATTCCAGAACCAGGAAGTCATAATAAGATCCAAAATGAGCCCGGTCACGCCATGTGAATAGATATTTACAGATTACGTTTACCTCACCCTGTTCATCCACTCAGTCTCACCACAATCTACAAACGTTTACATTATTTTCTTAAACTCTTATGTAAGAGACATGGAATATGATCAGACTATATGGATGCACAAGTACACTGTTCACCATCACTGTGGTACCCAACACTGGGCTCTGACAGAGCTGCTTGGTCAGTCCAACACAGATTGTAGTTTATATTAAGGCATCATTATCATTGGAGCTCATACATTAACCCTTGCCCTCATATAGACGCTTTCTGACGCCTCTGCAGCAGACGGCTTTTTGAAAACATAGTGACAAACAAAGAAATTGCACAAAACGTGCAATTTCTCCTTTTGCCACAATGTTTTCCACTTTTTGTCATAGGTTATTCATTCAATTATGGAGATCTTCCATTTTTTGACAAAATATGTTCAGTCGTCTGCTGCAGAATTGCCGTATGAGGGAAAGGGTTAAAGGACGAATTTCTAGTTAAGTAGGGAAATGGGCTTTTTGTCGCGTTTTTTTTTTAAAATGAGCAATATATAATAATCATGCGACGTATTTTATCTTTTGTTGGTTCACTTTAAGACGTTTAAGGGTTGATCAAAATCGCGATGGTCCAAATGGCATTCCGTAAATAACGGATTTAAGTACTATATTTTGAACTTAACAATTTTGTGATATCGGTATTGTGTTCCTCAGCCATGTGGATTTAACTGGGATCGGTATTCTGGTTCTTTAGTTACAAGTGTATTGGGGTAACTTACCCCTTCCCCTCATATAGACAACAGGGACTTGCTCCTCTAAAAATAGATATGACCTACTCTATGCATAGATATTTAAAACAAGGGTGGACACAGTTTTCTGGGTCGCCTCGCTTCAACTCATTTTTATTTGTTTGGAACAAACAAATTTAGAGATAGCTGAAATTCTGAAGCCATACGTCTTATGGAAAATTCGCTCAATTTCATACGCGTGAAAGTAGTACTCAATACTTGCTCTTACTTTTCAAATGTATCACGATATTTGAAATAATGATATATTTATATCGTCTTTGTTTTCTTATGTGGTTCTAATATTCAAAGAGAATTTGGAAATAAAATGAAACATTGTATTTTAAAACATGAACGCGTAGAGATTTATAAATCTCAATGAGTGAACTGCTACAGGGAGAACTATTTCCGATTTAAGCTCCAGATACGGTATTTGAATTTTCAATCACGCATTGAAAATGTAGATAAAAACAGAATTGAAAATATTTTCTTTGTGACTTGTCGGCCATATAAATATAGTATAAAGAATTAAAAAAGCAAATATGTGCGTCATAAAATGCATCTAAAATGAGAGTAACACATTTGCAGAGAAATCGTGATCGTCGAATTCTATTTATAAATACAACGGTATGGGGGAGGGTCTAAAGTGCGGACGCGATCTGCGGACAAATACATTATAGAAGGAAAATGCGGACAAATGCAATATAAAGGGAAAATGCGGACGCTATAGAATATAGAGCAAATCTGCGGACGCTATGATTTGTTGTAAAAAATGTTTAATTAAAGATGGGCAAATGTGTATAATTTGTTACATATGATCATATCCGGGGTTTTCTTTGTAAATATATAATGTGTTTGATTGCTTTTATCAGTGAAATAGATTAAACCAAAAATCGAGATCATGCTGAAATGGAATCTCTTTGTAAAGTGTTTTAACGACTTTCCTCTTTATATCATATCTATAGATATCAATAACGAGAATTGATGGATTGATTTTCCGACAAGTAAATGTCTTTTGACGCATTTGCAGCGGACGAAATTTGAAAACATTGCAAGAATAGAATAGGTTGCTTGTAACTAGCCATAGGTTTTGCTTCAATTATATCCTCTCCTTTACAATCGATTGAAGGGTCATGGGTTCTAGTTATTGTTTGGCCTCTTCATTTTCTACTTTGTAACGTTCAGCAGCTTTCCATGTGCCATACTACGAGGCAAATGATCCATGCAACATTCTATTCTGTAGGGTACTTGGAAGGGGCAGAACAATTTAAATAACAAATAAACAATAAGTATATATATATATACAACACTTTTAATCTTAATTTGTTTCTAGTAATTATATATATATATACAACAATAATACTAATCTATAACAAATAAGTTAAATGTTTTTTTCTTGCTGTGTAAACAGTAAAAAGCAACATATATTGAAAACATTGTGGGAAAAGGAGAATTTGCTTATTTAAACAATTTCTTAATTCCCATAACCATTCTTTACCGTCATATAAACCAAATTTGTATTTGAAGGCTGTTATAAGTAAAGAACTTAAATGTTGCCAATTTAATCACATATCTTATCATTATAATAGCCAAATAATTAACAAAAGTTACAATTAAAGTCCGCATCTGTTGTCGAAATATCCACAGGTGCATTAACACAAGATTTGTGAAACCAATTTGTGCATATATCACATTGTACCATGACGGTATCGACACATCCCGGCAAGTTACAAATACATAAATGTATATGATAGGTTTATTGGGAAAAGGGGTTACATTTATAATTTGTTTGGAATGACACTCGTACACAATGGTAATTAACAGTGTATGGTCACGCATCCTTAATTGATTTGGCAAGCTTAAACACCCTTTAAAGGAAACAGCGGCCAGCTTAGGTGTATACTGTAGAGTAAAATGCGGACGACAAAGGTATTGGTTTTCTCTGGAGCATTTAATCCTTTTATAATGCAAATGAATTCAAAAGCCTCTGAAGTCTGAAGCATGTTTCTTTTAAAGTGCTCATATAAATATTAGTACTGCCTTTTTCCACAATATTTTCTACATGATTTCAATTACTCTTTCATTTGGATAGATGTTTCTTTTTTTAGCTCACCTGAGCACGAAGTGCTGAAAGTTAGTTATTGTGATCTCCTTTTGTCCGGCGTCTGTCGTCCGTCAACATCTTCTGCTCAGTAACGAGTGGGTCAATTGGGATGGAACCTCACAGAAAGCATCCTCTCATTGACCTCACCAGAATTCCTTCAAATGTTTGTGATTCATGCAGAATTATGGTTTCCATGGCAACGAAAATAAAATAACTTTAAAATTATTTTTCTACCAAACTGGTTGGCAGATTTTCAAATTATTTTAAAGACGTGTTCCTTGGCCGCCAGGGAGCGGGGCTTTTTTGCCTTATATGGCTATAGTGTAAACTCTCCTCCTCCAAAAGTGTCAGGCCGATTTTCAAATAATTTTGTAGAAATGTTCCTAGGGTGACCCTCTATCAGATTCCTTCCGGCCAAGTTGATTGGTCGAAAAACATGGCCGCCAGCGGGCGGGGCTTTTTTGCCTAATATGGCTATAGTAAAAACTTGAAAAATCTTCTTCTCCGAAAGTATTTGGCCAATTTTCAATTCTTTTTGTAGAAATGTTCATTGGGAGACCATCTATCAGATTCCTCCAAGCCATGTTGATTGGTCGAAAAACATGGCCGCCAGGGGGCAGGGCTATTTTGCCTTATATGGCTATAGTGAAAACTTGAAAATCTCTTGTTAAGCAGGAAGCTTTTGAGTAAGATTTTAGAAAACCCTTGGTGAATTGTAATTGTTTTTGTAACAAAAATTGGTAAATACTTAAATGAGTGAGTCGGGGCCATAATGGTTATCCATTTGTTTTACATGTCTTTTGAAACTTGGAAATTAAATAAAATATTCACATGTATGTCTCATGATTTATTTTTATAGACAACTAAAATGGCATTTAATTTTAACGGATGCGTCATTTATTCTTTTACCCAAAGCTGTAATATTTATAAACAATGCATAGTTTATAAATCACACATCTATGCAAAGGCAAATGTTTGAACAGTTTTATGTGCCCAAACCAAAATTTAGTGCCTTCAGCGCTTTGATTTTCAAAGTATTCGAACAAATATATGAATTTGAAGTATGGAATTGATTAAAAATACTTTGCTCTATCGAACTATACCAAAATAACGTGAATTTGTTCTCCCTACGTATGTTAATTCCTTTGAAATATTCGCGAGTTCGCCAAAAGGACAACAACCTGGACCAAAAACGAAAGTACCTACCATCGACATTTCGGAATAGTTCGGTTTTTTTCGTTGCGGTTATTGTCAGTTATATTGCGATTATTTTCCCGGGCAGGACCAAATTCTTGGAAAACTAATCGCAATATCACTGACAATTACTGCAACGAAAAAAAATGAACCATTCCGAAAAATGTCGATAGAAGCGCTTTGGCGATATTTCGAAAATATGGCTACAGGTTTCTTTTTCTCCACGTCGCTTTTATAAAAGAAGGCCTTCGAACGAAATGAAATCATATACGACTGTATTTAGTTAACACACATTATCTTAAATGTATACGATTTGAATACCACTAAACTTTCGAAGTATTTTTAACCCATTGTCTGTCTGAACCGATTTTGTTAATTCTGGGAAGTCGCGCCGTTTGGGACAGGCTCTATACTGTTGGCTGCTCATTCTTTATCTTGATATTCCTCAAAGAGGCTATGGATTTTTCCAAATGCAAAGCTGGACAACTCCTTTTTTAAAATGGTTAACCCTTTCTTACATACAACACATCTGCAGCAGACGACTGTGAAAACATCTAGGCAAAAATATAGAATTTGTCTCAATTAAGGAACTGTTAATGAATAAATGGGGCAAACATTATGGCAAAAGGAGAACTTTCATATCATGAGCAATTTCTCCTTTTGTCACAATGCTTTCAAAACGTCGTCTGTTGCAGGGGGCGTCAGAACGCGTCTGTATGTGGGAACGGGTTACCCCTTTCTCTCATACGACAATTCTGCAGCAGACGACTTTTGAACATATTTTGTCAAAAAAATAGAAAATCTCTATAATTGAATGGATAACCTATGACTAAAAGTGGAAAACATTGTGGCAAAAGGAGAAATTGCTCGTTTTGAGCAATTTCTTCCTTTGTCACTATGTTTTCAACAAGTCGTATGTTGCAGGGGGCGTCAGAACGCGTCTATATGTGGGAACGGGTTAAAACATGTTAAGATGTAACATGAAACCGGATGTTATTGTAGAGCTAATGTCGGCACGCCACGCGCTATGTAATACCCCATCATTCGCCATATACCGAATGTAATTGGCTACTTTTCAAAATATTTCATCAGATTCAGAACATTTTATTGACTCAAACTTTACAAAGTTTATGGTCATTTACAAATATACAAGACAAATATAAATATATATGTGTGTATCAAGGAAAGAATGGTCTCAATATAGTTTTGGAGGACAAACTGCTTTGTCATATAAAAAGCTTTGAAAAGGTCATCGAAGTATGAAAACTGGCTTCTCCTACATGTATGTGACTTGTACAAGTCATGACTTAACCCTTTCCGTCATACGACAATTCTGCAGCAGACGACTTTGAACATATTTTGTCAAAAAATAGAAATTCTCTTTAATTGAATGGATAACCTATGACTAAAAGTGGAAAACGTTGTGGCAAAAGGAGAAATTGCTCGTTTTGAGCAATTTCTTCTTTTGTCACTAGGTTTTCAAAAAGCCGTCTGCTGTAGAGGCGTCAGAAAACGTATATATGAGGGAAAGGGTTAACCCTTTCCGACATATAACACATCTGCGGCAGAAGACTTTAAAATCATATGTTCAATTATTTTTTAAAAACGACAGTTTATGTTAGTAACATTTTTTGTTCCAAATGGAGAAATTGCTCATTATGAGCAATATCTGCTTTGACCACAATGTTTTCGAAATTCGTCTACTGCAGAGGTGTCATAAAGCGTCTGTATGTGGAAATGGATGGTTAATTAAGAATGTCGCTATCCAGACTAGATCGCGAACAATCAAGACCCTGATCAGACTGAAATTAGACTTATAGGAATCTACAATGATAACTAAACGTCCAAAGGCCTAATTTCGTGAACCGATACAATATTGATATTTTACTTTCTGTTTGATACGGCGGGAATTATAACCGAAACTAGATTTTTTTTTTCCTAATGCGAAATTAAATACACATCGTTATATATTTACATGTATATATATATAATATATATATGACCATAGGGGCCTTGTACGTTATTTGTTACCATTTTCCTCATGTAGACGCTTTCTGACGCCTCTGCAGCAGACGACTTTTTGAAAACATAGTGGCAAAAGAAGAAATTGCTCAAAACGAGCAATTTCTGCTTTTGCCACAATGTTTTCCACTTTTTGTCATAGGTTATCCATTTAATTATGGAGATTTTCTATGTTTTGACAAAATACGTTCAAAGTCGTCTGCTGCAGAATTGTCGTATGAGGGAATGGGTTAAAAAAATGTTTATCCTATTATATACAATATAAAATTTGGAATTGGTTATATTTACATAATTTTACAAATTTGTTTCATAAGGACAATGTATGTCCTCGCTCATCAGAAACTAAGTACATAGTGCTATTTCAATTACTTTACCAATGTGATCATTTTAGCGCATGATTTGTTTTATACACAAAGGATTACCTGGGAGTTTATATAATGAAAATTGCTCAACAAAAAATGTCAGTCAGAGATTATAACTGTTTATATTTCATGTTTAAAGTTGCGCAATAGGTGTTTTTGTGGCGATTGGTTTGACAATCGCCACAATGCTAACAGAAACAACAACAACGAAAAATATTTATATAGTCGGTTTTGAACAATCGGTTGATATTTTTTTACCTTACTGCAAACTAATTTACTCACATCCGTTATAGTTCCATCATTGATGCAGAGACGTGATTAATAATAATTATGTCAGTGCTACTTTGGTACCGGATTGTTACTAATATTTATCGAGACATTATCTACATAGAGTTAAAATATGTAAATATTATCTTCGTCATGATTTGGCAGATAATAAATATCATTGCGCGTTCTGCCTTGCAAATAACGGCAACTCTGATGATACTCAAATCTGGAAATTCCAAAAGGTTCTATAAATAGCTCGCGAGACCAAAAACCAGAAGAGCTTGTAAATCTCAATATTATAAACGCTTTATTTTGTATTTGTTTAAAGTACATTCTCAAATATACCCGCACCAGAGTCATCGCAAGCCCTACACCGATATACTGCTTGTTACTTTGCAGGATTTTCCATACGATCGCCACTACAGTGCCATTGGCGCTTTGATTTCCTATGGCGACATGCACTTGTGAGTGCGTTTCTTTTGTTCAAAGAAGACATGTCTGGTATGTGGATAATGAAGTATTTTTCTTCTAGAAAAATATTGCATATTTTGTTAGATGGTGAATAATGCTCGGCTTAATTAACCCTTTTCCCCCATATAGACGCTCTCTGACGCCTCTGCAGCAGACAGCTTTTTCAAAACATAGTGACAAAAGAAGAAATTGCTCAAAACGAGCAATTTCTCCTTTTGTCACAATGTTTTCCACTTTTTGTCATAGGTTATCCATTCAATTATAGAGATTTTCCATTTTTTGACAAAATATGTTCAAAGTCGTGCTTTTGACCCACGTTTGAATTTTGGTCCGATACAAAATTAAAACGATGATGGAATAAAATGTTATAGTCAGCATGTAGCATTGTTTTTTTTTTTTCAGCATGTCGTCTGCTGCAGATTTTTTGTATGTTGGAAAGGGTTAACAGTAACACTATCTTGTGCGGGATTTTTCTAAATGTTCTTAAACGAAAACAATACCGCTGTTATTAGTATTGTATATGAACCATATAGGGAATTTATTTTTATTAGCTTAACACGGTATTGTGTGGGTTTTGTTTTTCCAAATTTTCTCAACTGATTTTTTTTATGCATGCAGACGACCTTTAAAATATGGTGGCACAAATATGAAAGAAACATCATTTTCTTTAAATGAACGTATTCTTATTGAATACAATTTAAAACATTGTGGCATAGTGTTTTTAAAAGTCGTCTGCTGCAGTTGCGTCAGTACTGCGTCTACAAGCGGAAAGGGTTAAAATGGGAAAACTTGTTCTCTGTTGCGAAATGTGAATGCGATACGCCTTGATACATGTATAAGGAAAACAAGTCCCGTCCCCTGGTGGCCATGCTTTTAAAGGATCGGTATAATCTGAATAGTCTTGGTGGAGGGTCACCACAGAAACATATGTGCAAAATTATTTTCAAATCGGACCAATGGTTTTTCACACGAAGATTTTTACTAAAAGCTTCGCACCCTGGCGGCCATGTTTGTTAACGGATCTGAATAATTTGAACAATCTAAGTACACGGTCACCCAAGCAATATTTGTGCCAAATTATTTTCAAATCAGGCCAGGACATTCACTATACACATACAATGAAAGGAAGCTCCGCCCAGGTAGAGGGTCACCAAAATGATATTTCTGCGAAATAGTTTTCAAATAGGGCCTGTACTTTTGAACCAGAAGATTTTTACAGTTTTGTCAGTTTCCACTTTTCTGATGTCGCAGCAACCAAAGTTATTAATGGAATACAATTATTTGAACAGAATTTAAAGAGGACCAACTGAGGAATTTTTAAATGTGTCTATTGGTTTAAGAGAAGTTATTTGTAGAAAATATGAACTGACTGAACTGACTGAAAACGCCGGATGCCGGACGGTGAGTGATCAGGTGAGATAACAACACAAAGTATATACATGTAGAGATTGAAAAAGAAGATGTCAAGATTTCACCTAATTGTATTATTAGTATTCATGTAATGTTTCTTTTCTAATATATTGTAAAGTTAAATTCTTTGTATTAGAAAAAATCATATGACTTAGAAATGAACCGCGTCTGATATTGTAAATTGCGAATTCCGATTTGAATATCAAGCTAGGTCGATATTCGGGAAAATGTTGATTTCGTCTTACTGATAATGTAAATTGCGAATTCCGATTTGAATATCAAGCTAGGTCGATATTCGGGAAAATGGTGATTTCGTCTTACTGATAAGGTAAATTGCGAATTCCGATTTGAATATCAAGCTAGGTCGATATTCGGGAAAATGGTGATTTCGTCTTACTGATAATGTAAATTGCGAATTCCGATTTGAATATCAAGCTAGGTCGATATTCGGGAAAATGGTGATTTCGTCTTACTGATAATGTAAATTGCGAATTCCGATTTGAATATCAAGCTAGGTCGATATTCGGGAAAATGGTGATTTCGTCTTACTGATAATGTAAATTGCGAATTCCGATTTGAATATCAAGCTAGGTCGATATTCGGGAAAATGGTGATTTCGTCTTACTGATATTGTAAATTGCGAATTCCGATGATGACTTCGAGATGAACCGCGTCTGACGATAAGGGTGTGTGAAGAAGGCCGAATACCGATTTGGATATCAATCTGAATATCAGGCCAACTCGATATTTGGGAAAATGGTGATTTTGTCTTTCTGATAATGTAAATTGCGAATTCCGATTGAATATCGAGCTAGGTCGATATTCGGGAAAATGGTGATTTTAACTTTCTGATCATATAGAACGCCGAATACCGATTTGAATATCAGTCTGAATATCAAGTCAAATCGATATTCGGGAAACTTGTGATTGTGTCGTTTTGATCAGATAGAAGTATAAACTTATACCGATTTGAATAGCGATCTGAATATCGAGCCATGTCGATATTCGAAAAAAATGGTGATTTTGTCTTTCTGATCATGTATAAGAGCCAATACCGATTTGAATATATTACTGAGTATCGGGCCAGGTCTATATTCGGGAAAATGCTGATTGCGTCTTTCTGATCGTGTAGAAGTGCGAATACCGATTTGAATGTCGATCTGAATATCGATCTTAATATATCGAGCCAGGTCGATATTCGGGATCATGGGGATTGCGTCTTTCTGATCGTGTAGAAGTGCGAATACCGATTTGAATGTCGATCTGAATATCGATCTTAATATATCGAGCCAGGTCGATATTCGGGAACATGGGGATTGCGTCTTTCTGATCATCTAGAAGTGCGAATACCGATTTGAATACCGAATTGAATAAATTATCTTGAAATCTAACAAGAACTTGAATAAGAATGGAATTAAAAAGTTTTGTCATTGTTTCCCTCCCCTTGCTGCGCTGTTTTTCAACGAATCAATATGGCTTGAATAGTTTTGTGTAGAGGGTCAATAAAGTATCACTTTTACCAAATTATCTTGGAATTGGACTTGCGGATTCAGGAGGAAAAGGATTTTAAAGTTTGGGCATTTTTCTCACTTTCTGATTCTGCAGCAACCAAAGTTGTGAATGTAAGTCTTTGAACAATGTTGAAAGAAGACCAACAAAGGAACTTTCCTGTGAAGTAAAGTTGAAATTGGTTCTGTGGAATGGTAGGAGTTGTCATTTGTAGCTAAAAGTTCAATTTACCTCTTTTGTGATGACGCCTGGTTGCTATCTTTTGTAACCAATCAATATGGCTTAAACAAATTAAGTAGAGGATCAATGCAGTAAGATTTCTATTAAATTTTATTAAAATCAGACAAGCTGTTTTATAAAAATTGAATTTTTAAAATTTGTCATTTTGCCCCTATTCTGATGCGGGCTGGTTGCCATGTTTTCCAACCAAACAATATGGTTTGAACACTTTTTTGTAGAAGATCACCCAAGGATTATTTTTACTAAAATATATTGAAATCTGACACTGTATGGAATTTAATAAATCTCAAGGCTTCTATTTGTGTTAATTATGCTTGACAAAAGCCTACCTGTAATGTCTTTTTTACACTAGATTGCGGGGCTAATACCGCCATTTTGAAACGAGAAGTCCTTGGTTTCGCTTTTGAAAAAAGAAAATACAAGAAAAAAAAAGGAAAATTGTTATTCTTTGCATTTTCAGTTTCTATCATAACACTTTTAAACCAGTTAATTGGGTATGTGGGCCAGTATGCTCCCTTGTCATAGTAACATTTTATCTTGCAATGTATTAATATCTCAAATAGATTTGCTTGGTATTCGGTCACATAACAATTATCTAGTGCATTAACCACAATATAAAAATGGGTTTGTCAATACCTGGGTTTGTCAATACATACAAAAAAAAGATTTCCCACAACTAAAACAAAATTGCAGCAGTCAATTTTGAAAATATATGGACACAAATATGGAAACTCTCTGAAAATGAAACATTATTTTTCATAATGATACTCTTTTCGTCTTATGTGAGCATTCTCGTTTTTGCAAATCAGTTATATCAGGGATGTAGATAAGATCTTATTCACGTTCCTGATTATATGCATTCTATATTTTCGAATTTACGTTATATAACGAAATATATATACGTATGTAGGATTCGTTGTAACTTTAAAATCAAATTTCACTATTGGAAAAAAAAAATGTTTGCCTAGCATGCGAATCGAACACATGAACAGTTACCTTTTAATTCTGAGCTGCTTTGTTCTTACACACTAAGCTATCAGGACAGTTATGTTCGAAATACCAACGTTAACATTTTCATTAGGTAATAACCTCTTAGGTACCGATTGACCGAGCGAATGATGACGAAGATAGGCGAATAGTAATGAGCGGCAGATAAACCCTCTTTACTAAAAAAAAAAAAACCTTTAGTACAGTGTAAAACAATATTATTTATTGTTAACTCATTCAGCGCCGAATTGTTTAAAGTAGACTCTTCCATGTTCAAAAGCGGGCTTCTCCATTTCTCATGTAATAAAAGTTTGAAGTATTTTAATAACTAAAATGCAAACAATGCTGATTTTAGGTGAGACAGCTCGTTACGAGCTGACTTACCTGAATCAGTATTGTTTGCAAAAACTTCAATTTTGCCTTTGGCGCTGAAAGAGTTAAAAGGATAGTCATTTTTGACAGCTGAAAGTGTCAAACAAAAAGCCAACATCGTACAGCAAATCAACGGTAAAATCGTCATTCTTTTATCATTCCAGGTTGTATTGAAATGATTTAAAGCTAATCTGCTTTAAATGAAACACATTGTTTTGTCATTCCAGGTTGTATTGAAATGATTGACAGCTAATCTGCTTTAAATGAAACACATTGTTTTGTCATTCCAGGTTAGATTGAAATGTTTTACACCTAATCTGCTTTAAATGAAACACATTGTTTGGTCATTCCAGGTTGGATTGAAATGATTAACAGCTAATCTGTTTTAAATGAAACCCATTGTTTTGTCATTCCAGGTTAGATTGAAATGTATAAAGCTAATCTGCTTTTATTGAAACACATTGTTTTGTCATTCCAGGTTATATTGAAATGATTTACAGCTAATCTGCTTTAAATTTAAACACATTGTTTTGTCATTCCAGGTTATATTGAAATGATTTACAGCTAATCTGCTTCAAATGAAACACATTGTTTTGTCCCGTCATTTATCTAATTGAGTACATGATTCTTATTGTTTTGGTGGTCAAAGGACAAGGTCACACATAATTAGTTTTCGCTTAAAATCTCTTAAACACAGTCTTCACACTCCATAGGATGTAAGACTTACTGCGTAGATAACCCTTACTGCTTAGGTGGTCACTGGATCTAAGTCGTATGTGCCTTAAAGGACAGAATCCATTGCCGCTCAATTTATCAAAACGTCTTGTCCCGGAGTCTTCAAACTTCATAGGATGATTTGACCTAATGAGGAGACTTATTAAGTAGATGACTCCTATTGTTTTCGAGGGTCAATGTCTCATGGACCTTAAAGGTAAAATCTGTGTCAGCTCAATATCTTTGACCCGAAGTCTTCATAGATTTATTAAGTAGATGACTCCTATTGTTTTCGAGGGTCAATGTCTCATGGACCTTAAAGGTAAAATCTGTGTCAGCTCAATATCTTTGACCCGAAGTCTTCATAGACTTATTTGACTTATTAAGTAGATGACTCCTATTGTTTTCGAGGGTCAATGTCTCATGGACCTTAAAGGTAAAATCTGTGTCAGCTCAATATCTTTGACCCGAAGTCTTCATAGACTTATTAAGTAGATGACTCCTGTTTTCGAGGGTCAATGTCTCATGGACCTTAAAGGTCAAATCTGTGTCTGCTCAATATATTAAGAAGCCTTTGATCCAGCGTCTTTAAACTCCATAAGCTGGCTGGATGACTTGAGTTGTTGACCGATAATGTTTTTCTGGGTAAGTTTTTAAAGGTAAAGTTCTAATTCAAACTGGTTTCCGATCAATATCTCAAAAATCTTTGGACACAGTCTTCAAACTTCACCGCATGATTGGCATATGTGAACAGATGACTTCATGACTGTGAAAAGGGGGAGACGTATTTTTTCTCCCATAAATCATCTCCTAATTTTTGGTAGAGTTGCGCGCATGCGCAAACGAGACCATTGTTACAGGTTGAATTTTAAAATAAATTCACTTATTCTAGGTATCCAAATAAAATTACAAAGTCTTTAAATGTGTAAATATCATGTTTAAGTGTACACACTTATTTAGATATCACTACGCCAATCGCGCAATTACCCTTTGTAAATTGTAACCCTTCCTTCCCTCTCGGCAGAGATGTAAACATCCACTCGCCCGCTAGCATAAGCGAGTTGAATGAAGGATCGGGCTAGTACGAAATTCTAGGCGCTAGTCTATACATATTCGTTCATGTCCTTATGCATAATGATAGTATGCATTGCTTAGCCTTTTCTTTCTCTTTCTCTCAGTCCATCTATTCCTTCGACAAAGTTGCGTATGTAAACATGTGCTCGTTTCTAGTAACGAAGCCCATCGAAGTCGTTTTAGTTATGCATTCGTTTTCAATAGGTAATTTTCCTTTCACATATATAACACACGCAGGTTTCCGCAAAAACATGAGTACAATCGACAATATTTTCATATTGCATGGTTTAATGAAATAAATGTATTTATTTTAACAGGGTTTTCAATAAGGACCGGCACCCGGCGAATCATTGCCGTTTCGTTTTGACAAAATCGCCGGTTCAACTCTGTGCCACAATCAAACAATTATGACAGGGATTTTGTTTCAAATATATGAATAAATAGTGTTTTAAGAGTAAGAGTTTACACTAGGCCACGATGTCTACGATCTCCACGATTTGAGATAATTGTGATGAGCGTGGGGGGTCGTTGACTCGAATCGTAGTGATCGTGAGGGAACGTGGTGGAATCGTAATGATCGTAAGGATCGTGACAACATTTTTGGCTGTCAAAAACTTTGCCACAATTATGCCGATTTGACGCTTAATCTTGAGAGAGCGTGATAGAACGTGGGAATCGTAGTAGACCTTAACAGACCTAACCGAGCGTAACAGAACTTGATGCGCCATCGTATGGGGTCTTGATGAACTTAGAAACACGATTCCTTCAAGGTTCACTACGATGTCACCACGTTTCCATCACGCTCTATCACTCTCTACTACGATTCGTCAAGATACATTGCATAGCAAGTGTAATTAAATCACGCTGTGACACGTTGTGCTACGATCATCCTTATAGGCAAACACGCTCTGATTAGTTCCCGCGCGGTTCCCACGATGTGTATCCACGCTCTGCAAGCTTCATTACGTTTGCAACACTGAACAAGGAAACATCTATAGTTTGGGGTAAATTAAAAATATGCCAGCCTTTTTATACCCAATCGTGGAGATTTTACTCAAATCGTGGCCATAAATCGCAGGAGATCTTAACAAATCTTCGTGATCGTGAGAGATCTTAACATAACCTAACGGAACGTGACAGAACGTGATAGCATATCGTGACGATCGTAACAGAACTTGAGAGAACGTGATGAAAATCGTGGCAGATCTTGACCAGAGTCGTGTTGGCTTCGTAACAAAACGTACTGAGAGCGCAGGAAAGCGTAGCAAAACGTAGAAGAAGAAAAACTGATACAATAAATCGTCGAGCACTACGATTTTTTTTAATCGTGGACATCGTAGACATCGTGGCCTAGTGTAAACGTAGCATAATTAACGATGACTTTTGCATTTTGGATAGGGGCTTTCGACAAGGTCCGCGTCTAAATTCCCGACTTCTAAGAAAGAGATTTGATCGCTTCAAATTGCTTCGATTGCGAGTCAATGTTCTAAACACTTGTTTATAAACCATTTAGAATACTTTGATTATAATAGGCAGAACGAATAAGGAACGAATAATTCATCCTTTTATTCTAAATTTGTATTACACAGTTCAACATTTGATTTTGACAGTTTGTTCCTTATGATTTTGACGCGATTGAAGATTTTGACGCGATTAGTTCGTTCATAGAGTTGATTACTAACAGATGACTTAGTTGGTGATGGAAAGAACATTAAAAATTCAAGTTAAGCTAAAACATGCACAGGAAGGCGAGTGTTTCATTAGGATAAGAAAAACACTCAATTCCCAATTCTGCTTGCCCTTTAACAAATCACAACCCACTCCACAATATAAAAACTCTGCAGCACGAATTAAAAAAAAAATCTGAGCAAAGATACAGAAAATGACATTTATTGGAAGTGTAATCATTGAATATAGTTGAAAACATTGTTGCAAAAGGAGAAAATGCTTGTTATGAGCAATTTCTTCTTCTGCATCAATGTTTTCAAAAGTCGTCGGCTGCAAATACGTATGCAAGTGGGAAAGGTTTAAATAAGAAGATACCCTTTTTCAAATGATAGTCAGTTGGCTATACTAGTATATAATGTCCGTCTTAAATAATAATGACAAAACTTTCAAAAAACAAGAAAAATATTTTTACAATTTAATTGAAAATATATTTAATCAAAGTCGGGTAAGTATAGTTGTCCCTTTGCGTGCTTTTTTTATGAGAGTTCAAATCACAGGAAAAACTTATGCAAATTATGTAACACAATAGAAGACGAATTTAATTTTTTACTTTAATGTCCATTAACTCTTTTCCACCTGCAGACGCATTTCGACGCAAAAGAAGCAGACGACTTATGAAAACATTGTGGCCAAAGATGAAATTGCTCATGATGAGCAGTTTCTCCTTTGGCCACCATGTTTTAAACTTTAGTTAAGAATTAAGTTATCTTTTATGGACATTTTTCAGGTTTTTGTCACAATGTTTTCAAAGTCGTCTGCTGCAGATTTGTTGTATGGGGGAAAGGGTTAAACAATGATCTAAGACAAATCTATATAAGAAAATATTATTGGTCTAGACAAAACATTCCTAAATTCATCGAACTCTTAACAAGCAATAACCAGAAAACATTATCCAAACTATGCATTTTTCTATATAAAAGTTTCGAAAAAAGAATGAAGTCACTTGTATAATTATCTCATATAAAATATATGTATTTTATTGTTGTTTACTGTTTTTCAAAATGTAAAAACTAAATATGTATATATGTGTGTAAAATGTTTATCAAAGTTTATTCCCTTTTCGAGATTTTCTTTTTAGTCCTATTCTTCTACGATACAGGGATAATGATTTTAAAACATTCCGAACCGAATGATATTTTCGGAGAAGGGGTCAATTAACTTTCAGTAGACCAACAAGAAATGATGATCTTGGAAACATTTCATTCTGGCCTGATACATCATTTCTTGTCTGCCATGGTGGGGATTTATTTAAAATAAATATTCATATATGCACTTCTTTATCTCTTCTTAAGCGATCGCAATTCTACCTTCAGTACTTTCAGTACTTTGATTAAATGTGGTAAATACAAGATTTAATTGTTAAATAAAACCGATTATTGACTTTGGTAATTGATTATCGCCGACTTTTTGCCTATAAATTTTCGATTAAAATCCCTCATCGGCCCAACACTAAATTAAGACTGCCATACATTTAACCTTTATATCATATAATACGGACATGCAATATGATCGTTTTCTGCACTTGTCCAAAGAAAAAGCTCTATGATTGCAACATGATCGTTTTCTGCACTTGTCCACAAAAAACCCTCTATGATTGGTATTTCTAGCACACGGATAAAATAGACCCAGACCAACCTGTACATTCGGTTGAATTTCCCAGAGAAATGTTCAATAGCCTATGCCTTTTTTGCCCATATATCACACGTGAATGATTGTAATTTACTTTTTATCGTTCTTAATGGAGGAACAAGGTTTTAACCCTTATCTCACATGCAACTAATCTGTTACAGACGAGTTTAAAAACATGTTGGCAAAACTATTTAAAATCGCTTTTATTGAAAACAGTTTTAACATTGTGACAGTAGAAGACATTGCTCCTTTTACTTGAGTTTTGTCAAAAGTCGATTGCTACAGATGTGTCAAAAGACGTCTGCATGTCAGACAATATGGCAAGAATACAGACAAATCCCTATAAATTTAAGTATAGTAATGGAAAAGCGTTGAAAACATTTCACTAATAGGAGAAATAACCATTGTTTTGGTCAAATTCTCCATACACCACACTGTTTTCTAAAAACGTATGTCATACACAACTGTTTCGAAGGCAATGTGTGTCTCGGACAAGGACAATACAAATGATTACTGTTGCTAACCACTAATTCTTGGAAGCAGTAAAATGGATTGTCGTCCATAATTAACCGTGGATAATGAATAGACCTTTGTATGTGTTTTTTTGATTTATCATTTTAACTACTATAAATATACGAAACGAAGAGACCGGAGTATTGCACTCCAATCCAAGGCTGATTTCTTTTCGATCCAAGTGTGTTCCATAGTTTGTGCTGTTTCGCCTGATTTTCACGATGGGTTTAAGGATCCTTTTGTTCGTTGTTGCTATGACAACAGTAGAATGTGTAGACAGGGATAGACTAAAACAGTGTCCACCCCCACAGAAGGCATTCGACGTCAACAAAGTAAGTTAACACTTTATACATCTTTATCTCGTCTTTGTTAAAACCGTTTACCCAGTATTAAAATTTAACAATTTCCTAAATACAAGAATCTACAGCAGACGATTTGTGAAAACATCTTGGTACAAATGTTGGAAATCTTTATAAATGAAAGTATGATTACTTAAAAGTGTTGAAAACATTTATACAGTAGGAGAAAATGCTACTGATGTGTCTATATTATGTGTGGAAAAGGTGTTAAGAAGTGTCTTCTGCTTTGCAATAATTCGAAAAAAGAAATTTATTTCGTGAACAAATAAATATGTTTTAGTGAAAAGATTGTGAGATGAAAAGGCGACATTGCTCATTTTCAACGATTTCTACATTTACCATACTGTTTTAAAAGAGGTATCCGCTGACGTCTGTATGCTCGAAATGATTCAACCATACTTTCCGGAAAGCCTGATTCCGAGCAATTTAATCGCGATCTATGCCTTCGATGTTTTGTTTCATTTTTCAAGAGACTTTCAAACCCTGACCGGAGGATGTATACTGATCCTAACCACTGAAAAAAAGAAAATTCCAGTGGTTGATTTGTACGCAATATCGCTTTACGTTTATCAAAATTAAAATGAACGTCGTCTGTCCCTTTGAGGTATTTCAGCATCCTCATAACGGGACATGGAAGACATGGAAGTAAGAACAGTTGAACTGACACTTTAATGTTTTTGTTTTTATTAGTATATGCTAGCGGACAGGTTTTGACCACCGTAAAAATAAAATGAAGTTGTTCTGATTGTATTTGTATAAAAAGCGGCGATAAATTATTATAGGACGATCACTAATTTTTTGTTTTTATTAGTATATGCTAGCGGACAGGTTTTGACCACCGTAAAAATAAAATGAAGTTGTTCTGATTGTATTTGTATAAAAAGCGGCTATAAATTATTATAGGACGATCACTAATTCTCATTACAATTAGGCCATAAGGTCGTCTCGAATTGACCCTAAAGTCACTTAAATATTAATGAGCATGTACGCCATACAACCAAATCTCGGTCTATACAATCTGAACACTTATATAAATCATGTCTACCATTCGCGAGTTACATTGATGATCTATTGAAGAAGGGTTTACTCTATCTTTAAGATGAGTTTAGACTGTATGCATTTTTGCATTTTTGCCTTCATGTAAACATAATTTGAAATTATGCAACTGTATTGTTACTGCACTAAAGAGTGCAATTTATGTCCAGCTTTTCCTCATTCATACCCACGGTACCGTCCCACGGTACTTTCAGTGCTTTGATATTTATGACATGCATGACGGACTGAGTTCATTTATCCTCACCGTGCCAAGTTAAATGTTTTGCGAGCCTCTTTTATCTTTGACTTAATATCCGTTTGTTTTAAAATAGGGACCAATGGCCAGGGATTACATATTATTTATTTATTTATTATTTTAACTTTCTATAAGATTTATTCTTATTTATACCCGGAGGTTTAAACAATTTCATATATAGAGGATCTTACATGAGTGCTTATTTGTTATTGTTTTTTATGAAACGAGTCGACTGAAATAATATGACGCGAGGTTCTGCCGAGCGTCATATTCATTCAGTCGACGAGTTACATAAAAACGATATCAAATAAGCACGAATGTAAGATTCTTTTTATCACATAACACCATAAAAAGATTGTTTTCAATCTTTAAATCGATCTTTCTTCGTCCTCATATAAACAGTGACTGAAGTTCACCCCGAAGTTCTAATGCATACTTCCACTGTAAAAAGTAGTCCCTATCAATAACCTTTTGATTTTATACAAAATTAGCAACAAGGCACTTATAACATTTCATTTATCGAGATTTATTCTCTTTAAACAATATATTTAATAAATGCCGAAATTCAGAACAATTGTAAACAATATGCTGTCATTTAGCACACTGGAGTGACGTCACATACGTGCTGTGAGTCGGCTATTTATGTAACTAGTTACATATGATATTTATGTCACTGCTTTATGTCACTCCTGGAGTGCAAGTTATGTGATAAATAAAACTATTACACCGGTATCTTTTGTCCGACGACAATAAGCCAGGACCACCAGTTAAAAAAAAATAACAATAATTGATTTACATTACAAACATATAACCTTCGGATGTAGGTATTTGTTTTATCGTATTGTTTAAAAGAAAATACGGTTAAATTATGAATATCACATAGTATTAATAAACATTAAGCCCTGCTAAGGTTTAAAGGGCCAATGTGTTGTACTCCACATTTGACGAGATATCAGTCCTGTTTTATGGTGAAGCTCGACAAATCGAGCACAACCAATCAAAATGTATAAACTATAAAAATAGATAATGACGCAAAATATGTCGTCCTCTTTTATACAGGTGACAGCAAAGGGTATCATTATTGTAAAGGGTGACAAAGTTGGGGATACATGTTTGTAAAAGCCCCACACCCTGATTGGTCCTTATTTCAATCTGTTTCTCAAGGTCTTGTTTTAATGAACAACAACGGTTAACAAAACACTCCCATCTGCCTTTTTGTTTTCAGTATGTCGGAGATTGGTACATGCAGGCCAGATTACCCCCTTGTTCATGGGCCGGGTCATCTGATTTCAGCAACCACTTATCACAGTACAGCGTACAACAATCTGGAAATATTCACATGACAGATACATGGAGGTTTGACATTTCTGTTAATTAGAGACATTGTGCGTTGCAATCAATTTCACAAGACTTACACAACGTTTTCAACATTATTTCAGTTATCAATGCGACAGTACACTCATTTCGTGATCCCGGAGTAATTTAATTATTTCTAGGCTTTTGAAATGTGACTTCAATGACCGCCGCGTTAATCAATACATGTATTGCATCGTTCTTATGTCACCGAAGTTCTTATGGATATTGTGTGATACCCTTTCTCTCACAATAAATAATTAATTTTATTGAGAACAATAAGTAATGTGCTGAACTGTGTTCCCTTCCCTTATTAAGTAACCATGTCAACATCATCAGTTGAACCAATTTAGTGAAAGCCAGACATTTTTTATTACACTATTTTAAGTTTAAATTTGTAGAAAACTTTAGTACTCTATGCCTGAATACAAGGACATCCGAGAATCGGCTCAAGAAGTTTCGTGGAACCGGTCTCTAAAAATAAATGCATCGATTGTTAAAGTTAGAGTATTTAAATGTGAGTCATTCACTAACCTTTATCTGTACCATAGATCAATTAAAGTATTTAAATAAGACTAGTTCACAAACTGTATTTGTATCCTTACTTATATGGAATATTTAAATGGGAGCCAGACACAAACTGTTATCTGTTACATAATTAATATGGAGTATTTAAGTAATAGTCTACATTACATATAGCTAGGGTACCAAGGTAACGATTATACAACCAGAGGTTATTAAATACAAACCTCTCTTGCCTCACGATTAGGACAATCGATTGTTTAAAAGATTTAGAACAAGATCTGAATCAAAAAATCTAATTTATGAAAAAAGGGGATATGGTTCAGTAACACAAAACTAATATGTAGCGAAAACTAGCCATATATGTATCAAGGACTCAGTCTCATTCCCTGTATGATCTGGCTTCATTGAGGCTACATGTATGCCTGCAAGACGTCAGGCATGCTTCCTGGCGACTACCAAGTTCTGCCAAGTAATCAGGCGGGGCCCCGAATGCTACCCAAAAGGGAACCTTTTATAAACAGCGGTAGACGTCACAGTGCATTGTATAGCTCCATCAGCTCCCTTACATCAAACATCTAAAACAAGCCCACATTGCTCCGAGCAACACGGTAAAGCTTAGCAAAGCGTTTCACGTTCTCAATATTTCGAGGCTGCCTCTAGAGTGAGTATGATGTAGCAACATCTAGCACCCAAAAGCCTAGGAGAACTAATTTTAAAGTCTGTGATCATGGTTACCAGGTCAAAGAAAAAAATCCAGACTGACTCAACTGCAGAGAACTCTGTATATATATATATATATATATACTGCTTCCACACATCCGCTAACGGCTTCCCGAATATTATGTTTACTGAGCATTAACAAAGATATCTGTAAGTAACATATATTTGGTAAAAGAACAAATGGCGGATCTTGAATAAAGGGAGGTAACACAGAGTGGGGAACTATACCACATACACAA
The DNA here is from genome assembly GCA_031761405.1 of Serripes groenlandicus. Lineage (NCBI taxonomy): Eukaryota > Metazoa > Mollusca > Bivalvia > Cardiida > Cardiidae > Serripes > Serripes groenlandicus. The sequence continues at coordinate 8,081,045 of JASEVX010000015.1, forward strand.
CAATTAAATGACAAAACCCATTCATATTTACAGGAATGGCGTTTGCGCAAGTGCAACATTTGACCTTAAACCGCAAGAACCTAGTGGTGTCTACACCCTTAAGGACCCAATTGGTATGTATCAATCAGACTGTTAAGTTTGCACATTTGTTACATTTCACAATCTCTGTAAAGAAGAAATAAAGAGTGTTACAGGGAGAGAAACACATGTAGCCAGTCGGAGGCTCGAACCCGTGATCTCTCTACCGAATGAGCTAAGTGAATCGCCCACATATGTAGCCAGCCGAAAGACTTTAGGGCCTAGTGTAGAAATATATCAACATGCGAATAAGTGTAATAGTGGAGCATGGTTGCACTTATTGTTTATGTTAAAGCTCCCCGCTCTCTCTGTCTGTCTGTCTGTCTGTCTGTCTCTCTGTTTCTCTCTCTCTCTCTCTCTCTCTCTCTCTCTCTCTCTCTCTCTCTCTCTCTCTCTCTCTCTCTCTCTCTCTCTCTCTTCTTCTCCCTCTTTCTCTCTGTCTCGGTCTCTCTCACTCTCTCTCTCTCTCTCTCTCTCTCTCTCTCTCTCTCTCTCTCTCTCTCTCTCTCTCTCTCTCTCTCTCTCTCTATCTCTCTCTCTCTTCTTCTCCCTCTCTCTCTCTGTCTCGGTCTCTCTCACTCTGTCTCTTTCTCTCTCCCCCTCTCTCTCTCTCTTTCTCTCTCTCTCTCTTTCACTTCTCTCTCTCTCTCTCTCTCTCTTTCTCTTTCTCTCTCTCTCTCTCTCTCTCTCTCTCTCTTTCTCTCTCTCTTTCACTTCTCTCTCTCTCTCTCTCTCTCTCTCTCTTTCTCTCTCTCTCTTTCACTTCTCTCTCTCTCTCTCTCTCAGTATATATCAGCAGTTAACCAACCTTAACGTAATTATTACACGTGTTGAATGAGATCTGCCAGCGCTCTCTCTTTCACTTCTCTCTCTCTCTCTCTCTCTCTCTCTCTCTTTCTCTCTCTCTCTTTCACTTCTCTCTCTCTCTCTCTCTCAGTATATATCAGCAGTTAACCAACCTTAACGTAATTATTACACGTGTTGAATGAGATCTGCCAGCGCATGACTGCTGAACACAATCTTTCTTGAAACTTTCTATGACTAATAGGCGAAGAGAGAGAGCGTGCAGAGCCAGATACGACTGCATGGGTGCGCTGGCTGCTCTGCATATACAGTGATTCACCCTATATTTCAATTAAAGCAAAAAATAAGTTATATCATATATTAAATACAGATGTGGTCCTTTCGGGGAATTGGCCTATTTTTGACCATTCCTTTCTGGACCTATACCCTTTATATAATTATTGTTACAGGTAACGTCATTTCCGGTAAAAATGTCATCGTTGCCACTGACTACAAGACATTTGCGATAAGATGGGGCTGTTCCAAAACTATGGGCGATATCTGTGCCGATCCGTACGTCGGCGTGAAGACCAAACAGATGGAGCCATCCCCATACACGTGGAAAGTGGTTGACACCATTTTGCAAAAGTACTGGGGTCTTGCTTTATCCGAGATGGTCATGACTGTGCACGACAAAAACGGTATGTTTTTCATAATCAAAGAAAATAACTTTTTCTGATGGTTATTTTATTGATTTTTTTTTCAAAATGTTGTTACTTTTTGACCATGGGTTATATGTAAACAGATGCCGATGTAAAGCAGGTTGCTCATCTACACGCTTAACTGGCTCAAATGCACTCAAAACAGTAAGTTGTCATAATTATTGGCGGATGGCGAATCCCCTTATATATACGTAACCTCTAGAAACGACACATCTACAGAGCCCAAACCCCTTTAGAGCGACCGTTTAGCCCCTTCCCACTTACAGACGTATGTTGACGCATGTTCAGAAGACTATTTATAAAAAAACATTATGGCAAAGGAGAAATTGATAAAGAAAGGCAATTTCTCTTTTTGCCACAAGGTTCCAAATCTTTTCAATAGTTATACTTTCAATAAGAATCAAAGTGTTTATTCTTTTTGCCGAAATGTTTTCAACGGTGACTGCTAAGGTTTTCTTGTATGTATATATGGAAACTGTAATTAAGGTTCTTAAAAAAACCGTGTTTTAATATTTCATAGTTGAACTAACGAAGCTTTGTTTTTATTTTTAGCCTGTGCAACGTTTGCCCCTGAAAAGCCTCATACTGCACCTCCGAAACCTCAGCAACATCTGCTGAAGACCTACTGAGAAGAAACCCGACGAAATTGCATGAGGTTTTAATGACGCTGAAATAGTTTCGATTTCAATTCATACGTAGTTGGATGTCTTTTATCTGGAGATAATTCATAAATTAAAATCGAAACGAAAATAAATCTTCACAGTAAATACATAATGTTGTTTGTCTATTTTTAAAATACTCATATAATATAACTTGCCTTGAATAAACAAATCATTTGTTTGATCCCCGGCTTGATTTATTTCAAGGAAGTTAAATCCCGTTTCCAACAGTATTTCAACAATTACAACTACAACAACAACATTACCTACTTATATATTTCAGCAATTAATCCGCAGCCTTTAAGATTTAACAGTGTTCTTGAACTGGCCTTTATGTCTCTTGCTATAGCAACTTGTTTTTATTTTATATTTCCAGTCCATTTGTTGTGGATCGATACTGTCATTCGATTGTTAAGTATTTATTTGAAAACTAAACACTTGTAACTAACTATATAACAGCATCAACACTGGCATTCTTTGTTTCAATACCGTTTCACCCAGCGGATTGATGAATCACTGATTTTGTTTTATGTTAGATAAGAAAACAATATTTCTTAATAGCAAGTGCAAACATATCAATTGGTGAGATTCGTATTCAACGTTTGTCCGAAATACACCATTCAATTGTAGCTCATTCGCTGCACAAATCAGGAGTGGTTCACAACCAGTATTGAAAATATCGTCCATCGCATCGGTTGGAACCAACTCGTGTGTCCCTGTAATTAGCCGTTGAAAAAGAAGCTGCGAATCGTCGTTAATGATCCCATTGTCAATTACGACTTGCGCTTTTTTATTAAGGGCAATTGCTTTGCATTTCCTTTTAAACGATACACTATGAACATTCTTATCCACCATGGACTTCAAAATAGACAGAGCAACTTCTTGAGCATTGCCAACATTTACCGAATGGTCGGCTGTAACACAACTGGCAATTCATATTATACTAGTTGTATCAGCAATAGATGCACGTGTGAACTATATGATGCTATGTCTTTATGCTGTTTACAAGTATCATGTTCGACACAAGTTAGTATTTGCATTGAGTTGCATGCATTTGCACAATCAGGTGCATATATCATTCCTGAGAGTTCTCTGTGAATCACTCATGTTGCAACCACGTGTTACGCTAACTGCGTTTCGGTTTAAACATCGCAATGTGCAACATCGGTAAAACGGCATTCTGATTTACTAAAATTCGGCTCAACATATTTTATTGAAGTTCTGGTAATTTGTAGTAGATAGGGCAATCGTAATTTTATATAGTTCTTTAAAAAATATCTCAAGTTCATTTTTAGTGAATTTAAAGTTATGTAATTACTTTTTAAATATTCAAGCAAAATTTCATATGTATACCATTTCAAACGAGACAGAAATTTATTGTATTTATTGTCACAAAAACATACGTTTTGTTGGTCAAAAATGACGTTATTTAAAAGGTATGATTTTACCTCAAAATCAAAGTACTGAAAGTAATGAAATGCGGGGATGTTGGCTCTAGAGGGTTAACAAGATTTCCCTTCAATTTGACCTAGTGACCTACTTTTTGACCCAACATGACCCATGTTAGAACTTGACCTAGATATCACCGAGAAAAACATTCTGATAAAGTTTCAACATGCTCAAGCTTAAAATGCAGTATCCAATACAATACAATACAATACAATACGATTTCTTTGTTGCTCCCTTTATAGGAGATATTGTAAGTACATGTACAATTTTTCGCGATTAACAGAAATACAAACAAACAACAATACAGATTAAAGGTTATCCATAGTTGGATTTGTGAAGGAGAAGAAAAAAAAAAAAACATAAATCAAAAGACTAAGAAAATAATGCATATCAATATAAATAAACGTACGACAGATCGTCATTTACATACTATGTATAAAGCATGTATGCAGTTTTGCAGAAAATAAATATATAGTGCTCGTTTGGTGCTGGCACATACCAGTGCTTCAATATATCGCTTTTAACCAGAGTAATACATTTGAAGACACCAGTATATGTATCTAAAAGTACAATCTAGCAACTGTAGGTTATCCAACTCGTCACGGTATGGGAATATTGGCGCGCCTAATATACTTAGTGTAAGTATTAAGCTATCCCGTTCAAAGAGGTCATCGGCAAATGTAGTTCCATATTTTGATGATAATTCCAATTTTAAGTGCGATTTCACTTCTTTTATTAGAGTACACTCAGATAGAATGTGGCCCAGCTCTTCCTGAAATGTTTTGCCGCATTCAGTACAGACTGTATTACATGTTGAGATGGAACGTGACCATATTTTAGCTATTGTATTCATGGTTGATCTGAATGAGCTAGTTTTAGATACCCTGTATACTATGCAAGGATGGATATACGGATGCAAAAGGTGGAAGAAGGAACAATCTGGGTTGTTAGACAAACGATCATCCCACATTAGCTGTTCTCGTACACGAACTGCGTTACGGAGAGTATTCTTCCATGAATATTTAGAGGGCAGTGAGTTGAAAGATATTTAGAATAGGCTGCAAGTTGTACTTAATAACTGTACGGCATATGTCAGGGATAAATTCAAGAGTGACGGAATTATTTTCCTGAGAGGTACATGAAATATTTTCTAATGAATATTTCCTTTGTAATGCAAGCCTCTGGTAAACACAATATTTTGTGTAAAAACATTAATTTTCTTGTCTCTATAAGACTGCTTATTCTATATAGACCTAGCATAGACTCTGCAATATCCGATCTAGTTCTTCTTGCAAATCCCTGTAATTTCTATGCAATAAAATGTTGGAATATTTCGATCTGTTTTAAGTCGGTGGTCGTCATATTGTTCCAAAGTTCTGATCCATATAGGAGGAAATAAATGTACAGGGTTATCTGAATCTACTCTATTTGGAAATGCCACGGTGTACCTTTTTTCCATGAACAGGATCATCTAGTGTGAGTGTGTCAGATATCCCTTTCCAACATATAGACGCTTTCTGACGCCTTTGCAGCAGAAGATTGTTGTTCCTGAGCCATGATTTGTCAAAATACTCTAACCGTAATAATTCATAGCTATTACATTCAAAGAAAAAATGATATTCGTCTTCGATGGCGTAAAGATTATGTTGTATACAAAGTTGACAGTACCTATGTTCTCTGTCTACCGATAAATGTCTGCCATTTTCTATCATCAGGTCATGTGACAAACATCTAAAGTTAGACTTTTTTTTTTAATAAATAAGAAAGATCTGTATTGAGATAAAACTCAGGCGTTAACAACGACTTGAACTACTTATAATGGATTGCTTTAGGCGACTCATCAATATAAGCATGCCATATTTGGGTATAACAATCCTTAATCCTCTGTGGAAGAAGCTTTAAAAAGTATTTACATTACCAACGTCATGTAACACCCACACGTATCCGAACCCATGCGTAAAAAGTATATCCTAAAATATATAAGTAGCCTATGTGCGTTTACCCGATTCATCTAATTGCAGCAACATAAAGAAGCATTATTTAGGGTATCTAGTGTTATTCATACGATTGATGCTTAGCCAAAATGTAATACAATTAGACATATATGTTGTACATAGTGGTAATCTTCCACATTCTCCTAAAACCAGAAAATCCCATGTGTTGTATGAAAGGTAACAGAGGTTTTTTTACAAAAATGTATTTGAATTTTTTCAATTTTCTCAACATACTGATATCCCCAAATATGTGACCCGTAGCACAATATAGGCGTAACAGTAGCATCAACTATTTTAAACATGTCTTTCACTTCAATGAATCCAAACTTTTTGCGTAATCTTAAAATATAATTAATTCCCTTTTTAGCTTGTAACGATAACATATGATGCGTTTTTGACCATGATAATTTACTTGTAAAATAAACCCCCAGATAACCGATAGTATTCTCACTGTAAAACTATTTTTCTGTTTGCTTGACAATGCCTCCATTTCTGAATACTATGATTTTAGTTTTGCATGTTTACATCAAGACCGACACTGCTACTGAATTGCTCTATTCTAATTGTTTGCCTTTGTAATTGTATTACTGTATCTGCAACACTGGAGACATCGTCAGCAAACAATAAAACACTCAACTCATTGATATCACTGGATACGAAGATCCCATGTTCACTTTTACTGTTGAGGTAGTTGACTAAGTCATTTACAAATAGAGAGAACATGCTAGGGACTTCCCACGCAGCCTTGTATGGTTCCGATAGTATAATCGAAGAAATGCGTCAAATTGTCCCCAATTTTAACGCCAGACTATAATTTACTATACATTGATTTATGGACTTCTAAGAATTTGCCATTTATAGCAATTGCGCTACAGAGCTTCCCACAATTTATCGTGACGTTTACTATCGAATGCCTTAGAAAAGTCAATTAAAATGCAATAGAATCAACCACGTTTTTTTACATAAATATTTTTGTACCAAAGACATAAAAACAAATACATTGTCCATCGTAGAATACTTTTTGCGAAAGACTGCTTGCGATTCGTCAATAATGTTAAAATCGTCAGACCACTTAGATAGTCTACTAGTCATAATGTGTTCGAAAATCTTACATATAGAGTCAATCAAAGAAATTCCTCGATGGTTGTTGGGATCCGTTATACACCCCTTTTTATGCAGTGGAGTTATAATGCTGTAGCTCCATTCGTCAGGAAAGCAGCCGCTGTCGAAAATATCATTGAAAAGCTTTTGCAAAAAGAGTAACATATCATATAAAGTGTATTTATACATGTCTAAACAAATACCATCAGGACCAGGAGTTTTGTTAACCCGTTCCCTCATATAGACGCTTTCTGACGCCTCTGCAGCAGACGGCTTTTTGAAAGCATAGTGACAAATGAAGAAATTGCTCAAAACGAGCAATTTCTCCTTGTGCCACAATGTTTTCCATTTTTAGTCGTATGTTATCCATTCAATTATAGAGATTTTCTATTTTTTGACAAAATATGTTCAAAGTCGTCTGCTGCAGAATTGTCGTATGAGAGAAAGGGTTAACATTCCATGACATTACAGTTCTAATAATTTCATTTTGAGAAGACATTTTCAAAATCATCTGCTGCAGTTCTGGTGTATGTGGGAAAGCTTTTAATATCCAAGTGGGAACACAATAGGTCAGACAATCAGACTAATGGTAGAGTTAGACTCTTAATTAAAGAAATAACCCACTTATATATGTACATTCGGACCCATAAAACATAACACTTTTGGAATCATTGAGGCAAAAAACGAAAATGTTCAAAATGATTTCGAACTCGATTAAATAACTTCGATTTCAATTTTTGGAGATTTTCCATATTTCTGGCTGGATATTTTCAAAATTGTCATCTTCAGATTGATCAGATCTCATTTATACCAGAACTAAAATATGCTGCAGTAGCGAACTCTCATATGACAGCCTATTACAGGTCGTCACAGATTGACCTTTGCATCAGCCAATCAAATTGTAACCTACACAATCGGAAATGCATCAACAAGGCAGATAACCCATGTAAAACAGAGGGTCAAGATGGCCCAAAATCGATAAAATGAGTGATAGTATATTAGTAGCAAATATTTAACTGCAAATATCTGGGAATATTGATCAGGAGTGCAAATGAATTTGCAAGGAGTGGCTAGGAAATAGCTTATCAGTAAAGGCCATTTGTAAAAAGGCATTTAATCTCTGCACAATTTGAAATAGGAACACCAAAGGAACATTCCTGTGAAGTTTGGTAGATATCTGTCCAATGGTTTAGGAGAAGATCATTTGAAGCTAAAAGTTCATTTATCCTTTTTTCTGATGCCACATAGCATATATTTTTTATCCGAATATATTATTTAAAGGATCAGTATAGGAATAGTTCTGCTAAATTATCTTGAAATCTAAGAAGAACTTGAATAAGAATGGAATTAAAAAGTTTTGTCAGTGTTTCCCACCCCCCCCCCCCCCCCCCCTTTCTGATGACACCTTGCTGCCCTGTTTTTTAACGAATCAATAATTGCTTGAATAGTTTTTTGTAAAGGGTCACTAAAGTATCACTTTTACCAAATTATCTTGGAATCGGACTTGCGGATTCAGGAGGAAATGGATTTTAAAGTTTGGGCATTTTTCTCACTTTCTGATTCCGCAGCAACTGAAGTTGTACAAAGAATGTAAGTCTTTGAACAATGTTGAAAGAAGACCAACAAAGGAACTTTCCAGTGAAGTAAAGTTGAAATTGGTTCAGTGGAATGGTAGGAGTTGCCATTTGTAGCTAAAAGTTAAATTTACCCCTTTTGTGATGACGCCTGGTTGCTATTTTGTGTAACCAATCAATATGGCATAAACAAATTAAGTAGAGGATCAATGCTTTAAGATGTCTATTAAATTTTCTTAAAATCAGACAAGCTGTTTTATAAAAATTGAATATTCTGATGCGGGCTGGTTGCCATGTTTTCCAACCAAACAATATGGTTTGAACACTTTTTTGTAGAAGATCACCCAAGGATTATTTTTACTAAAATATATTGAAATCTGACACTGTATGGAATTTAATAAATCTCAAGGCTTCTATTTGTGTTAATTATGCTTGACAAAAGCCTACCTGTAATGTCTTGTTTACACTAGATTGCAGGGCTAACACCGCCATTTTGAAACGAGAAGTCCTTGGTTTCGCTTTTGAAAAAAGAAAATACAAGAAAAAACAAGATGTGTTTGTGAAACACTGATGCCCCCCAATTGTTGGTACTGACAGAAAGGTCATGTCACAAGGAATACACATGTGAAATATGGTAGCCGTACCTGTTATGGTTCAAAAGTAATGGCCAAGGTTAAAGTTTTTTTCGAGAATGGCAACATCTAGGTCAAAGGTCAAGGTCGCAAGGTCAAACATTTTGGTACTGACAGAAAGGTAATGTCACAAGGAATACACATGTGAAATATGGTAGCCGTACCTGTTATGGTTCAAAAGTAGTGGTCAAGGTTAAAAGTTTTTTTCGTGCAGACAGGCCAAAAACTACATCTAGGTCAAAGGTCAAGGTCGCAAGGTCAAAAATGTTGGTACTGACAGAAAGGTCATGTCACAAGGAATACACATGTGAAATATGGTAGCCGTATCTGTTATGGTTCAAAAGTAATGGCCAAGGTTAATTTTTTTTTCGAGAATGGCAACATCTAGGTCAAAGGTCAAGGTCAAAAATGTTGGTACTGACAGAAAGGTCATGTCACAAGGAATACACATGTGAAATATGGTAGCCGTACCTGTTATGGTCCAAAAGTAATGGCCAAGGTTAAAGTTTTTTTCGAGAATGGCAACATCTAGGTCAAAGGTCAAGGTCGCAAGGTCAATTATTTTGGTACTGACAGAAAGGTAATGTCACAAGGAATACACATGTGAAATATGGTAGCCGTACCTGTTATGGTTCAAAAGTAGTGGTCAAGGTTAAAAAAAATCGTGCAGACAGGCCAAAAACTACATCTAGGTCAAAGGTCAAGGTCGCAATGTCAAAAATGTTGGTACTGACAGAAAGATCATGTCACAAGGAATACACATATGAAATATGGTAGCCGTATCTGTTATGGTTCAAAAGTAATGGCCAAGGTTAAAGTTTTTTTCGAGAATGGCAACATCTAGGTCAAAGGTCAAGGTCAAAAATGTTGGTACTGACAGAAAGGTCAAAGGTCAAGGTCGCAAGGTCAAACATTTTGGTACTGACAGAAAGGTAATGTCACAAGGAATACACATGTGAAATATGGTAGCCGTACCTGTTATGGTTCAAAAGTAGTGGTCAAGGTTAAAGTTTTTTTCGTGCAGACAGGCCAAAAACTACATCTAGGTCAAAGGTCAAGGTCGCAAGGTCAACAAATTTGGTACTGACAGAAAGGTCATGTCACAAGAAATGCACATGTGAAATGTGGTAGCCGTACCTGTTATGGTTCAAAAGTAGTGGTCAAGGTTAAAGTTTTTTTTGTGCAGACAGACAGACAGACAGACAGACAGGCCAAAAACTATATGCCCCCCGAATCGGAGATTCCGGGGGGGCATAAAAAGCAAATTGTTATTCTTTGCATTTTCAGTTTCTATCATAACACTTTTAAACCAGTTAATTATGTATGTGGGCCAGTATGCTCCCTTGTTATAGTAACATTTTATCTTGCAATGTATTAATATCTCAAATAGATTTGCTTGGTATTCGGTCACATAACAATTATCTAGTGCATTAACCACAATATAAAATGGGTTTGTCAATACATGGGTTTGTCAATACATAAAAAAAAAAAAGATTTCCCACAACTAAAACAAAATTGCAGCAGTCATTTTTGAAAATATATGGACACAAATATGGAAACTCTTTGAAAATGAAAGATTATTTTTCATAATGATACTCTTTTCGTCTGATGAGAGAATTCTCGTTTTTGCAAATCAGTTATATCAGGGATGTAGATAAGATCTTATTCACGTTCCTGATTATATGTATTCTATATTTTCGAATTTACGTTATATAACGAAATATATATACGTATGTAGGATTCGTTGTAACTTTAAAATCAAATTTCACTATTAGAAAAAAAAAAAATGTTTGCCTAGCATGCGAATCGAACACATGGACAGTTACCTTTTAATTCTGAACTTCTTTGTTCTCACACACTAAGCTATCGGGACAGTTATGTTCGAAACACCAACGTTAACATTTTCATTAGGTAATAACCTCTAAGGTACCGATTGACCGAGCGAATGATGACGAAGATAGGCGAAGAGTAATGAGCGGCAGATAAACCCTCTTTACTAAAAAATAACGCTTTTAGTACACAGTTTGTGTATACCACGTGACTTTTGAAGTCATATTTGCATGCAATCGGAACACCTCGACTATTATCCTAATCCCGAGAAGTATGACGGAATTAGTCGAGGATGTCCGATTGATTTGCATGGTCAGACAGCAATAATTGCTCTTGATAAGAACGTAAAAACGATGGTAACATTTTTTTATTTCTTCACCCTTTTTAATGAAACATGGCGCAGTCTACGCCGCTTCCAATGTCCTATCTACGGGTTTTTACAGGAGTTTGATTGGTGGTCTAGTTTTTTTCAAACACTTCGACGAACCTGTTCTCAAAATCCAGTTTTGATAATGTTCCGGCTATCGTCGATATTAATAAATTTTGAGAAAAGGTTCATCGAAGTGTTTGAAGAAACTAAACCACTAATCAAACTCCGTTGAAAAACCGGAGATAGGGCTCTGTAAGCGGCGTAGACTGCGCCATGTTTCATTACAAATGATAAAGAAATAAAAAAAATAAAAACTTTGTTTTTACTTCTAAACCGAAGTAAAATATTTCTGTCCGCCGTAGCATTTGTGACGTCAAAGTCACGTGATATACACACACTGGTACAGTGTAAAACAATATTATTTATTGTTAAAAGGATAGTCATTTTTGACAGCTGAAAGTGTAACAAAAACACCAACATCGTACAGCAAACCAACAGTAAAATCGTCATTCTTTTATCATTCCAGGTTGTATTGAAATGATTTAAAGCTAATCTGCTTTAAATGAAACACATTGTTTTGTCATTCCAGGTTGTATTGAAATGATTTAAAGCTAATCTGCTTTAAATGAAACACATTGTTTTGTCATTCCAGGTTAGATTGAAATGATTTACAGCTAATCTACTTTAAATGAAACACATTGTTTTGTCATTCCAGGTTGTATTGTAATGATTTAAAGCTAATCTGCTTTAAATGAAACACATTGTTTTGTCATTCCAGGTTGTATTGAAATGATTTACACCTAATCTGCTTTAAATGAAACACATTGTTTTGTCAATCCAGGTTGTATTGAAATGATTTACAGCTAATCTGCTTTAAATGAAACACATTGTTTTTGTCAATCCAGGTTGTATTGAAATGATTTACAGCTAATCTGCTTTAAATGAAACACATTGTTTTGTCAATCCAGGTTGTATTGAAATGAATTACAGCTAATCCGCTTTAAATGAAACACATTGTTTTGTCATTCCAGGTTGTATTGAAATGATTTACAGCTAATCTGCTTTAAATGAAACACATTGTTTTGTCATTCCAGGTTGTATTGAAATGATTTATAGCTTATTTGCTTTAAATGAAACACATTGTTTTGTCCCGTCATTTATCTAATTGAGTAGATGATTTTCATTGTTTTGGTGGTCAAAGGTCAAGGTCACACATGTCAAATCAATTTCTGCTGTTAAATGTCAGAATCAGTTTTCGCTTAAAACCTCTAAAACACAGAGTCTTTACACTCCATAGAATGTAGGACTTACTGCGTAGATAACCCTTATTGCTTTGGTGGTCACTGGATCTAAGTCGTATGTCTCTTAAAGGACAAAATCCATTTCCGCTCAATTTATCAAAACGTCTTTGTCCTTAAACTTCACAGGATGATTTGTGACTTAATGAGGAGATGACCTTTGACCCGAAGTCTTCATAGACTTATTTGACTTATTGAGTAAATGACTCCTATTGTTTTCGAGGGTCGATGTCTCATGGACATTAAAGGTCAAATCTGTGTCTGCTCAATATATTAAGAACCCTTTGATCCAGCGTCTTTAAACTCCATAAGATGGTTTGATTACTTGAGTTGTTGACCGATAATGTTTTTTCTGGGTCAGTTTTAAAAGGTAAAGGTCTAATTCAAACTGGTTTCCGATCAATATGTCAAAAATCTTTGGACACAGTCTTCAAATTTCATCGCATGATTGGGCATATGTGAACAGATGACTGAAAAGGGGGGAGGGGGGGGGGGGGGGGGGGGGGGGGGGGACGGTTTTTTTCTCCCATGAGTCATCTCCTAGTTTTTAAATGTGGTAAAAATGTGGATAATTGACTTTGGTAAAATGCAATTGATTATCGCCGACTTTTTGCCTATCAATTTTCGATTAAAATTCCTCATCGGCCCATCACTAAATTAAGACTGCCATACGGTTATTCTTTAGATCATATAATACGGACATGCAATATGATCGTTTTCTGCACTTGTAAAAAAAAAAGCCCTATGATTGCAATAGGATCGTTTTCTGCACCTGTCCACAATAAGCTCTATGATTGGTATTTCTAGCACACGGATAAAAATAAACCCAGACCAACCTGTACATTCGGTTGAATTTCCCAGAGAAATGTTCAATAGCCTATGCCTTTTGTGCACATATATCCCACGTGAATGATTGTAGTTTACTTTTCATCGTTCTTAATGGAAAAATAAGATTTCAACCCTTATCTCACATGCAACTAATCTGTTACAGACGAGTTTAAAAACATGTTGTTAAAACTATTTAAAATCGCTTTTATTGAAAACAGTTTTAACATTGTGACAGTAGAAGACATTGCTCCTTTTACTTGAGTTTTTTCAAAAGTCGATTGCTACAGATGTGTCAAAATGCGTCTGCATGTCAGACAACATGGCACATATACAGACAAATCTCTATAAATTTAAGTATAGTAATGGAAAAGCGTTGACAAAATTTCACTAAGAGGAGAATATACATGATTACTGTTGCTAATCACTAATTACGGGAGGCAGTAAAATGGATTGTCGTACATAATTAACCGTGGATAATGAATAGTATGTGTTTATTTGATTTATCATTGTAACTACTATAAATATACGAAACGAAGAGACCGGAGTATTGCACTCCAATCCAAGGCTGATTTCTTTTCGATCCAAGTGTGTTCCATAGTTTGTGCTGTTTCGCCTGATTTTCACGATGGGTTTAAGAATCCTTTTGCTCGTTGTTGCTATGACAACAGTAGAATGTGTAGACAGGGATAGACTTAAACAGTGTCCACCCCCACAGAAGGCATTCGACGTCAACAAAGTAAGTTAACACTTTATACATCTTTATCTCGTCTTTGTTAAAACCGTTTACCCAGTATTAACATTTAACAATTTCCTAAATACAGGAATCTACAGCAGACGATTTGTGAAAACATCTTGGTACAAATGTTGGAAATCTTTATAAATGAAAGTATAATTACTTAAAAGTGTTGAAAACATTTATACAGTAGGAGAAAATGCTACTGATGTGTCTATATTATGTGTGGAAAAGGTGTTAAGAAGTGTCTTCTGCTTTGCAATAATTCGAAAAAAGAAATTTATTTCGTGAACAAATAAATATGTTTTAGTGAAAAGATTGTGAGAAGAAAAGGCGACATTGCTCATTTTCAACGATTTCTACATTTACCATACTGTTTTAAAAGAGGTATCCGCTGACGTCTGTATGCTCGAAATGATTCAACCATACTTTCCGGAAAGCCTGATTCCGAGCAATTTAATCGCGATCTATGCCTTCGATGTTTTGTTTCATTTTTCAAGAGACTTTCAAACCCTGACCGGAGGATGTATACTGATCCTAACCACTGACAAACAAAAGAAAATTCCAGTGGTTGATTTGTACGCGATGTCGCTTTACGTTTATCAAAATTAAAATGAACGTCGTCTGTCCCTTTGAGGTATTGTAGCATCCTCATAACGGGACATGGAAGTAAGACCAGTTGAACTGACACTTTAATGTTTTTGCCAGAAGTTACATCTGTTTTTATTAGTATATGCTAGCGGACAGGTTTTGATCAGCTCATGTCAGGTACTGCTTGTCTGCTGTCAGGTACTGGTAATATACGCAGGAATCACCGTAAAAATAAAATGAAGTTTTTCTGATTGTATTTGTATAAAAAGCATCGATAAATTGTAGGACGATCACTAAATTTCAGTAAAATTAGGACATACGGTCGTCTCGAATTGACCCTATATTCACTTAAATATTTTAAAATGAGCATGTACTCCATACAACCAAATCTCGGTCTAGACAAGCTGAACACTTATATAAATCATGTCTACCATTCGCGAGTTACATTGACGATCTCTTGAAGAAGGGTTTACTCTATCTTTAAGATGAGTTTAGACTGTATGCATTTCTGCCTTCATGTAAACATAATTTGAAATTATACAACTGTATTGTTACTGCACTAAAGAGTGCAATTTATGTCCAGCTTTTCCTCACTCATACCCAGGGTACCGTCCCATAGTACTTTCAGTGCTTTGATATTTATGACATGCATGACGGACTGAGTTCATTTATCCTCGCCGTGCAAAGTTAAATGTTTTGCGAGCCTCTTTTATCTTTGACTTAATATCCGTTTGTTTAAAAATAGGGACCAATGGCCAGGGATTACATATTAGTTATTTATTTATTATTTTAACTTTCTATAAGATTTGTCCTTATTTATACCCGGAGGTTTAAACAATTTCATATATAGAGGATCTTACATGAGTGCTTATTACGATTCCCCAACAGAGTTGAGAATCGTATTGTTTTTCTATTGTTTTTTCTTTTTATTACGATTCCCCAACAGAGTTGGGAATCGTATTGTTTTTCTATTGTTTTTTCTTTTTATTATTATTCTCTTTCAGCTATCCAATTTTTTGTCCAGAGCAATACTCATAAACTACTTGATGGAATTGATCGAAACTTGCAACATAGATAGATGGCAATGTGAACTTGTGTAGTTTTCAAGAATGATAACTCTGAGCCACTTTTTTGCAAAGTTATCTCCCCTTTTTCAATATTTTAATCAATTTTTGTCAGAGCTATATCTTGTGAACGAATGGTCAGATATTATTGAAACTTGGAACATAGATAGATGGCACTGTGCAGTTGTACAACATGCAAGAATTATAACTCTGGGCCACTTTTTTGCAAAGTTATCTCCCCCTTTTCATTTTTTTAATAATTGGGTGATTCGAACTTGTATAACTCGATAACGAAAAGCGATAGAGACTTGAAATTTAGTACAAATGTTCCCAATCAAGTGATACTACTTTCTCATGTTTATTTGAGCATGACCGAATACTCTCTTCTGATTGGTCGATTTTTCGGACTTGTATAACTCACAAACGACTAGTGATAGAGACTTGAAACTTAGTACATGTGTTTCTAATCAAGTAGTACTACTTTCTCAAGTGAATTAGCGCATGACCGAATACTCGTTTCTGATTGGTCGATTTTTCGGACATGTATAACTCAAAAACGGCAAGTGATAGAGACTTGAAACTTAGTACAAGTGTTCCCAATTAAGTGATACTACTTTCTCATGTGTATTTGCACATGACCGATTACTCGGTTCTGATTGGTCGATTTTTCGGACTTGTATAACTCAAAAACGACAAGTGATAGTGACTTGAAACTCAGTACATGTGTTCCTAATCAAGTAGTTCTACTTTCTCAAGTGTATTAGCGCATGACCAAATACTCTGGGCCATTGTGTTATCTGCCCTTGTTCAATAAAATGGCAAGGGAATCGTTCGTAACTGTTGCTACAGTTACAATCTCTAGTTACGATTCCCCAACAGAGTTGGGAATCGTATTGTTTTTCTACTGTTTTTTATTATTACGATTCCCCAACAGAGTTGGGAATCGTATTGTTTTTCTATTGTTTTTTATTATTATTATTCTCTTTCAGCTATCCAAATTTTTGTCCAGAGCAATACTCATAAACTACTTGATGGAATTGATCGAAACTTGCAACATAGATAGATGGCAATGTGAACTTGTGTAGTTTTCAAGAATGATAACTCTGAGCCACTTTTTTGCAAAGTTATCTCCCCTTTTTCAATATTTTAATCAATTTTTGTCAGAGCTATATCTTGTGAACGAATGGTCAGATATTATTGAAACTTGGAACATAGATAGATGGCACTGTGCAGTTGTACAACATGCAAGAATTATAACTCTGGGCCACTTTTTTGCAAAGTTATCTCCCCCTTTTCATTTTTTTAATAATTGGGTGATTTGAGCTTGTATAACTCAAAAACGACAAGTGATAGAGACTTGAAATTTAGTACAAATGTTTCCAATCAAGTGATACTACTTTCTCATGTTTATTTGAGCATGACCGAATACTCTCTTCTGATTGGTCGATTTTTCGGACTTGTATAACTCACAAACGACTAGTGATAGAGACTTGAAACTTAGTACATGTGTTTCTAATCAAGTAGTACTACTTTCTCAAGTGAATTAGCGCATGACCGAATACTCGTTTCTGATTGGTCGATTTTTCGGACATGTATAACTCAAAACGCACAAGTGATAGAGACTTGAAACTTAGTACAAGTGTTCCCACTCAAGTGATATTACTTTCTCATGTGTATTTGCACATGACCGATTACTCGCTTCTGATTGGTCGATTTTTCGGACTTGTATAACTCAAAAACGACAAGTGATAGTGACTTGAAACTTAGTACGTGTGTTTCTAATCAAGTAGTCTACTTTCTCAAGTGTATTAGCGCATGACCGAATACTCGTTTCTGATTGGTCGATTTTTCGGAATTGTATAACTCAAAAACGACAAGTGATAGAGACTTGAAACTTAGTACATGTGTTCCTAATCAAGTAGTACTACTTTTGCAAGTGTATTAGCGCATGACCAAATACTCGTTTCTGTTATCTCCCATTGTTAAATAAAATGGCAAGGGAATCGTTCGTAACTGTTGCTACAGTTACAATCTCTAGTTATTATTACGATTCCCCAACAGAGTTGGGAATCGTATTGTTTTTCTATTGTTTTTTATTATTATTATTCTCTTTCAGCTATCCAAATTTTTGTCCAGAGCAATACTCATAAACTACTTGATGGAATTGATCGAAACTTGCAACATAGATAGATGGCAATGTGAACTTGTGTAGTTTTCAAAAATGATAACTCTGAGCCACTTTTTTGCAAAGTTATCTCCCCTTTTTCAATATTTTAATAAATTTTTGTCAGAGCTATATCTTGTGAACGAATGGTCAGATATTATTGAAACTTGGAACATAGATAGATGGCACTGGGCCACTTTTTTGCAAAGTTATCTCCCCCTTTTCATTTTTTTAATAATTGGGTGATTTGAGCTTGTATAACTCAAAAACGACAAGTGATAGAGACTTGAAATTTAGTACAAATGTTCCCAATCAAGTGATACTACTTTCTCATGTTTATTTGAGCATGACCGAATACTCTCTTCTGATTGGTCGATTTTTCGGACTTGTATAACTCACAAACGACTAGTGATAGAGACTTGAAACTTAGTACATGTGTTTCTAATCAAGTAGTACTACTTTCTCAAGTGAATTAGCGCATGACCGAATACTCGTTTCTGATTGGTCGATTTTTCGGACATGTATAACTCAAAAAGCACAAGTGATAGAGACTTGAAACTTAGTACAAGTGTTCCCACTCAAGTGATATTACTTTCTCATGTGTATTTGCACATGACCGATTACTCGCTTCTGATTGGTCGATTTTTCGGACTTGTATAACTCAAAAACGACAAGTGATAGTGACTTGAAACTTAGTACGTGTGTTTCTAATCAAGTAGTTCTACTTTCTCAAGTGTATTAGCGCATGACCGAATACTCGTTTCTGATTGGTCGATTTTTCGGAATTGTATAACTCAAAAACGACAAGTGATAGAGACTTGAAACTTAGTACATGTGTTCCTAATCAAGTAGTACTACTTTTGCAAGTGTATTAGCGCATGACCAAATACTCGTTTCTGTTATCTCCCATTGTTAAATAAAATGGCAAGGGAATCGTTCGTAACTGTTGCTACAGTTACAATCTCTAGTTCTTCTTCTTATTACGATTCCCCAACAGAGTTGGGAATCGTATTGTTTTTCTATTGTTTTTTATTCTTCTTCTTATTATTACGATTCCCCAACAGAGTTGGGAATCGTATTGTTTTTCTATTGTTTTTTATTACGATTCCCCAACAGAGTTGGGAATCGTATTGTTTTTCTATTGTTTTTTATTATTATTCTCTTTCAGCTATCCAAATTTTTGTCCAGAGCAATACTCATAAACTACTTGATGGAATTGATCGAAACTTGCAACATAGATAGATGGCAATGTGAACTTGTGTAGTTTTCAAGAATGATAACTCTGAGCCACTTTTTTGCAAAGTTATCTCCCCTTTTTCAATATTTTAATCAATTTTTGTCAGAGCTATATCTTGTGAACGAATGGTCAGATATTATTGAAACTTGGAACATAGATAGATGGCACTGTGCAGTTGTACAACATGCAAGAATTATAACTCTGGGCCACTTTTTTGCAAAGTTATCTCCCCCTTTTCATTTTTTTAATAATTGGGTGATTTGAGCTTGTATAACTCAAAAACGACAAGTGATAGAGACTTGAAATTTAGTACAAATGTTTCCAATCAAGTGATACTACTTTCTCATGTTTATTTGAGCATGACCGAATACTCTCTTCTGATTGGTCGATTTTTCGGACTTGTATAACTCACAAACGACTAGTGATAGAGACTTGAAACTTAGTACATGTGTTTCTAATCAAGTAGTACTACTTTCTCAAGTGAATTAGCGCATGACCGAATACTCGTTTCTGATTGGTCGATTTTTCGGACATGTATAACTCAAAAAGCACAAGTGATAGAGACTTGAAACTTAGTACAAGTGTTCCCACTCAAGTGATATTACTTTCTCATGTGTATTTGCACATGACCGATTACTCGCTTCTGATTGGTCGATTTTTCGGACTTGTATAACTCAAAAACGACAAGTGATAGTGACTTGAAACTTAGTACGTGTGTTTCTAATCAAGTAGTTCTACTTTCTCAAGTGTATTAGCGCATGACCGAATACTCGTTTCTGATTGGTCGATTTTTCGGAATTGTATAACTCAAAAACGACAAGTGATAGAGACTTGAAACTTAGTACATGTGTTCCTAATCAAGTAGTACTACTTTTGCAAGTGTATTAGCGCATGACCAAATACTCGTTTCTGTTATCTCCCATTGTTAAATAAAATGGCAAGGGAATCGTTCGTAACTGTTGCTACAGTTACAATCTCTAGTTACGATTCCCCAACAGAGTTGGGAATCGTATTGTTTTTCTATTGTTTTTTATTATTACGATTCCCCAACAGAGTTGGGAATCGTATTGTTTTTCTATTGTTTTTTCTTCTTATTATTACGATTCCCCAACAGAGTTGGGAATCGTATTGTTTTTCTACTGTTTTTTATTATTACGATTCCCCAACAGAGTTGGGAATCGTATTGTTTTTCTGTTTTTTATTATTATTATTATTACGATTCCCCAACAGAGTTGGGAATCGTATTGTTTTTCTACTGTTTTTTATTATTATTCTTCTTCTTCTTCTTCTTCTTATTATTATTATTATTATTTTCTTTCTCCTATCCAAATTTTTGTCCAGAGCAATACTCATAAACTACTTGATGAAATTGATCGAAACTTGCAACATAGATAGATGGCAATGTGAACTTGTGTAGTTTTCAAGAATGATAACTCTGAGCCACTTTTTGGCAAAGTTATCTCCCCTTTTTCAATATTTTAATCAATTTTTGTCAGAGCGATATCTTGTGAACGAATGGTCAGATATTATTGAAACTTGGAACATAGATAGATGGCACTGTGCAGTTGTACAACATGCAAGAATTATAACTCTGGGCCACTTTTTTGCAAAGTTATCTCCCCTTTTTCATTTTTTTAATAATTGGGTGATTTGAACTTGTATAACTCGATAACGAAAAGAGATAGAGACTTGAAACTTAGTACAAATGTTCCCAATCAAGTGACCTACTTTCTCATGTGTATTTGAGCTTGACCGAATACTCGTTTCTGATTGGTCGATTTTTCGGACTTGTATAACTCGAAAATGACTAGTGATAGAGACTTGAAACTTAGTACATGTGATTCTAATCAAGTAGTACTACTTTCTCAAGTGTATTAGCGCATGACCGAATACTCGTTTCTGATTGGTCGATTTTTCTGACTTGTATAACTCAAAAACGACAAGTGATAGAGACTTGAAACTTAGTACATGTGTTTCTTATCAAGTAGTTCTACTTTTGCATGTGTATTAGCGCATGACCGAATACTCGTTTCTGATTGGTCGATTTTTCGGACTTGTATAACTCAAAAACGACAAGTGATAGAGACTTGAAACTTAGTACATGTATTTCTTATCAAGTAGTACTATTTTTGCATGTGTATTAGCGCATGATCGAATACTCGTTTCTGATTGGTCGATTTTTCGGACTTGTATAACTCAAAAACGACAAGTGATAGAGACTTGAAACTTAGTACATGTGTCCCTAATCAGGTAGTAGTACTTTCGCAAGTGTATTAGCGCATTACCGAATACTCTGGGCCATTGTGTTATCTGCCCTTGTTCAATACAATGGCAAGGGAATCGTTCGTAACTGTTGCTACAGTTACAATCTCTAGTTATTATTATTATTATTATTATTATTATTATTATTCTTTATTCTCCTATCCAAAAATTTTGTCCAGAGCAATACTCATAAACTACTTGATGGAATTGATCGAAACTTGCAACATAGATAGATGGCAATGTGAACTTGTGTAGTTTTTAAGAATGATAACTCTGAGCCACTTTTTTGCAAAGTTATCTCCCCTTTTTCAATATTTTAATCAATTTTTGTCAGAGCCATATCTTGTGAACGAATGGTCAGATATTATTGAAACTTGGAACATAGATAGATGGCACTGTGCAGTTGTACAACATGCAAGAATTATAACTCTGGGCCACTTTTTTGCAAAGTTATCTCCCCTTTTTCATTTTTTTAATAATTGGGTGATTTGAACTTGTATAACTCGATAACGAAAAGAGATAGAGACTTGAAACTTAGTACAAATGTTCCCAATCAAGTGACCTACTTTCTCATGTGTATTTGAGCTTGACCGAATACTCGTTTCTGATTGGTCGATTTTTCGGACTTGTATAACTCGAAAATGACTAGTGATAGAGACTCTAAACTTAGTACATGTGATTCTAATCAAGTAGTACTACTTTCTCAAGTGTATTAGCGCATGACCGAATACTCGTTTCTGATTGGTCGATTTTTCTGACTTGTATAACTCAAAAACGACAAGTGATAGAGACTTGAAACTTAGTACATGTGTTTCTTATCAAGTAGTTCTACTTTTGCATGTGTATTAGCGCATGACCGAATACTCGTTTCTGATTGGTCGATTTTTCGGGCTTGTATAACTCAAAAACGACTAGTGATAGAGACTTGAAACTTAGTACATGTGTTTCTTATCAAGTAGTTCTACTTTTGCATGTGTATTAGCGCATGACCGAATACTCGTTTCTGATTGGTCGATTTTTCGGACTTGTATAACTCAAAAACGACAAGTGATAGAGACTTGAAACTTAGTACATGTGTTTCTTATCAAGTAGTACTATTTTTGCATTTGTATTAGCGCATGACCGAATAGTCGTTTTTGATTGGTCGATTTTTCGGACTTGTATAACTCAAAAACCACAAGTGATAGAGACTTGAAACTTAGTACATGTGTCCCTAATCAAGTAGTAGTACTTTCGCAAGTGAATACGCTGGGCCATTGTGTTATCTGCCCTTGTTCAATAAAATGGCAAGGGAATCGTTCGTAACTGTTGCTACAGTTACAATATCTAGTTCTTCTTCTTCTTCTTCTTATTATTATTATTATTATTTTCTTTCTCCTATCCAAATTTTTGTCCAGAGCAATACTCATAAACTACTTGATGGAATTGATCGAAACTTGCAACATAGATAGATGGCAATGTGAACTTGTGTAGTTTTTAAGAATGATAACTCTGAGCCACTTTTTTGCAAAGTTATCTCCCCTTTTTCAATATTTTAATCAATTTTTGTCAGAGCCATATCTTGTGAACGAATAGTCAGATATTATTGAAACTTGGAACATAGATAGATGGCACTGTGCAGTTGTACAACATGCAAGAATTATAACTCTGGGCCACTTTTTTGCAAAGTTATCTCCCCTTTTTCATTTTTTTAATAATTGGGTGATTTGAACTTGTATAACTCGATAACGAAAAGAGATAGAGACTTGAAACTTAGTACAAATGTTCCCAATCAAGTGACCTACTTTCTCATGTGTATTTCAGCTTGACCGAATACTCGTTTCTGATTGGTCGATTTTTCGGACTTGTATAACTCGAAAATGACTAGTGATAGAGACTTGAAACTTAGTACATGTGATTCTAATCAAGTAGTACTACTTTCTCAAGTGTATTAGCGCATGACCGAATACTCGTTGATGATTGGTCGATTTTTCTGACTTGTATAACTCAAAAACGACAAGTGATAGAGACTTGAAACTTAGTACATGTGTTTCTTATCAAGTAGTTCTACTTTTGCATGTGTATTAGCGCATGACCGAATACTCGTTTCTGATTGGTCGATTTTTCGGACTTGTATAACTCACAAACGACAAGTGATAGAGACTTGAAACTTAGTACATGTGTCCCTAATCAGGTAGTAGTACTTTCGCAAGTGTATTAGCGCATTACCGAATACTCTGGGCCATTGTGTTATCTGCCCTTGTTCAATACAATGGCAAGGGAATCGTTCGTAACTGTTGCTACAGTTACAATCTCTAGTTATTATTATTATTATTCTCTTTCAGCTATCCAAATTTTTGTCCAGAGCAATACTCATAAACTACTTGATGGAATTGATCGAAACTTGCAACATAGATATATGGCAATGTGAACTTGTGTAGTTTTCAAGAATGATAACTCTGAGCCACTTTTTTGCAAAGTTATCTCCCCTTTTTCAATATTTTAATCAATTTTTGTCAGAGCGATATCTTGTGAACGAATGGTCAGATATTATTGAAACTTGGAACATAGATAGATGGCACTGTGCAGTTGTACAACATGCAAGAATTATAACTCTGGGCCACTTTTTTGCAAAGTTATCTCCCCTTTTTCATTTTTTTAATAATTGGGTGATTTGAAGTTGTATAACTCGAAAATGACTAGTGATAGAGACTTGAAACTTAGTACATGTGATTCTAATCAAGTAGTACTACTTTCTCAAGTGTATTAGCGCATGACCGAATACTCGTTTCTGATTGGTCGATTTTTCGGACTTGTATAACTCAAAAACGACAAGTGATAGAGACTTGAAACTTAGTACATGTGTTTCTTATCAAGTAGTTCTACTTTTGCATGTGTATTAGCGCATGACCGAATACTCGTTTCTGATTGGTCGATTTTTCGGACTTGTATAACTCAAAAACGACAAGTGATAGAGACTTGAAACTTAGTACATGTGTTTCTTATCAAGTAGTACTACTTTTGCATGTGTATTAGCGCATGACCGAATACTCGTTTCTGATTGGTCGATTTTTCGGGCTTGTATAACTCAAAAACGACAAGTGATAGAGACTTGAAACTTAGTACATGTGTCCCTTATCAAGTAGTAGTACTTTTGCAAGTGTATTAGCGCATTACCGAATACTCTGGGCCATTGTGTTATCTGCCCTTGTTCAATAAAATGGCAAGGGAATCGTTCGTAACTGTTGCTACAGTTACAATCTCTAGTTCTTCTTCTTATTATTATTTTCTTTCTCCTATCCAAATTTTTGTCCAGAGCAATACTCATAAACTACCTGATGGAATTGATCGAAACTTGCAACATAGATAGATGGCAATGTGAACTTGTGTAGTTTTCAAGAATGATAACTCTGAGCCACTTTTTTGCAAAGTTATCTCCCCTTTTTCAAAATTTTAATCAATTTTTGTCAGAGCCATATCTTGTGAACGAATGGTCAGATATTATTGAAACTTGGAACATAGATAGATGGCACTGTGCAGTTGTACAACATGCAAGAATTATAACTCTGGGCCACCTTTTTGCAAAGTTATCTCCCCTTTTTCATTTTTTTAATAATTGGGTGATTTGAACTTGTATAACTCGATAACGAAAAGAGATAGAGACTTGAAACTTAGTACAAATGTTCCCAATCAAGTGACCTACTTTCTCATGTGTATTTGAGCTTGACCGAATACTCGTTTCTGATTGGTCGATTTTTCGGACTTGTATAACTCGAAAATGACTAGTGATAGAGACTTGAAACTTAGTACATGTGATTCTAATCAAGTAGTACTATTTTCTCAAGTGTATTAGCGCATGACCGAATACTCGTTTCTGATTGGTCAATTTTTCTGACTTGTATAACTCAAAAACGACAAGTGACAGAGACTTGAAACTTAGTACATGTGTTTCTTATCAAGTAGTTCTACTTTTGCATGTGTATTAGCGCATGACCGAATACTCGTTTCTGATTGGTCGATTTTTCGGACTTGTATAACTCAAAAACGACAAGTGATAGAGACTTGAAACTTAGTACATGTGTTTCTTATCAAGTAGTACTATTTTGGCATGTGTATTAGCGCATGACCGAATACTCGTTTCTGATTGGTCGATTTTTCGGACTTGTATAACTCAAAAACGACAAGTGATAGAGACTTGAAACTTAGTACATGTGTCCCTAATCAAGTAGTAGTACTTTTGCAAGTGTATTAGCGCATTACCGAATACTCTGGGCCATTGTGTTATCTGCCCTTGTTCAATAAAATGGCAAGGGAATCGTTCGTAACTGTTGCTACAGTTACAATCTCTAGTTACGATTCCCCAACAGAGTTGGGAATCGTATTGTTTTTCTATTGTTTTTTATTATTCTTCTTCTTCTTATTATTATTATTATTATTATTTTCTTTCTCCTATCCAAATTTTTGTCCAGAGCAATACTCATAAACTACCTGATGGAATTGATCGAAACTTGCAACATTGATAGATGGCAATGTGAACTTGTGTAGTTTTCAAGAATGATAACTCTGAGCCACTTTTTTGCAAAGTTATCTACCCTTTTTCAATATTTTAATCAATTTTTGTCAGAGCCATATCTTGTGAACGAATGGTCAGATATTATTGAAACTTGGAACATAGATAGATGGCACTGTGCAGTTGTACAACATGCAAGAATTATAACTCTGGGCCACTTTTTTGCAAAGTTATCTCCCCTTTTTCATTTTTTTAATAATTGGGTGATTTGAACTTGTATAACTCGATAACGAAAAGAGATAGAGACTTCAAACTTAGTACAAATGTTCCCAATCAAGTGACCTACTTTCTCATGTGTATTTGAGCTTGACCGAATACTCGTTTCTGATTGGTCGATTTTTCGGACTTGTATAACTCGAAAATGACTAGTGATAGAGACTTGAAACTTAGTACATGTGATTCTAATCAAGTAGTACTACTCTCTCAAGTGTATTAGCGCATGACCGAATACTCGTTTCTGATTGGTCGATTTTTCTGACTTGTATAACTCAAAAACGACAAGTGATAGAGACTTGAAACTTAGTACATGTGTTTCTTATCAAGTAGTTCTACTTTTGCATGTGTATTAGCGCATGACCGAATACTCGTTTCTGATTGGTCGATTTTTCGGACTTGTATAACTCAAAAACGACAAGTGATAGAGACTTGAAACTTAGTACATGTGTTTCTTATCAAGTAGTACTATTTTTGCATGTGTATTAGCGCATGACCGAATACTCGTTTCTGATTGGTCGATTTTTCGGACTTGTATAACTCAAAAACGACAAGTGATAGAGACTTGAAACTTAGTACATGTGTCCCTAATCAAGTAGTAGTACTTTTGCAAGTGTATTAGCGCATTACCGAATACTCTGGGCCATTGTGTTATCTGCCCTTGTTCAATAAAATGGCAAGGGAATCGTTCGTAACTGTTGCTACAGTTACAATCTCTAGTTCTTCTTATTATTATTATTTTCTTTCTCCTATCCAAATTTTTGTCCAGAGCAATACTCATAAACTACCTGATGGAATTGATCGAAACTTGCAACATAGATAGATGGCAATGTGAACTTGTGTAGTTTTTAAGAATGATAACTCTGAGCCACTTTTTTGCAAAGTTATCTCCCCTTTTTCAATATTTTAATCAATTTTTGTCAGAGCCATATCTTGTGAACGAATGGTCAGATATTATTGAAACTTGGAACATAGATAGATGGCACTGTGCAGTTGTACAACATGCAAGAATTATAACTCTGGGCCACCTTTTTGCAAAGTTATCTCCCCTTTTTCATTTTTTTAATAATTGGGTAATTTGAACTTGTATAACTCGATAACGAAAAGAGATAGAGACTTGAAACTTAGTACAAATGTTCCCAATCAAGTGACCTACTTTCTCATGTGTATTTGAGCTTGACCGAATACTCGTTTCTGATTGGTCGATTTTTCGGACTTGTATAACTCGAAAATGACTAGTGATAGAGACTTGAAACTTAGTACATGTGATTCTAATCAAGTAGTACTATTTTCTCAAGTGTATTAGCGCATGACCGAATACTCGTTTCTGATTGGTCGATTTTTCTGACTTGTATAACTCAAAAACGACAAGTGATAGAGACTTGAAACTTAGTACATGTGTTTCTTATCAAGAAGTTCTACTTTTGCATGTGTATTAGCGCATGACCGAATACTCGTTTCTGATTGGTCGATTTTTCGGACTTGTATAACTAAAAAACGACAAGTGATAGAGACTTGAAACTTAGTACATGTGTTTCTTATCAAGTAGTACTATTTTGGCATGTGTATTAGCGCATGACCGAATACTCGTTTCTGATTGGTCGATTTTTCGGACTTGTATAACTCAAAAACGACAAGTGATAGAGACTTGAAACTTAGTACATGTGTCCCTAATCAAGTAGTAGTACTTTCGCAAGTGTATTAGCGCATTACCGAATACTCTGGGCCATTGTGTTATCTGCCCTTGTTCAATAAAATGGCAAGGGAATGGTTCGTAACTGTTGCTACAGTTACAATCTCTAGTTATTATTATTATTATTATTCTCCTATCCAAAAATTTTGTCCAGAGCAATACTCATAAACTACTTGATGGAATTGATCGAAACTTGCAACATAGATAGATGGCAATGTGAACTTGTGTAGTTTTCAAGAATGATAACTCTGAGCCACTTTTTTGCAAAGTTATCTCCCCTTTTTCAATATTTTAATCAATTTTTGTCATAGCCATATCTTGTGAACGAATGGTCAGATATTATTGAAACTTGGAACATAGATAGATGGCACTGTGCAGTTGTACAACATGCAAGAATTATAACTCTGGGCCACTTTTTTGCAAAGTTATCTCCTCTTTTTCATTTTTTTAATAATTGGGTGATTTGAACTTGTATAACTCGATAACGAAAAGAGATAGAGACTTGAAACTTAGTACAAATGTTCCCAATCAAGTGACCTACTTTCTCATGTGTATTTGAGCTTGACCGAATACTCGTTTCTGATTGGTCGATTTTTCGGACTTGTATAACTCGAAAATGACTAGTGATAGAGACTTGAAACTTAGTACATGTGATTCTAATCAAGTAGTACTACTTTCTCAAGTGTATTAGCGCATGACCGAATACTCGTTTCTGATTGGTCGATTTTTCTGACTTGTATAACTCAAAAACGACAAGTGATAGAGACTTGAAACTTAGTACATGTGTTTCTTATCAAGTAGTTCTACTTTTGCATGTGTATTAGCGCATGACCGAATACTCGTTTCTGATTGGTCGATTTTTCGGACTTGTATAACTCAAAAACGACAAGTGATAGAGACTTGAAACTTAGTACATGTGTTTCTTATCAAGTAGTTCTACTTTTGCATGTGTATTAGCGCATGACCGAATTCTCGTTTCTGATTGGTCGATTTTTCGGACTTGTATAACTCAAAAACGACAAGTGATAGAGACTTGAAACTTAGTACATGTGTTTCTTATCAAGTAGTACTATTTTTGCATGTGTATTAGCGCATGACCGAATACTCGTTTCTGATTGGTCGATTTTTCGGACTTGTATAACTCAAAAACGACAAGTGATAGAGACTTGAAACTTAGTACATGTGTTTCTAATAAAGTAGTACTACTTTCTCAAGTGAATTAGCGCATGACCGAAACTCGTTTCTGATTGGTCGATTTTTCGGACATGTATAACTCAAAAACGACAAGTGATAGAGACTTGAAACTTAGTACAAGTGTTCCCAATCAAGTGATACTACTTTCTCATGTGTATTTGCGCATGACCGAATACTCGCTTCTGATTGGTCGATTTTTCGGACTTGTATAACTCAAAAACGACAAGTGATCGAGACTTGAAACTTAGTACATGTGTTTCTAATCAAGTAGTACTACTTTCTCAAGTGTATTAGTGCATGACCGAATACTCGTGTCTGTTATCTC
>JASEVX010000015.1:8110587-8144242 GCA_031761405.1 Serripes groenlandicus
ATACAATGCACTGTATACGTCTACCGCTGTTTATAAAAGGTTTCCTTTTGGGTAGCATTCGGCCCCCGCCTGATTACCGGGCAGAATTTGATAGTCGCCAGGAAGCATGTCTGGCTTCTTGCAGGCATGCATGTAGCCTCAATAAATTCAGATCATACAGGGAATGAGACTAAGTCCTTGATACATATATGGCTAGTTTTCGCTACATATTAGTTTTGTGTGATTGAACCATATCCCCCTTTTTTTATAAATTTGATTTTTTGATTCAGATGTTGTTCTAAATCTTTTAAACAATCGATTGTCCTAATCGTGAGGCAAGAGAGGTTTGTATTTAATAACCACTGGTTGTATAATCGTTACCTTGGTACCCTAGCTAAGTAATGTAGACCATTACTTAAATACTCAATATTAATTATGTAACAGAAAACAGTTTGTGTATGGCTCCCATTTAAATATTCCATATAAGTAAGGATACAAATACAGTTTGTGAATTAGTCCTATTTGAATACTTTATTTGATCTATGGTACAGATAAAGGTTAGTGAATGACTCACATTTAAATACTCTAACTTTAACAATCGATGCATTTATTTTTAGAGACCGGTTCCATGAAACTTCTTGAGCCGATTCTCAGATGTCCTTGTATCCAGGCATAGAATACCAAAGTGTTCTACAAATTTAAACTTAAAATAGTGTATTAAAAGAATGTTTGGCTTTTTCTAAATTGGTTCAACTGATGATGTTGACATGGTTACTTAATTAGGGAAGGGAACACAGTTCAGCAAATTAATTATTATTCTCAATAAAATTCATTATTTATTGTGAGAAAAAAGGTATCACACAATATCCATAAGAACTTCGGTGACATAAGAACGATGCAATACATGTATTGATTAACGCGGCGGTCATTGAAGGCACATTTCAAAAGCCTGGAAATAATTAAATTACTCCAGGATCACGAAATGAGTGTACTGTCGCATTGATAACTGAAATAATGTTGAAAACGTTGTGTAAGTTTTGTGAAATTGATTGCAACGCACAATGTCTCTAATTAACAGAAATGTCAAACCTCCATGTATTTGTAAGGTGAATATTTCCAGATTGTTGTACGCTGTACTGTGATAAGTGGTTGCTGAACTCAGATGACCCGGCCCATGAACAAGGGGGTAATCTGGCCTTTATGTACCAATCTCCGACGTACTGAAAACAAAAAGGCAGATCGGAGTGTTTTGTTAACCGTTGTTGTTCATTAAAACAAGACCTTGAGTATCAGATTGAAATTAGGACCAATCAGGGGTGTGTGTTTGTGGGGAGGTGGGGGGATGGGGGCTTTTACAAACATGTATCCCCAACTTTGAGAGAATAAATCTCGATAAATGAAATGTTATAAGTGCCTTGTTGCTAATGTTGTGTAAAATCAAAAGGTTATTGATAGGGACTACTTTTTAGAGTGAAAGTATGCATTAGAACTTCGGGGTGAACTTCAGTCACTGTTTATATGAGGACGAAGAAAGGTCGATTTAAAGATTGAAAACAATCTTTTTATGTGTTATGTGATAAAAAGAATCTTACATTCGTGCTTATTTGATATCGTTTTTATGTAACTCGTCGACTGAAACGAATATGACGCTCGGCTCAGTCGACTCGTTTCATAAAAACAATAACAAACTAGAGATTGTAACTGTAGCAACAGTTACGAACGATTCCCTTGCCATTTTATTTAACAATGGGAGATAACAGAAACGAGTATTTGGTCATGCGCTAATACACTTGCAAAAGTAGTACTACTTGATTAGGAACACATGTACTAAGTTTCAAGTCTCTATCACTTGTCGTTTTTGAGTTATACAATTCCGAAAAATCGACCAATCAGAAACGAGTATTCGGTCATGCGCTAATACACTTGAGAAAGTAGAACTACTTGATAAGAAACACACGTACTAAGTTTCAAGTCACTATCACTTGTCGTTTTTGAGTTATACAAGTCCGAAAAATCGACCAATCAGAAGCGAGTAATCGGTCATGTGCAAATACACATGAGAAAGTAATATCACTTGAGTGGGAACACTTGTACTAAGTTTCAAGTCTCTATCACTTGTGCTTTTTGAGTTATACATGTCAGAAAAATCGACCAATCAGAAACGAGTATTCGGTCATGCGCTAATTCACTTGAGAAAGTAGTACTACTTGATTAGAAACACATGTACTAAGTTTCAAGTCTCTATCACTAGTCGTTTTTGAGTTATACAAGTCCGAAAAATCGACCAATCAGAAGAGAGTATTCGGTCATGCTCAAATAAACATGAGAAAGTAGTATCACTTGATTGGGAACATTTGTACTAAATTTCAAGTCTCTATCACTTGTCGTTTTTGAGTTATACAAGCTCAAATCACCCAATTATTAAAAAAATGAAAAGGGGGAGATAACTTTGCAAAAAAGTGGCCCAGAGTTATAATTCTTGCATGTTGTACAACTGCACAGTGCCATCTATCTATGTTCCAAGTTTCAATAATATCTGACCATTCGTTCACAAGATATAGCTCTGACAAAAATTGATTAAAATATTGAAAAAGGGGAGATAACTTTGCAAAAAAGTGGCTCAGAGTTATCATTCTTAAAAACTACACAAGTTCACAATGCCATCTATCTATGTTGCAAGTTTCGATCAATTCCATCAAGTAGTTTATGAGTATTGCTCTGGACAAAAATTTGGATAGCTGAAAGAGAATAATAATAATAATAACTAGAGATTGTAACTGTAGCAACAGTTACGAACGATTCCCTTGCCATTTTATTGAACAAGGGCAGATAACACAATGGCCCAGAGTATTCGGTAATGCGCTAATACACTTGCGAAAGTACTACTACTTGATTAGGGACACATGTACTAAGTTTCAAGTCTCTATCACTTGTCGTTTTTGAGTTATACAAGTCCGAAAAATCGACCAATCAGAAACGAGTATTCGGTCATGCGCTAATACACATGCAAAAGTAGTACTACTTGATAAGAAACACATGTACTAAGTTTCAAGTCTCTATCACTTGTCGTTTTTGAGTTATACAAGTCCGAAAAATCGACCAATCAGAAACGAGTATTCGGTCATGCGCTAATACACATGCAAAAGTAGAACTACTTGATAAGAAACACATGTACTAAGTTTCAAGTCTCTATCACTTGTCGTTTTTGAGTTATACAAGTCAGAAAAATCGACCAATCAGAAACGAGTATTCGGTCATGCGCTAATACACTTGAGAAAGTAGTACTACTTGATTAGAATCACATGTACTAAGTTTCAAGTCTCTATCACTAGTCATTTTCGAGTTATACAAGTCCGAAAAATCGACCAATCAGAAACGAGTATTCGGTCAAGCTCAAATACACATGAGAAAGTAGGTCACTTGGTTGGGAACATTTGTACTAAGTTTCAAGTCTCTATCTCTTTTCGTTATCGAGTTATACAAGTTCAAATCACCCAATTATTAAAAAAATGAAAAAGGGGAGATAACTTTGCAAAAAAGTGGCCCAGAGTTATAATTCTTGCATGTTGTACAACTGCACAGTGCCATCTATCTATGTTCCAAGTTTCAATAATATCTGACCATTCGTTCACAAGATATCGCTCTGACAAAAATTGATTAAAATATTGAAAAAGGGGAGATAACTTTGCAAAAAAGTGGCTCAGAGTTATCATTCTTGAAAACTACACAAGTTCACATTGCCATCTATCTATGTTGCAAGTTTCGATCAATTCCATCAAGTAGTTTATGAGTATTGCTCTGGACAAAAATTTTGGATAGGAGAATAAAGAATAATAATAATAACTAGAGATTGTAACTGTAGCAACAGTTACGAACGATTCCCTTGCCATTTTATTTAACAATGGGAGATAACAGAAACGAGTATTCGGTCATGCGCAAATACACTTGCGAAAGTAGTACCACTTGATTAGGAACACATGTACTAAGTTTCAAGTCTCTATCACTTGTCGTTTTTGAGTTATACAATTCCGAAAAATCGACCAATCAGAAACGAGTATTCGGTCATGCGCTAATACACTTGAGAAAGTAATACCACTTGATTAGAAATACATGTACTAAGTTTCAAGTCTCTATCACTTTTCGTTTTTGAGTTATACAAGTCAGAAAAATCGACCAATCAGAAACAAGTATTCGGTCATGCGCTAATACACTTGAGAAAGTAGTACTACTTGATTAGAATCACATGTACTAAGTTTCAAGTCTCTATCACTAGTCATTCTTTAGTTATATAAGTCAGAAAAATCGACCAATCAGAAGCGAGTATTCGGTCATGCTCAAATACACATGAGAAAGAAGTATCACTTGATTGGGAACACTTGTACTAAGTTTCAAGTCTCTATCACTTGTCGTTTTTGAGATATACATGTCCGAAAAATCGACCAATCAGAAACGAGTATTCGGTCATGCGCTAATTCACTTGAGAAAGTAGTACTACCTGATTAGAAACACATGCACTAAGTTTCAAGTCTCTATCACTAGTCGTTTTTGAGTTATACAAGTCCGAAAAATCGACCAATCAGAAGCGAGTTTTCGGTCATGCGCAAATACACATGAGATAGTAGTATCACTTGATTGGAAACATTTGTACTAAATTTCAAGTCTCTATCACTTTTCGTTATCGAGTTATACAAGCTCAAATCACAAAATTTTTAATATATTGAAAAAGGGGAGATAACTTTGCAAAAAAAGCGCCCAGAGTTATAATTCTTGCATGTTGTACAACTGCACAGTGCCATCTATCTATGTTCCACATGAGAAAGTAGGTCACTTGATTGGGAACATTTGTACTAAGTTTCAAGTCTCTATCTCTTTTCGTTATCGAGTTATACAAGTTCAAATCACCCAATTATTAAAAAAATGAAAAAGGGGAGATAACTTTGCAAAAAAGTGGCCCAGAGTTATAATTCTTGCATGTTGTACAACTGCACAGTGCCATCTATCTATGTTCCAAGTTTCAATAATATCTGACCATTCGTTCACAAGATATCGCTCTGACAAAAATTGATTAAAATATTGAAAAAGGGGAGATAACTTTGCAAAAAAGTGGCTCAGAGTTATCATTCTTGAAAACTACACAAGTTCACATTGCCATCTATCTATGTTGCAAGTTTCGATCAATTCCATCAAGTAGTTTATGAGTATTGCTCTGGACAAATTTTTTGGATAGGAGAATAAAGAATAATAATAATAACTAGAGATTGTAACTGTAGCAACAGTTACGAACGATTCCCTTGCCATTTTATTTAACAATGGGAGGTAACAGAAACGAGTATTCGGTCATGCGCAAATACACTTGCGAAAGTAGTACCACTTGATTAGGAACACATGTACTAAGTTTCAAGTCTCTATCACTTGTCGTTTTTGAGTTATACAATTCCGAAAAATCGACCAATCAGAAACGAGTATTCGGTCATGCGCTAATACACTTGAGAAAGTAATACCACTTGATTAGAAATACATGTACTAAGTTTCAAGTCTCTATCACTTTTCGTTTTTGAGTTATACAAGTCAGAAAAATCGACCAATCAGAAACAAGTATTCGGTCATGCGCTAATACACTTGAGAAAGTAGTACTACTTGATTAGAATCACATGTACTAAGTTTCAAGTCTCTATCACTAGTCATTCTTTAGTTATATAAGTCAGAAAAATCGACCAATCAGAAGCGAGTATTCGGTCATGCTCAAATACACATGAGAAAGAAGTATCACTTGATTGGGAACACTTGTACTAAGTTTCAAGTCTCTATCACTTGTCGTTTTTGAGTTATACATGTCCGAAAAATCGACCAATCAGAAACGAGTATTCGGTCATGCGCTAATTCACTTGAGAAAGTAGTACTACCTGATTAGAAACACATGCACTAAGTTTCAAGTCTCTATCACTAGTCGTTTTTGAGTTATACAAGTCCGAAAAATCGACCAATCAGAAGCGAGTTTTCGGTCATGCGCAAATACACATGAGATAGTAGTATCACTTGATTGGAAACATTTGTACTAAATTTCAAGTCTCTATCACTTTTCGTTATCGAGTTATACAAGCTCAAATCACATAATTTTTAATATATTGAAAAAGGGGAGATAACTTTGCAAAAAAGTCGCCCAGAGTTATAATTCGTGCATGTTGTACAACTGCACAGTGCCATCTATCTATGTTCCAAGTTTCAATAATATCTGACCATTCGTTCACAAGATATCGCTCTGACAAAAATTGATTAAAATATTGAAAAAGGGGAGATAACTTTGCAAAAAAGTGGCTCAGAGTTATCATTCTTGAAAACTACACAAGTTCACATTGCCATTTATCTATGTTGCAAGTTTCGATCAATTCCATCAAGTAGTTTATGAGTATTGCTCTGGACAAAATTTTTGGATAGGAGAATAAAGAATAATAATAATAACTAGAGATTGTAACTGTAGCAACAGTTACGAACGATTCCCTTGCCATTTTATTTAACAATGGGAGGTAACAGAAACGAGTATTCGGTCATGCGCAAATACACTTGCGAAAGTAGTACCACTTGATTAGGAACACATGTACTAAGTTTCAAGTCTCTATCACTTGTCGTTTTTGAGTTATACAATTCCGAAAAATCGACCAATCAGAAACGAGTATTCGGTCATGCGCTAATACACTTGAGAAAGTAATACCACTTGATTAGAAATACATGTACTAAGTTTCAAGTCTCTATCACTTTTCGTTTTTGAGTTATACAAGTCAGAAAAATCGACCAATCAGAAACAAGTATTCGGTCATGCGCTAATACACTTGAGAAAGTAGTACTACTTGATTAGAATCACATGCACTAAGTTTTAAGTCTCTATCACTAGTCATTCTTTAGTTATATAAGTCAGAAAAATCGACCAATCAGAAGCGAGTATTCGGTCATGCTCAAATACACATGAGAAAGAAGTATCACTTGATTGGGAACACTTGTACTAAGTTTCAAGTCTCTATCACTTGTCGTTTTTGAGTTATACATGTCCGAAAAATCGACCAATCAGAAACGAGTATTCGGTCATGCGCTAATTCACTTGAAAAAGTAGTACTACCTGATTAGAAACACATGCACTAAGTTTCAAGTCTCTATCACTAGTCGTTTTTGAGTTATACAAGTCCGAAAAATCGACCAATCAGAAGCGAGTTTTCGGTCATGCGCAAATACACATGAGATAGTAGTATCACTTGATTGGAAACATTTGTACTAAATTTCAAGTCTCTATCACTTTTCGTTATCGAGTTATACAAGCTCAAATCACACAATTTTTAATATATTGAAAAAGGGGAGATAACTTTGCAAAAAAGTCGCCCAGAGTTATAATTCTTGCATGTTGTACAACTGCACAGTGCCATCTATCTATGTTCCAAGTTTCAATAATATCTGACCATTCGTTCACAAGATATCGCTCTGACAAAAATTGATTAAAATATTGAAAAAGGGGAGATAACTTTGCAAAAAAGTGGCTCAGAGTTATCATTCTTGAAAACTACACAAGTTCACATTGCCATCTATCTATGTTGCAAGTTTCGATCAATTCCATCAAGTAGTTTATGAGTATTGCTCTGGACAAAAATTTGGATAGGAGAAAGAAAATAATAATAATAATAAGAACTAGAGATTGTAACTGTAGCAACAGTTACGAACGATTCCCTTGCCATTTTATTTAACAATGGGAGATAACAGAAACGAGTATTTGGTCATGCGCTAATACACTTGCAAAAGTAGTACTACTTGATTAGGAACACATGTACTAAGTTTCAAGTCTCTATCACTTGTCGTTTTTGAGTTATACAATTCCGAAAAATCGACCAATCAGAAACGAGTATTCGGTCATGCGCTAATACACTTGAGAAAGTAGAACTACTTGATTAAAAACACACGTACTAAGTTTCAAGTCACTATCACTTGTTGTTTTTGAGTTATACAAGTCCGAAAAATCGACCAATCAGAAGCGAGTAATCGGTCATGTGCAAATACACATGAGAAAGTAATATCACTTGAGTGGGAACACTTGTACTAAGTTTCAAGTCTCTATCACTTGTGCTTTTTGAGTTATACATGTCCAAAAAATCGACCAATCAGAAACGAGTATTCGGTCATGCGCTAATTCACTTGATAAAGTAGTACTACTTGATTAGAAACACATGTACTAAGTTTCAAGTCTCTATCACTACTCGTTTGTGAGTTATACAAGTCCGAAAAATCGACCAATCAGAAGAGAGTATTCGGTCATGCTCAAATAAACATGAGAAAGTAGTATCACTTGATTGGGAACATTTGTACTAAATTTCAAGTCTCTATCACTAGTCGTTTTTGAGTTATACAAGCTCAAATCACCCAATTATTAAAAAAATGAAAAGGGGGAGATAACTTTGCAAAAAAGTGGCCCAGAGTTATAATTATTGCATGTTGTACAACTGCACAGTGCCATCTATCTATGTTCCAAGTTTCAATAATATCTGACCATTCGTTCACAAGATATAGCTCTCACAAAAATTGATTAAAATATTGAAAAAGGGGAGATAACTTTGCAAAAAAGTGGCTCAGAGTTATCATTCTTGAAAACTACACAAGTTCACATTGCCATCTATCTATGTTGCAAGTTTCGATCAATTCCATCAAGTAGTTTATGAGTATTGCTCTGGACAAAAATTTGGATAGCTGAAAGAGAATAATAATAATAACTAGAGATTGTAACTGTAGCAACAGTTACGAACGATTCCCTTGCCATTGTATTGAACAAGGGCAGATAACACAATGGCCCAGAGTATTCGATAATGCGCTAATACACTTGCGAAAGTACTACTACCTGATTAGGGACACATGTACTAAGTTTCAAGTCTCTATCACTTGTCGTTTTTGAGTTATACAAGTCTGAAAAATCGACCAATCAGAAACGAGTATTCGGTCATGCGCTAATTATACACATGCAAAAATAGTACTACTTGATAAGAAACACATGTACTAAGTTTCAAGTCTCTATCACTTGTCGTTTTTGAGTTATACAAGTCCGAAAAATCGACCAATCAGAAACGAGTATTCGGTCATGCGCTAATACACATGCAAAAGTAGAACTACTTGATAAGAAACACATGTACTAAGTTTCAAGTCTCTATCACTTGTCGTTTTTGAGTTATACAAGTCAGAAAAATCGACCAATCAGAAACGAGTATTCGGTCATGCGCTAATACACTTGAGAAAGTAGTACTACTTGATTAGAATCACATGTACTAAGTTTCAAGTCTCTATCACTAGTCATTTTCGAGTTATACAAGTCCGAAAAATCGACCAATCAGAAACGAGTATTCGGTCAAGCTGAAATACACATGAGAAAGTAGGTCACTTGATTGGGAACATTTGTACTAAGTTTCAAGTCTCTATCTCTTTTCGTTATCGAGTTATACAAGTTCAAATCACCCAATTATTAAAAAAATGAAAAAGGGGAGATAACTTTGCAAAAAAGTGGCCCAGAGTTATAATTCTTGCATGTTGTACAACTGCACAGTGCCATCTGTCTATGTTCCAAGTTTCAATAATATCTGACCATTCGTTCACAAGATATCGCTCTGACAAAAATTGATTAAAATATTGAAAAAGGGGAGATAACTTTGCAAAAAAGTGGCTCAGAGTTATCATTCTTGAAAACTACACAAGTTCACATTGCCATCTATCTATGTTGCAAGTTTCGATCAATTCCATCAAGTAGTTTATGAGTATTGCTCTGGACAAAAATTTGGATAGGAGAAAGAAAATAATAATAATAATAATAATAAGAAGAAGAAGAAGAACTAGAGATTGTAACTGTAGCAACAGTTACGAACGATTCCCTTGCCATTGTATTGAATAAGGGCAGATAACAAAATGGCCCAGAGTATTCGGTAATGCGCTAATACACTTGCGAAAGTACTACTACCTGATTAGGGACACATGTACTAAGTTTCAAGTCTCTATCACTTGTCGTTTTTGAGTTATACAAGTCCGAAAAATCGACCAATCAGAAACGAGTATTCGATCATGCGCTAATACACATGCAAAAATAGTACTACTTGATAAGAAACACATGTACTAAGTTTCAAGTCTCTATCACTTGTCGTTTTTGAGTTATACAAGTCCGAAAAATCGACCAATCAGAAACGAGTATTCGGTCATGCGCTAATACACATGCAAAAGTAGAACTACTTGATAAGAAACACATGTACTAAGTTTCAAGTCTCTATCACTTGTCGTTTTTGAGTTATACAAGTCAGAAAAATCGACCAATCAGAAACGAGTATTCGGTCATGCGCTAATACACTTGAGAAAGTAGTACTACTTGATTAGAATCACATGTACTAAGTTTCAAGTCTCTATCACTAGTCATTTTCGAGTTATACAAGTCCGAAAAATCGACCAATCAGAAACGAGTATTCGGTCAAGCTCAAATACACATGAGAAAGTAGGTCACTTGATTGGGAACATTTGTACTAAGTTTCAAGTCTCTATCTCTTTTCGTTATCGAGTTATACAAGTTCAAATCACCCAATTATTAAAAAAATGAAAAAGGGGAGATAACTTTGCAAAAAAGTGGCCCAGAGTTATAATTCTTGCATGTTGTACAACTGCACAGTGCCATCTATCTATGTTCCAAGTTTCAATAATATCTGACCATTCGTTCACAAGATATCGCTCTGACAAAAATTTATTAAAATATTGAAAAAGGGGAGATAACTTTGCAAAAGAGTGGCTCAGAGTTATCATTCTTGAAAACTACACAAGTTCACATTGCCATCTATCTATGTTGCAAGTTTCGATCAATTCCATCAAGTAGTTTATGAGTATTGCTCTGGACAAAAATTTGGATAGGAGAAAGAAAATAATAATAATAATAATAACAAGTACTGATTGTGATTGCAAGCAAGTCACATATATCCCCAAAACCGGCAAATTGTCGCCACGGGATAAAATTTCGATACCGGGAATGCACTCGACACACCTATATTTACTTGAAAACCCAATTTCATCGAAATCAGAGCATTTTTAGTTTTCGGGCGGCCATTTTGAAAGTGGCGGGCGACAATAAAATTTCAGATACTTGAAAAGTAAATTTCATCAAAATCGAATAAGTTTTAAGTTTTGGCGGCCATTTTGAATAAGAAATGGCCGCCGCGGGGATAAATTTTCGATACCAAAAATGAACTCGCCAGAACTATATCTACTTGAAAACCAAATTTCATCGAAATCGGAGCATTTTTAAGTTTTAGCGGCCATTTTGAATAAAAAATGGCGACCGCGGGATAAAATTTCAATAACGGAAATGAACTCGCCACACCTATATCTACTTTAAAACCATATTTCATCAAAATCAGAGAAGTTTTAAGTTTTGGCGGCCATTTTGAATAAAAAATGGCCGCCACGGGCGATAAATTTTCGATACCGAAAATGAACTCGCCACAACTATATCTACTTGAAAACCAAATTTCATCAAAATCGGAGCATTTTTAAGTTTTGGCGGCCATTTTGAATAAAAAAATGGCCACCGCGGGATAAAATTTCAATATCGGAAATGAACTCGCCACACCTATATCTACTTGAAAACCAAATTTCATCGAAATCGGAGCATTTTTAGGTTTTGGCGGCCATTTTGAATAAAAAATGGCCGCCACGGGATAAAATTTCGATACCGGAAATGAAGTCGCCACATAAAAATCTATTTATCAAATCAAATTGCGATGAAATCGGACAATGTTCAAGTTTCCCGCCCTTTTGGCGGCCATATTGAAAACCGCATGCGAGAATAAAATTTCGATACCGGACTTGAACTCGAAACATCTATATCTACCTTTAAACCAAATTTCATCGAAATCCGAGCACTTTGCGTTTTTTTTAGGTTTCGCCCCGTCGACTGCCATTTTGAAATGGCGACCATTTTAAAATTTCCGAAACACACATGCACATCTGCGAGTGGTGGCCTATGTCTGTGCAAAGTTTCATTAAGATCGGGTGAAGCATCTCCGAGAAAAACTCCGGACAAAGGTAAATGGAAAGAAAAATAAGAAAAAAAATAATAATAATAATAATAATAATAATAATAATAATAATAAGAAACGGTGCAAAAACAATATATCCCCAAACTTTGTTTTGGGGATATAATAAGAAGAAGAAGAAGAATAATAATAAAAAACAGTAGAAAAACAATACGATTCCCAACTCTGTTGGGGAATCGTAATAATAATAAAAAACAGTAGAAAAACAATACGATTCCCAACTCTGTTGGGGAATCGTAATAATAACTAGAGATTGTAACTGTAGCAACAGTTACGAACGATTCCCTTGCCATTTTATTTAACAAGGGGAGATAACAGACACGAGTATTCGGTCATGCACTAATACACTTGAGAAAGTAGTACTACTTGATTAGAAACACATGTACTAAGTTTCAAGTCTCGATCACTTGTCGTTTTTGAGTTATAC
Source organism: Serripes groenlandicus (assembly GCA_031761405.1). Taxonomy (NCBI): domain Eukaryota; kingdom Metazoa; phylum Mollusca; class Bivalvia; order Cardiida; family Cardiidae; genus Serripes; species Serripes groenlandicus. The sequence goes on from JASEVX010000015.1 coordinate 8,123,077, forward strand.
AAGTCCGAAAAATCGACCAATCAGAAGCGAGTATTCGGTCATGCGCAAATACACATGAGAAAGTAGTATCACTTGATTGGGAACACTTGTACTAAGTTTCAAGTCTCTATCACTTGTCGTTTTTGAGTTATACATGTCCGAAAAATCGACCAATCAGAAACGAGTATTCGGTCATGCGCTAATACACATGCAAAAGTAGAACTACTTGATAAGAAACACATGTACTAAGTTTCAAGTCTCTATCACTTGTCGTTTTTGAGTTATACAAGTCAGAAAAATCGACCAATCAGAAACGAGTATTCGGTCATGCGCTAATACACTTGAGAAAGTAGTACTACTTGATTAGAATGACATGTACTAAGTTTCAAGTCTCTATCACTAGTCATTTTCGAGTTATACAAGTCCGAAAAATCGACCAATCAGAAACGAGTATTCGGTCAAGCTCAAATACACATGAGAAAGTAGGTCACTTGATTGGGAACATTCGTACTAAGTTTCAAGTCTCTATGTCTTTTCGTTATCGAGTTATACAAGTTCAAATCACCCAATTATTAAAAAAATGAAAAAGGGGAGATAACTTTGCAAAAAAGTGGTCCAGAGTTATAATTCTTGCATGTTGTACAACTGCACAGTGCCATCTATCTATGTTCCAAGTTTCAATAATATCTGACCATTCGTTCACAAGATATCGCTCTGACAAAAATTGATTAAAATATTGAAAAAGGGGAGATAACTTTGCAAAACAGTGGCTCAGAGTTATCATTCTTGAAAACTACACAAGTTCACATTGCCATATATCTATGTTGCAAGTTTCGATCAATTCCATCAAGTAGTTTATGAGTATTGCTCTGGACAAAAATTTGGATAGCTGAAAGAGAATAATAATAATAATAATAACTAGAGATTGTAACTGTAGCAACAGTTACGAACGATTCCCTTGCCATTTTATTGAACAAGGGCAGATAACACAATGGCCCAGAGTATTCGGTAATGCGCTAATACACTTGCGAAAGTACTACTACTTGATTATGGACACATGTACTAAGTTTCAAGTCTCTATCACTTGTCGTTTTTGAGTTATACAAGTCCGAAAAATCGACCAATCAGAAACGAGTATTCGGTCATGCGCTAATACACATGCAAAAGTAGAACTACTTGATAAGAAACACATGTACTAAGTTTCAAGTCTCTATCACTTGTCGTTTTTGAGTTATACAAGTCAGAAAAATCGACCAATCAGAAACGACTATTCGGTCATGCGCTAATACACTTGAGAAAGTAGTACTACTTGATTAGAATCACATGTACTAAGTTTCAAGTCTCTATCACTAGTCATTTTCGAGTTATACAAGTCCGAAAAATCGACCAATCAGAAACGAGTATTCGGTCAAGCTGAAATACACATGAGAAAGTAGGTCACTTGATTGGGAACATTTGTACTAAGTTTCAAGTCTCTATCTCTTTTCGTTATCGAGTTATACAAGTTCAAATCACCCAATTATTAAAAAAATGAAAAAGGGGAGATAACTTTGCAAAAAAGTGGCCCAGAGTTATAATTCTTGCATGTTGTACAACTGCACAGTGCCATCTATCTATGTTCCAAGTTTCAATAATATCTGACCATTCGTTCACAAGATATCGCTCTGACAAAAATTGATTAAAATATTGAAAAAGGGGAGATAACTTTGCAAAAAAGTGGCTCAGAGTTATCATTCTTGAAAACTACACAAGTTCACATTGCCATCTATCTATGTTGCAAGTTTCGATCAATTCCATCAAGTAGTTTATGAGTATTGCTCTGGACAAAAATTTGGATAGGAGAAAGAAAATAATAATAATAATAATAATAAGAAGAAGAAGAAGAATAATAATAAAAAACAGTAGAAAAACAATACGATTCCCAACTCTGTTGGGGAATCGTAATAAAAAGAAAAAACAATAGAAAAACAATACGATTCCCAACTCTGTTGGGGAATCGTAATAAAAAGAAAAAACAATAGAAAAACAATACGATTCCCAACTCTGTTGGGGAATCGTAACTAGAGATTGTAACTGTAGCAACAGTTACGAACGATTCCCTTGCCATTTTATTGAACAAGGGCAGATAACACAATGGCCCAGAGTATTCGGTAATGCGCTAATACACTTGCAAAAGTACTACTACTTGATTAGGGACACATGTACTAAGTTTCAAGTCTCTATCACTTGTCGTTTTTGAGTTATACAAGTCCGAAAAATCGACCAATCAGAAACGAGTATTCGGTCATGCGCTAATACACATGCCAAAATAGTACTACTTGATAAGAAACACATGTACTAAGTTTCAAGTCTCTATCACTTGTCGTTTTTGAGTTATACAAGTCCGAAAAATCGACCAATCAGAAACGAGTATTCGGTCATGCGCTAATACACATGCAAAAGTAGAACTACTTGATAAGAAACACATGTACTAAGTTTCAAGTCTCTGTCACTTGTCGTTTTTGAGTTATACAAGTCAGAAAAATTGACCAATCAGAAACGAGTATTCGGTCATGCGCTAATACACTTGAGAAAATAGTATTACTTGATTAGAATCACATGTACTAAGTTTCAAGTCTCTATCACTAGTCATTTTCGAGTTATACAAGTCCGAAAAATCGACCAATCAGAAACGAGTATTCGGTCAAGCTCAAATACACATGAGAAAGTAGGTCACTTGATTGGGAACATTTGTACTAAGTTTCAAGTCTCTATCTCTTTTCGTTATCGAGTTATACAAGTTCAAATCACCCAATTATTAAAAAAATGAAAAAGGGGAGATAACTTTGCAAGAAGGTGGCCCAGAGTTATAATTCTTGCATGTTGTACAACTGCACAGTGCCATCTATCTATGTTCCAAGTTTCAATAATATCTGACCATTCGTTCACAAGATATGGCTCTGACAAAAATTGATTAAAATTTTGAAAAAGGGGAGATAACTTTGCAAAAAAGTGGCTCAGAGTTATCATTCTTGAAAACTACACAAGTTCACATTGCCATCTATCTATGTTGCAAGTTTCGATCAATTCCATCAGGTAGTTTATGAGTATTGCTCTGGACAAAAATTTGGATAGGAGAAAGAAAATAATAATAATAAGAAGAATAACTAGAGATTGTAACTGTAGCAACAGTTACGAACGATTCCCTTGCCATTTTATTTAACAAGGGGAGATAACAGACACGAGTATTCGGTCATGCACTAATACACTTGAGAAAGTAGTACTACTTGATTAGAAACACATGAACTAAGTTTCAAGTCTCGATCACTTGTCGTTTTTGAGTTATACAAGTCCGAAAAATCGACCAATCAGAAGCGAGTATTCGGTCATGCGCAAATACACATGAGAAAGTAGTATCACTTGATTGGGAACACTTGTACTAAGTTTCAAGTCTCTATCACTTGTCGTTTTTGAGTTATACATGTCCGAAAAATCGACCAATCAGAAACGAGTATTCGGTCATGGGCTAATTCACTTAAGAAAGTAGTACTACTTGATTAGAAACACATGTACTAAGTTTCAAGTCTCTATCACTTGTCGTTTTTGAGTTATACAAGTCCGAAAAATCGACCAATCAGAAACGAGTATTCGGTCATGCGATAATACACATGCAAAAGTAGAACTACTTGATAAGAAACACATGTACTAAGTTTCAAGTCTCTATCACTTGTCGTTTTTGAGTTATACAAGTCAGAAAAATCGACCAATCAGAAACGAGTATTCGGTCATGCGCTAATACACTTGAGAAAGTAGTACTACTTGATTAGAATGACATGTACTAAGTTTCAAGTCTCTATCACTAGTCATTTTCGAGTTATACAAGTCCGAAAAATCGACCAATCAGAAACGAGTATTCGGTCAAGCTCAAATACACATGAGAAAGTAGGTCACTTGATTGGGAACATTTGTACTAAGTTTCAAGTCTCTATCTCTTTTCGTTATCGAGTTATACAAGTTCAAATCACCCAATTATTAAAAAAATGAAAAAGGGGAGATAACTTTGCAAAAAAGTGGCCCAGAGTTATAATTCTTGCATGTTGTACAACTGCACAGTGCCATCTATCTATGTTCCAAGTTTCAATAATATCTGACCATTCGTTCACAAGATATCGCTCTGACAAAAATTGATTAAAATATTGAAAAAGGGGAGATAACTTTGCAAACAAGTGGCTCAGAGTTATCATTCTTAAAAACTACACAAGTTCACATTGCCATATATCTATGTTGCAAGTTTCGATCAATTCCATCAAGTAGTTTATGAGTATTGCTCTGGACAAAAAAGAGAATAATAATAATAATAATAACTAGAGATTGTAACTGTAGCAACAGTTACGAACGATTCCCTTGCCATTTTATTTAACAAGGGGAGATAACAGACACGAGTATTCGGTCATGCACTAATACACTTGAGAAAGTAGTACTACTTGATTAGAAACACATGAACTAAGTTTCAAGTCTCGATCACTTGTCGTTTTTGAGTTATACAAGTCCGAAAAATCGACCAATCAGAAGCGAGTATTCGGTCATGCGCAAATACACATGAGAAAGTAGTATCACTTGATTGGGAACACTTGTACTAAGTTTCAAGTCTCTATCACTTGTCGTTTTTGAGTTATACATGTCCGAAAAATCGACCAATCAGAAACGAGTATTCGGTCATGGGCTAATTCACTTAAGAAAGTAGTACTACTTGATTAGAAACACATGTACTAAGTTTCAAGTCTCTATCACTTGTCGTTTTTGAGTTATACAAGTCCGAAAAATCGACCAATCAGAAACGAGTATTCGGTCATGCGATAATACACATGCAAAAGTAGAACTACTTGATAAGAAACACATGTACTAAGTTTCAAGTCTCTATCACTTGTCGTTTTTGAGTTATACAAGTCAGAAAAATCGACCAATCAGAAACGAGTATTCGGTCATGCGCTAATACACTTGAGAAAGTAGTACTACTTGATTAGAATGACATGTACTAAGTTTCAAGTCTCTATCACTAGTCATTTTCGAGTTATACAAGTCCGAAAAATCGACCAATCAGAAACGAGTATTCGGTCAAGCTCAAATACACATGAGAAAGTAGGTCACTTGATTGGGAACATTTGTACTAAGTTTCAAGTCTCTATCTCTTTTCGTTATCGAGTTATACAAGTTCAAATCACCCAATTATTAAAAAAATGAAAAAGGGGAGATAACTTTGCAAAAAAGTGGCCCAGAGTTATAATTCTTGCATGTTGTACAACTGCACAGTGCCATCTATCTATGTTCCAAGTTTCAATAATATCTGACCATTCGTTCACAAGATATCGCTCTGACAAAAATTGATTAAAATATTGAAAAAGGGGAGATAACTTTGCAAAAAAGTGGCTCAGAGTTATCATTCTTAAAAACTACACAAGTTCACATTGCCATATATCTATGTTGCAAGTTTCGATCAATTCCATCAAGTAGTTTATGAGTATTGCTCTGGACAAAAAAGAGAATAATAATAATAATAATAATAATAATAATAATAAGAAGAAAAAACAATAGAAAAACAATACGATTCCCAACTCTGTTGGGGAATCGTAATAATAATAATAATAAGAAGAAAAAACAATAGAAAAACAATACGATTCCCAACTCTGTTGGGGAATCGTAACTAGAGATTGTAACTGTAGCAACAGTTACGAACGATTCCCTTGCCATTTTATTTAACAAGGGGAGATAACAGACACGAGTATTCGGTCATGCACTAATACACTTGAGAAAGTAGTACTACTTGATTAGAAACACATGTACTAAGTTTCAAGTCTCGATCACTTGTCGTTTTTGAGTTATACAAGTCCGAAAAATCGACCAATCAGAAGCAAGTATTCGGTCATGCGCAAATACACATGAGAAAGTAGTATCACTTGATTGGGAACACTTGTACTAAGTTTCAAGTCTCTATCACTTGTCGTTTTTGAGTTATACATGTCCGAAAAATCGACCAATCAGAAACGAGTATTCGGTCATGCGCTAATTCACTTGAGAAAGTAGTACTACTTGATTAGAAACACATGTACTAAGTTTCAAGTCTCTATCACTTGTCGTTTTTGAGTTATACAAGTCCGAAAAATCGACCAATCAGAAACGAGTATTCGGTCATGCGCTAATACACATGCAAAAGTAGAACTACTTGATAAGAAACACATGTACTAAGTTTCAAGTCTCTATCCCTTGTCGTTTTTGAGTTATACAAGTCAGAAAAATCGACCAATCAGAAACGAGTATTCGGTCATGCGCTAATACACTTGAGAAAGTAGTACTACTTGATTAGAATGACATGTACTAAGTTTCAAGTCTCTATCACTAGTCATTTTCGAGTTATACAAGTCCGAAAAATCGACCAATCAGAAACGAGTATTCGGTCAAGCTTAAATACACATGAGAAAGTAGGTCACTTGATTGGGAACATTCGTACTAAGTTTCAAGTCTCTATGTCTTTTCGTTATCGAGTTATACAAGTTCAAATCACCCAATTATTAAAAAAATGAAAAAGGGGAGATAACTTTGCAAAAAAGTGGCCCAGAGTTATAATTCTTGCATGTTGTACAACTGCACAGTGCCATCTATCTATGTTCCAAGTTTCAATAATATCTGACCATTCGTTCACAAGATATCGCTCTGACAAAAATTGATTAAAATATTGAAAAAGGGGAGATAACTTTGCAAAAAAAGTGGCTCAGAGTTATCATTCTTGAAAACTACACAAGTTCACATTGCCATATATCTATGTTGCAAGTTTCGATCAATTCCATCAAGTAGTTTATGAGTATTGCTCTGGACAAAAATTTGGATAGCTGAAAGAGAATAATAATAATAATAATAATAAAAAGAAAAAACAATAGAAAAACAATACGATTCCCAACTCTGTTGGGGAATCGTAATAAAAAACAATAGAAAAACAATACGATTCCCAACTCTGTTGGGGAATCGTAACTAGAGATTGTAACTGTAGCAATAGTTACGAACGATTCCCTTGCCATTTTATTTAACAATGGGAGATAACAGAAACGAGTATTTGGTCATGCGCTAATACACTTGCAAAAGTAGTACTACTTGATTAGGAACACATGTACTAAGTTTCAAGTCTCTATCACTTGTCGTTTTTGAGTTATACAATTCCGAAAAATCGACCAATCAGAAACGAGTATTCGGTCATGCGCTAATACACTTGAGAAAGTAGAACTACTTGATTAGAAACACACGTACTAAGTTTCAAGTCACTATCACTTGTCGTTTTTGAGTTATACAAGTCCGAAAAATCGACCAATCAGAAGCGAGTAATCGGTCATGTGCAAATACACATGAGAAAGTAATATCACTTGAGTGGGAACACTTGTACTAAGTTTCAAGTCTCTATCACTTGTGCTTTTTGAGTTATACATGTCCGAAAAATCGACCAATCAGAAACGAGTATTCGGTCATGCGCTAATTCACTTGAGAAAGTAGTACTACTTGATTAGAAACACATGTACTAAGTTTCAAGTCTCTATCACTAGTCGTTTGTGAGTTATACAAGTCCGAAAAATCGACCAATCAGAAGAGAGTATTCGGTCATGCTCAAATAAACATGAGAAAGTAGTATCACTTGATTGGGAACATTTGTACTAAATTTCAAGTCTCTATCACTTGTCGTTTTTGAGTTATACAAGCTCAAATCACCCAATTATTAAAAAAATGAAAAGGGGGAGATAACTTTGCAAAAAAGTGGCCCAGAGTTATAATTCTTGCATGTTGTACAACTGCACAGTGCCATCTATCTATGTTCCAAGTTTCAATAATATCTGACCATTCGTTCACAAGATATAGCTCTGACAAAAATTGATTAAAATATTGAAAAAGGGGAGATAACTTTGCAAAAAAGTGGCTCAGAGTTATCATTCTTGAAAACTACACAAGTTCACATTGCCATCTATCTATGTTGCAAGTTTCGATCAATTCCATCAAGTAGTTTATGAGTATTGCTCTGGACAAAAATTTGGATAGCTGAAAGAGAATAATAATAAAAAACAATAGAAAAACAATACGATTCCCAACTCTGTTGGGGAATCGTAATAAAAAACAATAGAAAAACAATACGATTCCCAACTCTGTTGGGGAATCGTAACTAGAGATTGTAACTGTAGCAACAGTTACGAACGATTCCCTTGCCATTTTATTGAACAAGGGCAGATAACACAATGGCCCAGAGTATTTGGTCATGCGCTAATACACTTGAGAAAGTAGAACTACTTGATTAGGAACACATGTACTGAGTTTCAAGTCACTATCACTTGTCGTTTTTGAGTTATACAAGTCCGAAAAATCGACCAATCAGAAGCGAGTAATCGGTCATGTGCAAATACACATGAGAAAGTAGTATCACTTAATTGGGAACACTTGTACTAAGTTTCAAGTCTCTATCACTTGCCGTTTTTGAGTTATACATGTCCGAAAAATCGACCAATCAGAAACGAGTATTCGGTCATGCGCTAATTCACTTGAGAAAGTAGTACTACTTGATTAGAAACACATGTACTAAGTTTCAAGTCTCTATCACTAGTCGTTTGTGAGTTATACAAGTCCGAAAAATCGACCAATCAGAAGAGAGTATTCGGTCATGCTCAAATAAACATGAGAAAGTAGTATCACTTGATTGGGAACATTTGTACTAAATTTCAAGTCTCTATCGCTTTTCGTTATCGAGTTATACAAGTTCGAATCACCCAATTATTAAAAAAATGAAAAGGGGGAGATAACTTTGCAAAAAGGTGGCCCAGAGTTATAATTCTTGCATGTTGTACAACTGCACAGTGCCATCTATCTATGTTCCAAGTTTCAATAATATCTGACCATTCGTTCACAAGATATAGCTCTGACAAAAATTGATTAAAATATTGAAAAAGGGGAGATAACTTTGCAAAAAAGTGGCTCAGAGTTATCATTCTTGAAAACTACACAAGTTCACATTGCCATCTATCTATGTTGCAAGTTTCGATCAATTCCATCAAGTAGTTTATGAGTATTGCTCTGGACAAAAAATTGGATAGCTGAAAGAGAATAATAATAAAAAGAAAAAACAATAGAAAAACAATACGATTCCCAACTCTGTTGGGGAATCGTAATAAAAAGAAAAAACAATAGAAAAACAATACGATTCTCAACTCTGTTGGGGAATCGTAATAAGCACTCATGTAAGATCCTCTATATATGAAATTGTTTAAACCTCCGGGTATAAATAAGGACAAATCTTATAGAAAGTTAAAATAATGAATAAATAACTAATATGTAATCCCTGGCCATTGGTCCCTATTTTTAAACAAACGGATATTAAGTCAAAGATAAAAGAGGCTCGCAAAACATTTAACTTTGCACGGCGAGGATAAATGAACTCAGTCCGTCATGCATGTCATAAATATCAAAGCACTGAAAGTACTGTGGGACGGTAGCCTGGGTATGAGTGAGGAAAAGCTGGACATAAATTGCACTCTTTAGTGCAGTAACAATACAGTTGTATAATTTCAAATTATGTTTACATGAAGGCAGAAATGCATACAGTCTAAACTCATCTTAAAGATAGAGTAAACCCTTCTTCAAGAGATCGTCAATGTAACTCGCGAATGGTAGACATGATTTATATAAGTGTTCAGCTTGTCTAGACCGAGATTTGGTTGTATGGAGTACATGCTCATTTTAAAATATTTAAGTGAATATAGGGTCAATTCGAGACGACCGTATGTCCTAATTTTACTGAAATTTAGTGATCGTCCTACAATTTATCGATGCTTTTTATACAAATACAATCAGAAAAACTTCATTTTATTTTTACGGTGATTCCTGCGTATATTACCAGTACCTGACAGCAGACAAGCAGTACCTGACATGAGCTGATCAAAACCTGTCCGCTAGCATATACTAATAAAAACAGATGTAACTTCTGGCAAAAACATTAAAGTGTCAGTTCAACTGGTCTTACTTCCATGTCCCGTTATGAGGATGCTACAATACCTCAAAGGGACAGACGACGTTCATTTTAATTTTGATAAACGTAAAGCGACATCGCGTACAAATCAACCACTGGAATTTTCTTTTGTTTGTCAGTGGTTAGGATCAGTATACATCCTCCGGTCAGGGTTTGAAAGTCTCTTGAAAAATGAAACAAAACATCGAAGGCATAGATCGCGATTAAATTGCTCGGAATCAGGCTTTCCGGAAAGTATGGTTGAATCATTTCGAGCATACAGACGTCAGCGGATACCTCTTTTAAAACAGTATGGTAAATGTAGAAATCGTTGAAAATGAGCAATGTCGCCTTTTCTTCTCACAATCTTTTCACTAAAACATATTTATTTGTTCACGAAATAAATTTATTTTTTCGAATTATTGCAAAGCAGAAGACACTTCTTAACACCTTTTCCACACATAATATAGACACATCAGTAGCATTTTCTCCTACTGTATAAATGTTTTCAACACTTTTAAGTAATTATACTTTCATTTATAAAGATTTCCAACATTTGTACCAAGATGTTTTCACAAATCGTCTGCTGTAGATTCCTGTATTTAGGAAATTGTTAAATGTTAATACTGGGTAAACGGTTTTAACAAAGACGAGATAAAGATGTATAAAGTGTTAACTTACTTTGTTGACGTCGAATGCCTTCTGTGGGGGTGGACACTGTTTAAGTCTATCCCTGTCTACACATTCTACTGTTGTCATAGCAACAACGAGCAAAAGGATTCTTAAACCCATCGTGAAAATCAGGCGAAACAGCACAAACTATGGAACACACTTGGATCGAAAAGAAATCAGCCTTGGATTGGAGTGCAATACTCCGGTCTCTTCGTTTCGTATATTTATAGTAGTTACAATGATAAATCAAATAAACACATACTATTCATTATCCACGGTTAATTATGTACGACAATCCATTTTACTGCCTCCCGTAATTAGTGATTAGCAACAGTAATCATGTATATTCTCCTCTTAGTGAAATTTTGTCAACGCTTTTCCATTACTATACTTAAATTTATAGAGATTTGTCTGTATATGTGCCATGTTGTCTGACATGCAGACGCATTTTGACACATCTGTAGCAATCGACTTTTGAAAAAACTCAAGTAAAAGGAGCAATGTCTTCTACTGTCACAATGTTAAAACTGTTTTCAATAAAAGCGATTTTAAATAGTTTTAACAACATGTTTTTAAACTCGTCTGTAACAGATTAGTTGCATGTGAGATAAGGGTTGAAATCTTATTTTTCCATTAAGAACGATGAAAAGTAAACTACAATCATTCACGTGGGATATATGTGCACAAAAGGCATAGGCTATTGAACATTTCTCTGGGAAATTCAACCGAATGTACAGGTTGGTCTGGGTTTATTTTATCCGTGTGCTAGAAATACCAATCATAGAGCTTATTGTGGACAGGTGCAGAAAACGATCCTATTGCAATCATAGGGCTTTTTTTTTTACAAGTGCAGAAAACGATCATATTGCATGTCCGTATTATATGATCTAAAGAATAACCGTATGGCAGTCTTAATTTAGTGATGGGCCGATGAGGAATTTTAATCGAAAATTGATAGGCAAAAAGTCGGCGATAATCAATTGCATTTTACCAAAGTCAATTATCCACATTTTTACCACATTTAAAAACTAGGAGATGACTCATGGGAGAAAAAAACCGTCCCCCCCCCCCCCCCTCCCCCCTTTTCAGTCATCTGTTCACATATGCCCAATCATGCGATGAAATTTGAAGACTGTGTCCAAAGATTTTTGACATATTGATCGGAAACCAGTTTGAATTAGACCTTTACCTTTTAAAACTGACCCAGAAAAAACATTATCGGTCAACAACTCAAGTAATCAAACCATCTTATGGAGTTTAAAGACGCTGGATCAAAGGGTTCTTAATATATTGAGCAGACACAGATTTGACCTTTAATGTCCATGAGACATGGACCCTCGAAAACAATAGGAGTCATTTACTCAATAAGTCAAATAAGTCTATGAAGACTTCGGGTCAAAGGTCATCTCCTCATTAAGTCACAAATCATCCTGTGAAGTTTGAGGACAAAGACGTTTTGATAAATTGAGCGGAAATGGATTTTGTCCTTTAAGAGACATACGACTTAGATCCAGTGACCACCAAAGCAATAAGGGTTATCTACGCAGTAAGTCCTACATTCTATGGAGTGTAAAGACTCTGTGTTTTAGAGGTTTTAAGCGAAAACTGATTCTGACATTTAACAGCAGAAATTGATTTGACATGTGTGACCTTGACCTTTGACCACCAAAACAATGAAAATCATCTACTCAATTAGATAAATGACGGGACAAAACAATGTGTTTCATTTAAAGCAAATAAGCTATAAATCATTTCAATACAACCTGGAATGACAAAACAATGTGTTTCATTTAAAGCAGATTAGCTGTAAATCATTTCAATACAACCTGGAATGACAAAACAATGTGTTTCATTTAAAGCGGATTAGCTGTAATTCATTTCAATACAACCTGGATTGACAAAACAATGTGTATCATTTAAAGCAGATTAGCTGTAAATCATTTCAATACAACCTGGATTGACAAAAACAATGTGTTTCATTTAAAGCAGATTAGCTGTAAATCATTTCAATACAACCTGGATTGACAAAACAATGTGTTTCATTTAAAGCAGATTAGGTGTAAATCATTTCAATACAACCTGGAATGACAAAACAATGTGTTTCATTTAAAGCAGATTAGCTTTAAATCATTACAATACAACCTGGAATGACAAAACAATGTGTTTCATTTAAAGTAGATTAGCTGTAAATCATTTCAATCTAACCTGGAATGACAAAACAATGTGTTTCATTTAAAGCAGATTAGCTTTAAATCATTTCAATACAACCTGGAATGACAAAACAATGTGTTTCATTTAAAGCAGATTAGCTTTAAATCATTTCAATACAACCTGGAATGATAAAAGAATGACGATTTTACTGTTGGTTTGCTGTACGATGTTGGTGTTTTTGTTACACTTTCAGCTGTCAAAAATGACTATCCTTTTAACAATAAATAATATTGTTTTACACTGTACCAGTGTGTGTATATCACGTGACTTTGACGTCACAAATGCTACGGCGGACAGAAATATTTTACTTCGGTTTAGAAGTAAAAACAAAGTTTTTATTTTTTTTATTTCTTTATCATTTGTAATGAAACATGGCGCAGTCTACGCCGCTTACAGAGCCCTATCTCCGGTTTTTCAACGGAGTTTGATTAGTGGTTTAGTTTCTTCAAACACTTCGATGAACCTTTTCTCAAAATTTATTAATATCGACGATAGCCGGAACATTATCAAAACTGGATTTTGAGAACAGGTTCGTCGAAGTGTTTGAAAAAAACTAGACCACCAATCAAACTCCTGTAAAAACCCGTAGATAGGACATTGGAAGCGGCGTAGACTGCGCCATGTTTCATTAAAAAGGGTGAAGAAATAAAAAAAAGTTACCATCGTTTTTACGTTCTTATCAAGAGCAATTATTGCTGTCTGACCATGCAAATCAATCGGACATCCTCGACTAATTCCGTCATACTTCTCGGGATTAGGATAATAGTCGAGGTGTTCCGATTGCATGCAAATATGACTTCAAAAGTCACGTGGTATACACAAACTGTGTACTAAAAGCGTTATTTTTTAGTAAAGAGGGTTTATCTGCCGCTCATTACTCTTCGCCTATCTTCGTCATCATTCGCTCGGTCAATCGGTACCTTAGAGGTTATTACCTAATGAAAATGTTAACGTTGGTGTTTCGAACATAACTGTCCCGATAGCTTAGTGTGTGAGAACAAAGAAGTTCAGAATTAAAAGGTAACTGTCCATGTGTTCGATTCGCATGCTAGGCAAACATTTTTTTTTTTTCTAATAGTGAAATTTGATTTTAAAGTTACAACGAATCCTACATACGTATATATATTTCGTTATATAACGTAAATTCGAAAATATAGAATACATATAATCAGGAACGTGAATAAGATCTTATCTACATCCCTGATATAACTGATTTGCAAAAACGAGAATTCTCTCATCAGACGAAAAGAGTATCATTATGAAAAATAATCTTTCATTTTCAAAGAGTTTCCATATTTGTGTCCATATATTTTCAAAAATGACTGCTGCAATTTTGTTTTAGTTGTGGGAAATCTTTTTTTTTTTTATGTATTGACAAACCCATGTATTGACAAACCCATTTTATATTGTGGTTAATGCACTAGATAATTGTTATGTGACCGAATACCAAGCAAATCTGTTTGAGATATTAATACATTGCAAGATAAAATGTTACTATAACAAGGGAGCATACTGGCCCACATACATAATTAACTGGTTTAAAAGTGTTATGATAAAAACTGAAAATGCAAAGAATAACAATTTGCTTTTTATGCCCCCCCGGAATCTCCGATTCGGGGGGCATATAGTTTTTGGCCTGTCTGTCTGTCTGTCTGTCTGTCTGCACAAAAAAAACTTTAACCTTGACCACTACTTTTGAACCATAACAGGTACGGCTACCATATTTCACATGTGCATTTCTTGTGACATGACCTTTCTGTCAGTACCAAATTTGTTGACCTTGCGACCTTGACCTTTGACCTAGATGTAGTTTTTGGCCTGTCTGCACGAAAAAAACTTTAACCTTGACCACTACTTTTGAACCATAACAGGTACGGCTACCATATTTCACATGTGTATTCCTTGTGACATTACCTTTCTGTCAGTACCAAAATGTTTGACCTTGCGACCTTGACCTTTGACCTTTCTGTCAGTACCAACATTTTTGACCTTGACCTTTGACCTAGATGTTGCCATTCTCGAAAAAAACTTTAACCTTGGCCATTACTTTTGAACCATAACAGATACGGCTACCATATTTCATATGTGTATTCCTTGTGACATGATCTTTCTGTCAGTACCAACATTTTTGACATTGCGACCTTGACCTTTGACCTAGATGTAGTTTTTGGCCTGTCTGCACGATTTTTTTTTTAACCTTGACCACTTCTTTTGAACCATAACAGGTACGGCTACCATATTTCACATGTGTATTCCTTGTGACATTACCTTTCTGTCAGTACCAAAATAATTGACCTTGCGACCTTGACCTTTGACCTAGATGTTGCCATTCTCGAAAAAAACTTTAACCTTGGCCATTACTTTTGGACCATAACAGGTACGGCTACCATATTTCACATGTGTATTCCTTGTGACATGACCTTTCTGTCAGTACCAACATTTTTGACCTTGACCTTTGACCTAGATGTTGCCATTCTCGAAAAAAAAAATAACCTTGGCCATTACTTTTGAACCATAACAGATACGGCTACCATATTTCACATGTGTATTCCTTGTGACATGACCTTTCTGTCAGTACCAACATGTTTGACCTTGCGACCTTGACCTTTGACCTAGATGTAGTTTTTGGCCTGTCTGCACGAAAAAAACTTTTAACCTTGACCACTACTTTTGAACCATAACAGGTACGGCTACCATATTTCACATGTGTATTCCTTGTGACATTACCTTTCTGTCAGTACCAAAATGTTTGACCTTGCGACCTTGACCTTTGACCTAGATGTTGCCATTCTCGAAAAAAACTTTAACCTTGGCCATTACTTTTGAACCATAACAGGTACGGCTACCATATTTCACATGTGTATTCCTTGTGACATGACCTTTCTGTCAGTACCAACAATTGGGGGGCATCAGTGTTTCACAAACACATCTTGTTTTTTCTTGTATTTTCTTTTTTCAAAAGCGAAACCAAGGACTTCTCGTTTCAAAATGGCGGTGTTAGCCCTGCAATCTAGTGTAAACAAGACATTACAGGTAGGCTTTTGTCAAGCATAATTAACACAAATAGAAGCCTTGAGATTTATTAAATTCCATACAGTGTCAGATTTCAATATATTTTAGTAAAAATAATCCTTGGGTGATCTTCTACAAAAAAGTGTTCAAACCATATTGTTTGGTTGGAAAACATGGCAACCAGCCCGCATCAGAATATTCAATTTTTATAAAACAGCTTGTCTGATTTTAAGAAAATTTAATAGACATCTTAAAGCATTGATCCTCTACTTAATTTGTTTATGCCATATTGATTGGTTACACAAAATAGCAACCAGGCGTCATCACAAAAGGGGTAAATTTAACTTTTAGCTACAAATGGCAACTCCTACCATTCCACTGAACCAATTTCAACTTTACTTCACTGGAAAGTTCCTTTGTTGGTCTTCTTTCAACATTGTTCAAAGACTTACATTCTTTGTACAACTTCAGTTGCTGCGGAATCAGAAAGTGAGAAAAATGCCCAAACTTTAAAATCCATTTCCTCCTGAATCCGCAAGTCCGATTCCAAGATAATTTGGTAAAAGTGATACTTTAGTGACCCTTTACAAAAAACTATTCAAGCAATTATTGATTCGTTAAAAAACAGGGCAGCAAGGTGTCATCAGAAAGGGGGGGGGGGGGGGGGGGGTGGGAAACACTGACAAAACTTTTTAATTCCATTCTTATTCAAGTTCTTCTTAGATTTCAAGATAATTTAGCAGAACTATTCCTATACTGATCCTTTAAATAATATATTCGGATAAAAAATATATGCTATGTGGCATCAGAAAAAAGGATAAATGAACTTTTAGCTTCAAATGATCTTCTCCTAAACCATTGGACAGATATCTACCAAACTTCACAGGAATGTTCCTTTGGTGTTCCTATTTCAAATTGTGCAGAGATTAAATGCCTTTTTACAAATGGCCTTTACTGATAAGCTATTTCCTAGCCACTCCTTGCAAATTCATTTGCACTCCTGATCAATATTCCCAGATATTTGCAGTTAAATATTTGCTACTAATATACTATCACTCATTTTATCGATTTTGGGCCATCTTGACCCTCTGTTTTACATGGGTTATCTGCCTTGTTGATGCATTTCCGATTGTGTAGGTTACAATTTGATTGGCTGATGCAAAGGTCAATCTGTGACGACCTGTAATAGGCTGTCATATGAGAGTTCGCTACTGCAGCATATTTTAGTTCTGGTATAAATGAGATCTGATCAATCTGAAGATGACAATTTTGAAAATATCCAGCCAGAAATATGGAAAATCTCCAAAAATTGAAATCGAAGTTATTTAATCGAGTTCGAAATCATTTTGAACATTTTCGTTTTTTGCCTCAATGATTCCAAAAGTGTTATGTTTTATGGGTCCGAATGTACATATATAAGTGGGTTATTTCTTTAATTAAGAGTCTAACTCTACCATTAGTCTGATTGTCTGACCTATTGTGTTCCCACTTGGATATTAAAAGCTTTCCCACATACACCAGAACTGCAGCAGATGATTTTGAAAATGTCTTCTCAAAATGAAATTATTAGAACTGTAATGTCATGGAATGTTAACCCTTTCTCTCATACGACAATTCTGCAGCAGACGACTTTGAACATATTTTGTCAAAAAATAGAAAATCTCTATAATTGAATGGATAACATACGACTAAAAATGGAAAACATTGTGGCACAAGGAGAAATTGCTCGTTTTGAGCAATTTCTTCATTTGTCACTATGCTTTCAAAAAGCCGTCTGCTGCAGAGGCGTCAGAAAGCGTCTATATGAGGGAACGGGTTAACAAAACTCCTGGTCCTGATGGTATTTGTTTAGACATGTATAAATACACTTTATATGATATGTTACTCTTTTTGCAAAAGCTTTTCAATGATATTTTCGACAGCGGCTGCTTTCCTGACGAATGGAGCTACAGCATTATAACTCCACTGCATAAAAAGGGGTGTATAACGGATCCCAACAACCATCGAGGAATTTCTTTGATTGACTCTATATGTAAGATTTTCGAACACATTATGACTAGTAGACTATCTAAGTGGTCTGACGATTTTAACATTATTGACGAATCGCAAGCAGTCTTTCGCAAAAAGTATTCTACGATGGACAATGTATTTGTTTTTATGTCTTTGGTACAAAAATATTTATGTAAAAAAACGTGGTTGATTCTATTGCATTTTAATTGACTTTTCTAAGGCATTCGATAGTAAACGTCACGATAAATTGTGGGAAGCTCTGTAGCGCAATTGCTATAAATGGCAAATTCTTAGAAGTCCATAAATCAATGTATAGTAAATTATAGTCTGGCGTTAAAATTGGGGACAATTTGACGCATTTCTTCGATTATACTATCGGAACCATACAAGGCTGCGTGGGAAGTCCCTAGCATGTTCTCTCTATTTGTAAATGACTTAGTCAACTACCTCAACAGTAAAAGTGAACATGGGATCTTCGTATCCAGTGATATCAATGAGTTGAGTGTTTTATTGTTTGCTGACGATGTCTCCAGTTTTGCAGATACAGTAATACAATTACAAAGGCAAACAATTAGAATAGAGCAATTCAGTAGCAGTGTCGGTCTTGATGTAAACATGCAAAACTAAAATCATAGTATTCAGAAATGGAGGCATTGTCAAGCAAACAGAAAAATAGTTTTACAGTGAGAATACTATCGGTTATCTGGGGGTTTATTTTACAAGTAAATTATCATGGTCAAAAACGCATCATATGTTATCGTTACAAGCTAAAAAGGGAATTAATTATATTTTAAGATTACGCAAAAAGTTTGGATTCATTGAAGTGAAAGACAGGTTTAAAATAGTTGATGCTACTGTTACGCCTATAGTGTGCTACGGGTCACATATTTGGGGATATCAGTATGTTGAGAAAATTGAAAAAAATCAAATACATTTTTGTAAAAAAACCTCTGTTACCTTTCATACAACACATGGGATTTTCTGGTTTTAGGAGAATGTGGAAGATTACCACTATGTACAACATATATGTCTAATTGTATTACATTTTGGCTAAGCATCAATCGTATGAATAACACTAGATACCCTAAATAATGCTTCTTTATGTTGCTGCAATTAGATGAATCGGGTAAACGCACATAGGCTACTTATATATTTTAGGATATACTTTTTACGCATGGGTTCGGATACGTGTGGGTGTTACATGACGTTGGTAATGTAAATACTTTTTAAAGCTTCTTCCACAGAGGATTAAGGATTGTTATACCCAAATATGGCATGCTTATATTGATGAGTCGCCTAAAGCAATCCATTATAAGTAGTTCAAGTCGTTGTTAACGCCTGAGTTTTATCTCAATACAGATCTTTCTTATTTATTAAAAAAAAAAGTCTAACTTTAGATGTTTGTCACATGACCTGATGATAGAAAATGGCAGACATTTATCGGTAGACAGAGAACATAGGTACTGTCAACTTTGTATACAACATAATCTTTACGCCATCGAAGACGAATATCATTTTTTCTTTGAATGTAATAGCTATGAATTATTACGGTTAGAGTATTTTGACAAATCATGGCTCAGGAACAACAATCTTCTGCTGCAAAGGCGTCAGAAAGCGTCTATATGTTGGAAAGGGATATCTGACACACTCACACTAGATGATCCTGTTCATGAAAAAAAGGTACACCGTGGCATTTCCAAATAGAGTAGATTCAGATAACCCTGTACATTTATTTCCTCCTATATGGATCAGAACTTTGGAACAATATGACGACCACCGACTTAAAACAGATCGAAATATTCCAACATTTTATTGCATAGAAATAACAGGGATTTGCAAGAAGAACTAGATCGGATATTGCAGAGTCTATGCTAGGTCTATATAGAATAAGCAGTCTTATAGAGACAAGAAAATTAATGTTTTTACACAAAATATTGTGTTTACCAGAGGCTTGCATTACAAAGGAAATATTCATTAGAAAATATTTCATGTACCTCTCAGGAAAATAATTCCGTCACTCTTGAATTTATCCCTGACATATGCCGTACAGTTATTAAGTACAACTTGCAGCCTATTCTAAATATCTTTCAACTCACTGCCCTCTAAATATTCATGGAAGAATACTCTCCGTAACGCAGTTCGTGTACGAGAACAGCTAATGTGGGATGATCGTTTGTCTAACAACCCAGATTGTTCCTTCTTCCACCTTTTGCATCCGTATATCCATCCTTGCATAGTATACAGGGTATCTAAAACTAGCTCATTCAGATCAACCATGAATACAATAGCTAAAATATGGTCACGTTCCACCTCAACATGTAATACAGTCTGTACTGA
Organism: Serripes groenlandicus; assembly: GCA_031761405.1. Lineage (NCBI taxonomy): Eukaryota > Metazoa > Mollusca > Bivalvia > Cardiida > Cardiidae > Serripes > Serripes groenlandicus. The sequence continues at coordinate 8,143,304 of JASEVX010000015.1, forward strand.
ATGCGGCAAAACATTTCAGGAAGAGCTGGGCCACATTCTATCTGAGTGTACTCTAATAAAAGAAGTGAAATCGCACTTAAAATTGGAATTATCATCAAAATATGGAACTACATTTGCCGATGACCTCTTTGAACGGGATAGCTTAATACTTACACTAAGTATATTAGGCGCGCCAATATTCCCATGCCTTGACGAGTTGGATAACCTACAGTTGCTAGATTGTACTTTTAGATACATATACTGGTGTCTTCAAATGTATTACTCTGGTTAAAAGCGATATATTGAAGCACTGGTATGTGCCAGCACCAAACGAGCACTATATATTTATTTTCTGCAAAACTGCATACATGCTTTATTAGTCGCCGGGCAGAAGCCCGCGACTTCTATTTTTAATAGCTTTTCGGAAATCACATGGGAGGGCGGCTTATTATTAGAAAGAAACAAATCTAGATGATTTGAACATATTACAATTGTGGTTGTTTACGAACACTAATAAATGACACATCTAAAATGAAATAAATATTCCGATTTTTTAATGTTTGCAGTTTTTTTTATTTCACTCGCATTTAAGTTTTTTGTCTTATTTACGAAGACAAAAGTGGTCCCTTCAAGACGTGAACCAACACCCCCTAATGCAGACTCTTATGTGTCATCATTGAGGTCAATTTCGGATTCTCCTTTTAATAGCAATTTTAACTTACTAAATGTTGTTTTCATGTTCAAAGAGATGTCTTGATTTGTGTAGAATTCATTTAATAATGTTAATCCATGAATATCTAAAGTAGGAACTGTTTCTAAGCTAAATATAGACCCTATTCTGTTGTGTAGTTTCGTGACCTTTAACATCGATTTTCGCGCATGCGCATTTCGATATGAAAAAGCGAGTGATATTATTTTATTTTAGACAAGTACAAGACGAATGTTTGACGCAAAGCGTCA